>VZTX01023287.1:0-441322 GCA_013400915.1 Pardalotus punctatus
ATAACATCACCCCAAGACATTGGACTAAATAATTCAAGTTTCCTGGCATAGGAATCATACCTAATTTTTAATCTTCCAAATCCAATGTCCTATTAAACAGCTTTACTACACTACTATGTTTTGTACCCAAATCATGAAAGAGAATACTAAAAGTCACTCCTAAAACCCTGTCAGTGTCCTGTGCATGTAAAGAAGAACTGTCCCTCTTCACAGGCAATTCAGAGAAGAAACCTATTTCAGTTGTTCTGATCCTCTCCTCATGGAAGCCTTCTACAAAGGGAGCATAATCAAAATAGTAGAAGTTAGCTTTTTTGAATACCTCTGTTGCTGTTACAAGCAGATGATTAACATGTTGGGCTTTTTCTTTTACTAGTTTTCCTAATAATTTAGGATGAGTGAACTTAGGCTTGGAGCTCAGGGCACATAGAGGGTTCTGCCTTCTATGGCATTCCTCACACTGGGATTATCAGCACAAATTGAGAATGTGTTTTTTGAATCAATACATTTCATAATGCCTGGAACTACATTTTTCGGTCTCACTGAAATATTTCTCCTCTATACCATCATGTTTTGTGGTCATCTGTATATTATGCATTATCATAACTTTCTGAAAATTGATTATCTGCATTAGCGATTCTCCATAATTTATTCAGAAAAGAAAAATTCTTTTTCTCAAGACACAGATTGTAAATGCAGTCATAAATCACAACATCAAGGCTCAATAAAAGCATTGAAAGCTCTATTGAGAGATCAAGAAATCTATTTCCATGTAGTTATCAGAAAAGTTTCTTAAGTGCTGAAAAAAAATTGGGTTATAACTAAAATTAGCAAAAAGTGGTATGGACGTTTTCCAAGCAGCATACATTTATGAAATACATTTTCTCAGGGGTCACCTGGTAGATAAAAGGTGGAATTGAACTCAGGAATTTGGTGTTCACAACCAGAAACAAGAAAGAATTAAACTCTAGAGTGCTACTTAGAAAAGGGCAAACCTTCTTAAATAACTACTGCATTTCTTATCACTGTTTGTTTGAACTCTTAACACAGAAAACTTTCAAGCCACAGTACTTAACAGCTGTTGTATACATTAGTACACTCAAGACAGTATTTCATTGGTCTATTTCAAGGCCATATTCTTTAACTGTGCTATAGGTGTCTAAATCTTTTCTTGTGGCTTGGGAAGAATTGAGGCACTTTAATTTTATTCACTAAACAAACAAGTCTAAATCTACATGTTACAAAAATAAAATCTACAAATTAAAAATATCAGAAAACTACCTTATTATTATTATACCTTTCAAATTATATATGTTGTTACTGTTAAACAAAATATGTTTGAGGTAGTAACAAGACTGTGTGCATAGTACATGAGTTGTGGCCCTGATTTTCATTTCCTAGGCCACATGAAATTATTACTTGTGCAGGGAATAAATATTTCCACTCTCTAAAGGACTACGTGGAGGATAAGTAATACCTACATATTGCACAAAGGTCAAAGATAAATTTTCAAAGATGAATTTGCTTTAAAAATAAAAAAAAAAAACCAGTTTAGAATGAAATCGTAGCACCACATGATGCGAGAGAAGGAGTCAAGTTTAATTAAAAGTGATTTAGTGAAGTTTGAATGGGCTTCATTAGCCCAGGCAATTTAAAGTGCACCCCCACACAAAGCACATGTACAATAAACATCCTCAAATAAGCAGTGTTCAACATGCAGACTCTTCCATCTGTATTAACCTGAGAAAATTTAAAGTAAGCATTTTGTTACAAGAAAATACTGGAGTAGGAGGCAATGCAAGCCAAATGAGAAGTAGGGCAAGGAAAATCAATTTCTCATCAACTGCAGGGCAAATAACTTTAAGTCACATAGATTCTAATTGGCGCCAAATGAAAACATGGTTCCTCGGCACTACATTGCAAAGATATAACACCAAAATGATGATAAAGGAGACTTTAACTTTTGTTGGAAAATCTGTGAAGTAAGAGGAAAATCCCAAGCAATTTGTAGCTTATTCCTAGAAAGAAGATATAAGGGGCCTTTGGAATGACACTTGTGGTAAGTGGTATCTAACCATAAGATAGCTAATGACCTGAGCAAATACAGCAACAGCAAAGACTAAGAATTATCTTATTTTTTTTGCATAGCAGCAAAAAACTAATTGTGACAGCTCAAAACAAGAAAGGATTTCATTACGCTGCAGATGGCCCGAGCAGAGTGACTATGTGACACAAAAGTAATTGTGATGAGAATACAAAATTTATCAGAACTGTTTTGATTAATCTCTTGGTTGGGGAGTTTTAAGAAATAAACAGGATACAAGACTTAAATTGGAGGAATGACAAGCATACACGTCCAAACTTCTACTGCTTTTAACAGCATATCTCTACTTTATCCAACGGTTATGTTGTTGTATAGGATTTTCACATGCTTAAATTATAGTTCCTCGGGCACTGTGATGTGTGTTTTGTCTCCAGAAAACTGCTTCTCAAAAAGCTACACACATCCCACTCTGACACTCTCCTTTTTTAGTTACAGCTCCTTCTGTTAGAAACTTCAAAGTAGGTTTAGGTCTTGAGGAGACATGATGTTTATTCAAAGATCATTTTGCAGTGGTTTTTATTTCTTCCCTACCTAAGGTGCTGTCATACCACTTTCCCCTCTACTCGCTGTTGGGAAGATTTTCTCAAGAATCTGGACATTTTAAGCATATGTCACTCTTGGTCTGCCGCTACTCTTGCTGTAGGCACCTCCCCATGGTACTTGGGACAAAGCTGAAAAAGTGTTAACAATAAAAGAACAATTCCCTGCTGTAGCCCCTATATTGGACATAGCTTTCAGGGTTTCAGTACAGGGGTAGAAATTGTGACCTGTAGGGGAGGAGGTCTTGAGCTGGCCTGTGCCAGCCACAGTCGTTTCCGGCCAGCTCTGACATCAGTATGTCACATCAGCTGAGAAGTGTTGAGTCAAGGATACAGAAAGAAATCCCACATCCTAGTCTCTACAGGAGAAACTCCAAATGTGTAGGCCAGCTGCCAGCTGAGTGGAACTCCGAAACAGCCCCAGTCTGCATAATCACACTAGCAAGTAATCAAGGATGAACTTTCAAGTAAGAATAAGCACAAGAGAGTTGATCAAGAATCACTTTCACCTAGATTATCTATTTGACTGTCCAGTATGCGCAAAACCTAATGAAAACGGTTTCAGTGCAGGGTATGAGTTTGCAGGTGTTTGAAAACCAATAGTCCTCAGGTTTCAAGAAATGCTGTGAGTGCTGGAATATCAGATCAGTGTTACAATTACCCTGAACAAACTCTTAGCAGAAAAAGAAGAAACCTCAGCAAGACCAGTGGTTTGTTTCCATTGAAAACAGATGCAATGTCTTTTACCTCGCGTTAGCCATAACAAACTATAGAAAACATAGATTAAATCAATTTTCCCGACATTAGAAAATATAAAGTAAGCATAAGTCTCTCCTCCCCCACCTGCACTTCTTGTCATCATTAGGATATTACCATATAAAGAAAGACAAGCACATTTTCATGCAAAGATGTGAAGAGCATGCCTTGTAACTTAGTGAATACATCAAAGAAGCTCTAGGCCTTACTCAGCCGCCTCAGAACTTGGTGAAAAGCAGCAGTGGCAAGCCACTGGTACAGCAGGCTAAACAGGGTACCCTGACTTTCTCTGCTCAAAATAACACACAGACTGCTGCTGGCTGGAGCAGGAGGCAAGAGCAGGTAACTTAGACTTCCCTTTAACATTAATTAAATGATATAAGCACTGTGCTCAATAAAGATCCAATCTTAATGCCTGACTTCAGCTCAGCAATAGAATTAGCGTTGTTTCCTTCCACTGATTTCCAGTATATCAAGCTTTTTTCCCTTTTGTTTTAATTAGCACACAGAAGCCAACACGTTTCCAAACAAACGAGTATGCTGATGCCCAACTTCAAGAGATTGTCAAAAAATTGCGAGAAAGAGCAAATGTCTATAAGGAAAAGCTGAGCGACCCAGTGATATCTTCACCTGAAGTCAGTCCTCCAGCTTGTAAGTGAATATAGAAATAGCTGTGCATTTGTTCAGTTTCAAGCTGAAAATTATTTTGTGGTAACAAAAAGTACTGTGATAAATTTTTTTTGTAAGTATAGCATGTTTATCTACTGGAAAGGATCACTTTGTGCCCACTGAAGTCAATTTATCCCTATTTTCTACAGTAAGCCAGAGTCCTTAGGTAAAAGCTCCCTTAGGTACAAGCTCTCCCTACTGGAGAAAGGGGAAAAATCTTACAGAGGCAGTATCTAGAATCATCCATGTCAAGAAGTTTTCTGTATTTTGAAACAGCTCTCAGATATGTTTATTCATTGAGATGAATCTGAAACATATGAAGAAACACACATATCTTATGAGTGAATATTAGTCACTTTGATATGAGATCTGCTGTGTAAATAAGTAAATAAAATTTTAGCCTTGACAGCAATCTGGACACACTGAGGACTTTAAGTCCACACTTTAAATAGAACAAACTCATCTGACATTAATTTATCATTGACTTTTGACAAAATATGAAACATTAAACAAACCAAGGTTTTTCCTCTTCAAAGAAAAGTTTGATTTTCCTTTTTCCTTTCCTCAAAGAATTAAGTGTGGTTATTTTATGTTCTGGCACTTCTTAGAAGCTGTTCATCACTTGTATGTTATTTAAAAAGCTGTAAAAAGTGGTGACAGAAGAATTATAAACTATACCAACTGATAAATGAATTCTTTTATTCAAAATTATTTCTTTGTTCATCTTTCTCTTTTGTTTTCTTTGTAGAACTTGTGACCTTTATTTCTTAACTTATTATAGATCCAGTTTGCCAGTTTACTGCTAAGGCTGTGTATCCTAATCAGAGGTAAAACAGAATTAATAAGACACATGTGTAGACAACATTATTCAACCCAAAGATGAAAGAACTGAGCTCAAAGGAGTGCTACAAGACTTTTAAAAGCCTAGAAGTGTATAAAACTGTAGGCTTCCCACTAGTTTCACCTATTGTGTCTTGCATATCAGGTCTCAGGAGAGGGGAGAGGTCAGCCCATGGCACAGGTGTCTTTTCTTGTCTCCATCCTCACTGCATTCATTCTTTGCAACAGTCATGTAAAGAGAAATGATCAGTTGCATTAATGAATGCTGAGTTATGAATTAACATTTTTATTGTCAGTCTTATAAAAGGCATAACTTGCGGGGTCTGTCCAGGGAAATTCAGCAATATAGATATTGTCCTCTGTAACATAAGTGCCCTGTTCCTGACAGCAGATGCACATTTATACCAGCAGTGATTCTATTCTTCAAGTGTTTTCCTATGTATTTAATATAATTAATTGTAACTTTAGTCCAGTGTTTTTAGAAGAGATTTTAACATGATAAAGCTTTTGTTCATGTACAGGATGTATTAATTGAGCCATTATTAAAATGAAAATGTTTTTGGTACTCTATGTGTCTAGCACCAAAGAAGCCTCCACCCCCACCAAAAGAAGAAAAAAAAGATGAAAAAAAAGAAGAAAAGAAAGAGGAGGCAGAAGCAAAGCCAGAGGAGGATCATTACTGTGATATGTTGTGCTGTAAATTCAAAAAACCTCCACTACTAAAAAAATACCAGGAGTATATGAAGCTACCAGATACCATTGACTCATACACAGGTAAATTAAAAACTGGTTAATAGAATGGGGTAAAGTCATATTGAAGTGAGCTGGTATTACATGGCACCTGTGAGCCACCATAAGATACACATTCCAATTTGCAACTCACAGGGACACACAGAGGTCCTGCCGTAAACAACATTTATTCCAAATAGGAAAAGTGACACCAGTTTTAAAGATGGTATTCACAATGTTATACAAACCGACCAGAATTAGAACCGAAATCTTCTCTTTCTTTATCTGGAATTTGTACTATTCATTAGGGCCAAACAATTATTTTGTCAGTTATAACATACATGAGCAGCATGCAAAAGGATAATATAGGTTTTTTCAGACACACTGAATTCTATATGCTCTCATTAAATCATCTTTTTTTCCATTTGCAAATTGCTTGTGTGACTCCTACTTCCAAGCTATATCACTTCAGCAGCATGTTCAGTTGAAAAAGGGAGAATGGTAGGCTGCTCTGGGTAGAAGCATTTCCAGAAACTGCAGTGGAATGAATGTGTCCATAAGAATGACAATAGACTCCAAGTTCATGCCTCTGCATTCCATGTTTTTTCTTTCAGATCGTCGTTATGTGGCCTGGCTCATGCTTGTGACAATTGCCTATAACTGGAATTGCTGGTTCATTCCCCTTCGCTATGTGTTCCCATATCAAACCCCCAGTAACTCAATATATTGGTTTGCCATTGATGCAATGTGTGATCTCTGCTACTTGTGCGACTTAATGATTTTCCAGCCCCGAGTGCGATTTATCAAGGGGGGAGATATAATAGTAAGTATTGGAAGTGGGACTTCCATGAGCAGTAGTTTTGTGTTAGAGTATAAAAATTCATCCAATCTGACATTTTTTTTTATTGCTGTGTCAAGTTTATGTAACTTTTTATTTATCAAAGGACACATATATTCTTCTTCACTGATCTTCCTTCTTCGCTGACCTTCCATCATGCTATGTGGCAGGACACACATCCATTACCTAAATTCTTAAAAATTGAAAAAAACAGGTTTGAAAGTAACAGATGAGAGCAGCTGAAACAGGCATATAGCTCTAAACAGATTCTTCACTGGAATCAGTGATTATATCATATGTACCCATGCATATATACATTTTTCTGTATGTTTGTGTGAACCTTTCACCTTTCCATTTGCCTTGTACCAGAATCATAGTTGAAGATAGGGAATATTCTACTAGGGCTGGACAGGATATGGGTGTTTTGTAACAGGTTGTGAGACTGTGATTTTATTTTTTTCCAAAAATCAGAGCAAATCCCTGTAACTTCAGGATACTTTGAAAATAATTTATTTGAGATAATTTATTTTGGGAAATATGTATGTTGAATTTTGATTCTTGCTACTGTTTTTGTGTTATCTTTTTATAGAACAATGTAAAACAAAATTTTAAACAAGGATTTAAAAAAGAGTGAAAGCTTGCTCTTAACCTACTAAAGGGTATCTAGAACATTAATTTTTCTTTTAAATCTTCCCTGCTTTAACTTCTTATGGAAAAAAAACCCTAATTCAGAAAAAAAAAAGAAAAAGAGTTTTGATAAGTTCAGCATGACTTTACTGTGCCTAACAGACAGAAAATTCAAGATAATATATCCTAAAATCTAATTTGGAACTGGCTTTAGTTCAGTGCTTTTACATAAAGTTTTATGCATTATACATACACAATATTACTGATACCTTTACAGACAAAGCTGTGCAAATATAATTTGAATAGGTATTAAATGGAGTGCAGTGGAATGTATTTTTCCACACCAAGACATGCAGAAACTGGATCTTGCCTGAATCCCACAAAACTCAGTTTTTATGAAAAAAGTTAAACTCTAACATAGGAAGCTCAGTTTGTATTTCCCTTGAAGCTGTTTCTACAAAATCATAGATTTTAGAGCACAGAAATCATCTTTTGCCTGATCTCCAGCATTTAGTTTAATGCTTAAGCTGGTAATAGTGAAAGTTGGCATAGAAATATGATTAAGATCTTACAGCTATTTTTAAAGTTTCCCTGCTATAAATACAGAAAATATAATAATAGATAAATTTCTTTATATACTTGTGATTACCTTTTCTTATTAAGATATTAGCATCAGTTCCCATGAAGAACAATTTAAAAATAAATAGCTAATCACTAGTAATGAATGCAATGTTGATTATTATAATGCTAGTAATGCTAGCATGTTAATGCCAGCATTCAAAGAGCTAATTTTGTACAGCACTATTCAAAACACTCTTTACATTTTTCTTGGAATCACTGTAGAAAATTGAGTCTTTTGCCCTGAAATTGAAAGGTGTTGGATTGAGCATGAAGTGGTACAGATGTTTTGAGAGGGAAATTTTGTTGGAAAAATGTAATGCACTTTTCTAGTCCAGATTGGAAAAAAGCAAACAAACCCTAACCCTCATTTTTGCAAGTAGCTCTAATAAAATCTCATCTAATGTAAGCTAGACTAATAGAAGTACTACTTCTCAGAAATATCTAAAGGTATTTCTCCATTCATACTTGTAGACCATCATTAATTTAACTGTCATCATCCCTACTATCCTGTTGATAGCAAAGGCTCATTCTTGACATTCTGTTCTTGACTATGCCTTTTTCTACTTTCATTATCACTGTAGTCAGACAGAGTGGAAACAAAGAAATTCTATCACAGCACTGTGAAGTTTCGGGTAAGTAGACCCCCTGTTACTGCTACCAATATAGAGTTCTGGCTGTGGGATTTCACAGGATTTTCTTTCATTCACTGAAAATCACTGTTGGTTTAATAATATCACCAGGAAGCACTGGCTCGATGGCATGTCAGTGCTCACCAGCTGATGATTACCATCTTCTAAACACTGTTTAGTTGGAAGAGAGAATACTTAAAAATGCAATCCTAAATATTCTTTTAGAATTATAATAAATTAATGAAATAGAATTTGATTAATTTTTGTGAGGTCGTCCCAGCACGCACTAAAGACAATAGAACCATTTGCCAGAGATTCATTAAACAAAATTACAACTCTTGAAGAGAGCTGATGACTCTCTTAGATAATAATAATTCTATTCTGCTAATTCTTATGAAGTACCCTGTTGTACTGAATAGCTCATCACTCACAGGAGCAGTCAAAAATTCAAACTAAGATTTTTGATGCTCATGGCACTTTGTAAAAAAAAAGATGCATCTGATTTAGGAAAATTGTTCATTGGTTCCTGAATGTTGGGGGGTTTTTGCCAATGGAAAATAGGCAGTTTAGTGAATTTCTGATGCACATACATCTCTGTGACACTAAGCACACATCTCAGTTACTGTCCTCTCCTCTTCTCTAAATACTTTTGCACCTGTCTTGTTCAGAGTTAAATTTTTCTCAGTGACTGGCATCACTACTTAAATACTTGAGATTAAGCTGTCCAAAAGTTCAGAATATACACGCTACAGGAAAATGAGTATGATAGAGTCAAACTTAAAGCAAGAGACCTAAGTGGATTTGTATGGTTGTGAGTTCACACCTGCTGTATGTTTAATGCTCTTGATTTCTGGAGAAACTAATGAGAGCTGAGTGTTCTCACCACATGCAAGATATAGATATAATGTGGGAATTTGTCATATGATTAAGTACTAATTAACAGTGATATTAATGCACTTTTGACTAAATTTTGCCTCCTCTTAGACGTGTCTGAGAGAGGGAGAGAGAGATCATAAGAGGTTGTTTCTCCTCAATCAATTTTTTGGTTTGCTTTGCACACTGTTCAAGTATTAACTGCCTCTTACTTGAATGGACTAAAAGGTCAGTGCTGCAGGCTAGTTGCTGCCAACATGATTTACACCCCTCAGAGCAAGGGCATTTCTGATTACCGTAAGATGAACCCATAGTTCCACATCCCTCTCTTACTCCCAAGCAAAAACAGCAATGAAACAAGGTATCCCAGGATCTTCAAAAAGGAGAAGATGAATTTGCCACAGCTTTCATTCTCTCCACAGAATTCTTGGAAGGAATAAAACATACAGATAAGAAGAGCAATCACATAGTTGATAGACAGCAGGGAGATGTTGAACACTTTAGTGATATGGGAAGAAGCAGCATAGAAATATAACGCACGACAAAATCTATTAAAAAAACCCCAAACAAACCAAACAAAAAAACCCAGCCAAAGTTACCATCTTATGATGAACCTGTTGTTTAGAACATATGCCTTCTGCAGGTTCCAAGCAAGAAATCTAATTCATTGTGGTCCCTCAAATTGCTTAAGGAAGCGGTTTTAAAAGCTGAAGGCCTTTTAAGAAGTGCTTTTGTAGTGGCCTCCCCACCTGCATTCACCAGCCACATGCCAAACATTTTAGTCTGGAAATGTATTAATAATCAAATATATTACATACTGTTAATAATCGACATGAAACAGATTAAAATCTCAGGCACAGGGGACTCAAAAGCAGGGCAGAGCCAAGCTGTTGATGTTTTCAAAGAGATAATCTTGCCCACCAGTACTTGGGAAGCTACATGCTTAGCATGCTGACTCTTCAAATATTATCACAGTCATGATTCAGTCTAAATAGGTTTTTGACAGCAAATAAATGCATTATGATTACTATGAAGTTTAAATTGACCTCTCTACTCTTCAACAGCTTGATGTGATATCAGTGTTGCCATTTGATGTTTTATCCTTCTTCTTTGGATTTAGTCCAGCATTTAGAGCAAACAGGATGCTAAAGGTAAGATCCATGTTAGTGATGGATGGCTAAGCATGCATAGATGGTTTTGCAACCCAACAGAAAGTTTTTTATAACAGTTAGGAATATAAAATTTAGAAATTGTAAAACATCTTCGGGCTAAGGTACAACATAACTAAATAAACCAACAAAAAATACAAGTTGTAGTCTAGCCAAATTAAGCCCTTCTTCTCTTATTTTTCTTCTGACTTTATTATTTTCTACCTTCAAAAGGTAGTTTGTTATTAAAGCTGATTTTTTTCATTATCTAAATTAAATTAATCTCAAATTTCCTGCTTAGTTTTCGAAGACTAAAAAAAAAATTACAGTTAATGCCTATGAGTTTTCCCCCTTCTGTTACTTATGTCAGTTGTTTAAAAGTGAAGGAGGTAATTTTAAGAACAACATAAACTATACACAGAATACCTGTCAAGCACAAGTCCACTTTTGTTAGCGAGTCCAAAGACACTTGGAATTGCGTAACAAAAAGTCTTGAGAAGGGATTAGAGCACAGTACCCAGCAAGCTACTCTGTGGCTAAAGGCATTTCCCTGCACACAATCACCATGTTGACAAATTACTGGTTTTCACTTAAAGTTGAGGGGACACACAAAAACTCTGACAATAAAATGAGGGTGCTCTTCAATATGAAATAAAACTTAAAAATTCCTTAAATCAGAACCAAAATAATATGAAAGAATGAAAAGATAAATAGTATCT
The DNA here is from genome assembly GCA_013400915.1 of Pardalotus punctatus. Classification (NCBI taxonomy): domain Eukaryota; kingdom Metazoa; phylum Chordata; class Aves; order Passeriformes; family Pardalotidae; genus Pardalotus; species Pardalotus punctatus. The sequence continues at coordinate 11,090 of VZTX01023287.1, forward strand.
TGTATTAGGCAACCAGCTGTGCATTGAACAAAAACAAAGAAAAAGCTACATGAAATCACTAAAAATCAACTACAAATACTAAACAGGAAGAATTTGATACAGCTGCAGTTGATACCACAAAGCATCATCTAGTATGTTGCTGTTGATATATATGATTTCTTACTGGACAATTACTGGAATTTCAGGAAGAGAAAAAAAGCATGTAATTCTCTGTGATCATGTTGCCCAAGCAATTATATATGTTTGAGGAAGTAGAAGTCATTCATCTGCAGTAGTCTGACCAAAACAGCAAGATTATTTCTGTGATCGGATTAAGAGTGCACTCAACACCAAATAACCATTTCACTAAAATTCATCTTTTCTTTTTTGTTAAACTTTTGTTGTGGTTTAGGAATGGTATTGTCCAATTCAGTACTCCTACTAAAACCCTATTCTGCTCCCCCTTCCCCCTCCAGTGGGAGGAACAAAAGGCAATGATCACCGGTTGAGATAAGAGCAATTTACTGGAAACAGCAATGAGATAAGAAAATGAACACTAACTACAACATTGCTAAGGACAGAGAGTAGAAGAAAATAAATGATTCACATAGAAAAACTCACCAATAATAAACAACACCAGACAGGTACTTCCAACAGGTTGTCTCAACAGGAAGGAACTTCTTTCTTGCCTGAGAGTCCATTTATCCCACCCCAGCAATGACCTGAGACAGTATAGGTATAGATGGTATAGGACATGGAGTCCTAGCCATGCCCCTCCCATATACTGCAAAAATTAAGCCTGTCTTGGCCAGAACCAGGACAATGTTTACAGAAAGTTTGATTACTGAAAAATCCATTTTCAAAACGCATATATGAATTAATGTCAGTACTAATATAACAAAGATGTGCACCGAAAAATAGTGATTTGATTACTTTCATTTGTTTTCCATTCAGCATAACACATTCTTTGAGTTTAATGATCGTTTGGAAGCTATTATGGAAAAAGCATACATCTACAGGTATGTGCTGATAAAATTTAAGTAACATGCAAGTCTTGAAACAGAAAGCATTTCTTATGATTTCATGAGTTATCAGTTATGCACTGGGTGGAATATGATGCATCTTTAACTGTTTAATTTAGAAGGTTTATTTTTTTTTTAAATCTGTCTTTATGGTGATCATTAAAATAATATAAAAAAGCCTTCACTTACATATGAAATCTAGATGAGTTCAGCCAGCCTGATTTAGGCAAAAGGTTCACCAAACTGAGGCTGCTGCCAAAATTGAATTGATCAGAAGTACCAGAAGCAAGTTTCTTCAGTGAAACAGCTAAAGAACACTTTCTTTTTAGGTTGCTAATAGCAGTTCCAAATCCTCAGTAACTGTTTATTTTTACTTAATAGGAGTTAGGAGCTTGAGCCTGTGTCAACATTTTTCTTCAAACACGCTCTCCCCGTGGACCTGGCATATACTGAAACTTGATCCTTCACTGCCCTGAATACAGCTGGAGCGAGGATCAATTCAGCACAGTTCTCAAATTGTGATTATAACCATAATCTGCTGAACTGTGTTCTCACCTTCTGCATTGGCAGAAAGAATTTTGGATCCAGCTCAAGCAGTCCATGGACTATGGCAAATTTCATAGGCCTCTCAGCTGTCAGTGATGCTGCTAAGACCCATCTACTTTGTCATAATTATTGTCAATATCATCAGTCTTAGTTTATCTTGTGTAATACCTCCACCAACAGATTCTTTTCCCTGTCCGAGTTTTGGGGCATTTATTGTTCCTGTCTGTTGGTGCTGCAGAAATAAGAATGTGTTGCTTACCATCTTACTCTATTTCAGAGATTGTTGCACTTAAACAGTACCCTTGATATTTATACATTCAAATGAGATATTTTATGAGCTTTAAAAACAAGGTAAATTACAAAAGGAGGTTGAAACATCATATTTTTCATTTTTTCATGTATCTGTGAAATAAAATAAAACTTAAAAGTTTGAAACTTCTACTAAAATATTTTTGAGGTGTTGACCTTCACAAAGCTTACTCTTATATTGCCCTCTCTTATCCCTCATTGAAGATTCCTTTGGAATTTTATCTGGTTTCTTTTTATTTCTTTTTGGTTTTTTAATTCGTTTGGTTAGAGAGAGGAATGAATTTCCACAAGATGAAGAAACTTCTTGTCCATTTCTGAATCTCTGCCTCCCTATAATCTCCAGTTTGTAATTTCATTAAAAAGAACGGGCTTTCATCTGCTCATGTTGATAAATTTGAAAATTATTCAACTATTCAATTATTCAATTATGTTTTAAAATTAATTAAGTATTTTCCATATTATATCCTTTGTTTTTTGGAGTCATAATTCAATGATTTTTCTGAATCTCCTATAATACTTGCAGTAAGTACTGGGAGGCACAGTATATATAATATAGATAACATATAATGATATAGATAATTCTAAATCAAGTAATTACTTTCAATGTAATAAAAGTATTGCATGTATATGGATTTCAAAGAAATGGGAACAAATTTTAAACTCACTTTCACCCAAATAACCAGTTTTTCAAGGGACAGGGTTTCACACTGTGTAACAATATGGAATGGGAAATGATTGCTCAAAGGACAGGTTGAGAAGGGGATGTGTATGTCTTCAAGATAGACCAACTTTGAAGGATGTGATGCTTATTTGCATGACAAAAAAAGGGCAAGGTGCACATTTAGGAAGGCTAAGACACACAGAGCAAGACCTCACTGATCTTGTAAAATGTGTGCAGCAGCTGAAAAGGCAGAGCCAGCTACTCTGCAATGTACTTCTGCCTTGTCAGAGTTTTTTAGCATGATATTGGTTGAGCACCACAACTGTGTGTTGCTGCTCGTGTCTTTGCTTCCTGGTCAAAGGTCCACTCACATTTCCAATGCCAAAGCACTTGAAGAATGTAAACTGAAGAATCTAAATATTACAAAGGGAATCTATTTTCTACCTCATACTTCAGAAAACACTGATTCCCAGTTTTGCTCATAGGCCAATGGAGTACAGAGGTAGTTATACAGAAGAAAAGTACAAGCAGAAGCTAAAAAATCATAATAAGCCAAGGCTTTTTGCTCACGCTACTGCATTTTATTTTAATGTAGCAATGTTGCTTTGGTCTGAGATTGGTATAGTCACAACCTGAGCAGTAAAGCACCAGTCAACTAGACAATATCAAACTCAGCTTCTACGCAGCAAATGGAAATCCCTGGATGTATTCTCTGCTCAAACTAATTAGTTTGAGTTTGTAGGAATAGAGCTAGCAGAAGTTACTTCCATCTTATCTTCTCATTGTGATAGATTCAACATATGTCTAGAGAAATACAACATAGCAAAGGCATCAGGAATCTTCACTTGGATCTCAGGAGCCCACTTTCAAGGATTCAAACTTGCACAGAAGCCATAGTATGGGCAGCATTGAGAAATTACTAGATCACAACAGCTATCTGCTGTTCTCTACAGCTTGCAATCCTAAACAGAGCTGTCCTGGAAGCACACCAACCTTTAAACAAAGAAATAGCATTCATTTGTGAGCATCATAAAGACTACGCTTAGGTAGATTACTTAACAGCATGGAGAGGCCAAGGAGGGCATGCAAAGGCACTTGAAGAACCAGCAAAGGAGTACTTAATGAAGCAACCAGAGATATTATCTCCCATTAACTTTGTTTATAGACCCAACTTATTTAGATCTTATTAAATTTTCATAAAGCCACTTACTCAGTTATCTTGCACTGCATACTGCATTGAATTTTAGCTGTAGCAGATAAACTCATTACTTACCAGCCTGTGTTTAGGCAAGTCCTGCACTTTTCCTGCTTATTTATCCCCTGCTTCTATGACTATTTGAATAGAGATCTAAATCCAGAGGATCTTTCTTTTGATCCTGAAGTACTGAAGAGATGATAAACAATGAGATCATTATTGTATTAAACAGAAAGCTGCTTGGTGCTTAAGTAGCTCATCATTTATATTCTTCAAAGAACTGGCCATAAGCACAAGAACGGGGATTAGAAATTATATAACTCCTACTGTAGCTGCTAAATCATACTATTTAGAGGATCTGCTGCAGGCTTTCTACTACAGGTCTTGTAAAGCAGTTCATATCTGACCTCAGACATTTCTTGGCTTTGGTTCACAAGTTTAGAGCCTATCTTGGATAGAGTTTGGCAAACACATGATTTTGTACCCAGTAGCCTCATCAATACAGCTTCAAATTTCTGTAAATATTCATAGCCATTTAGAGAAATGGACTATAAACTCCTCAGGTAACCATAATTTAAAAATCACCCCATGCCAAATGTTCTAGGAAAGATATTTATTTGAACTTGGACAGATGTGAGAAATGGGTAACTGTCAGCTATTTTTTTCATAGATCAATACAGATGGGGAACGACTTAGTGGATGCTTAATATTGCTAATCCAAGAAAGTAATGGGTTCTATATTAAAAGAAAGAGAAAATGTAAGTTGTTTTACAGGAATCTGTTGACTTTTATAGGGTCATTCGAACAACTGGATACTTGCTGTTTATCTTGCACATTAATGCATGCCTGTATTATTGGGCTTCAGACTACGAAGGAATTGGCAGCACTAGATGGGTGTACGATGGCGAAGGAAACATGTAAGTCCTTTTCTCTTGCAAGAGGTTTTTTTTTATTTTGCCCCTTCCTGCCTTCCCATCCTTCTCCCATGCCTTTGCTTCAGGGTATACCCTTACTTGCTAAGTGCTTGGATAATAAACTTTTAGCACCGTGACTGCTGATTAGCAGCTTTCATTACTAACACATATTTGGAGGGTAGGTGCAGTGAATAATCACCACTTTCAGCTTTTATAGGTTTATGAGTCAGCGCTAAGCACTAACTTAATTAAACATTTAGAAAGCAACAAGGGTCATTAATTAAATTTACTGATGGCATATGCACATGGAAACAGTAAAAAGAATTATATAGCAAATCTCTCAAAGGAATCACAGGGATAGTTTGTTGGTTTTTTTTCTTTCACACAGCATTGTGTCATAAAAGTGCAACATTTTAGTCCATCTACACCATGGTGATTGGTCTGAAAAAAATTCCAGCAGCTGTCTCTGATCTTCTGAGAAGGTCATGCTTAAACATGGGGCAGAGTGTCTTCAGGGAAAAGGACTGGATACTGGCACAATTTTCCACAAACTCCTTGTGACAGCACTAGGTTGGGTGCCAAGTAGGGAACATTTATTAAGATGATAGAGAGGAAGTGAGAGAAAATAGCAAAGTCTTAATATGTTCTGTGTGTAGTTTTACAAAGATATATCTAGTAGGTTCAGTTGTATGAACATTCATTTCTTTCAAAGGCTATAATATAGTTAAAGCCACGGAAGTTCAATTTGTTCTTGGATTACATTCCTTGCAAATCCACATACAGTAGCCTACAGCTGTCATAAATCACCTTCTAAACAACTTCTCACCTTTCTCATGGAGATGTGCTCCTCTTGGTTGTAGTTTTGTCAGACTTCACAAGTTTGGTGCCAAGTCACTATCTTGAAGGATAAGAAAATAGCCTTTCAGAGCAAAACACACTTTGTGTAAAGCAGCATTGATTTTTTTTAGAATTAGGGTTATCTCTCAGAAAAAATGACATGTCTGAAGTTTCCACACACCACTAAGATACACAGCTTGAGTACTGCAGTCAGACATGTGCAAGCAGGGTCATGGAGCTTAGTGGGACTGCTTATGTAAGTGAAGTTATAGACAGGTTTTTATTTGCAGGATCAAAGTTTCCAGAAATCTGACAAGAAAAATGCAGAAGCAGTTTCCATTATAGCTATTTTTTGTTAATGGGATTCTTGGAAATACTTGCCTCATAACTAAAAAATAAGGTACATAAGACTAAGAAACCTGAAAACTCTGAAAGTAGAGAGCTTACTCAGTCTTGAAGTTTTTTAATGATTCTTCAGAACAGTCTAGAGAACAAGTAAGAATTACCTGTTTTTCACAGAGAAAAAATATTTCACATTTCACTCAGAGAAACAATTGGTAGAAATTATTTACTGGCTTTACAACAGACAATGCAGTTCTGCCCTGGCAATAGCCAGTTTTTTTAATATTTTGTGATACCTCCTCCATGAGGAGACAAAAAAAATTTCCCAAATGAAGTGGCACTGTAATCACATGGAATTAAGAACAGATTTGTTTTATAAACAATGACAATAAACTGATAATTCAAGTTCTGCATTAAACAGGTTCTGAAATAAAATGCATGTTGAATATGCAAATATCCAAATACAAGAATATCATTGACAACATTGACCTGTTGGAATGAGTCCAGAAGAGGCCACTAAGTTTATCACAGGGCTGGAGCACCTCTCCTGTGGAGACAGGTTGGGAAAATTTGGACTGTTCAGCCCAGAGAAGATAAGGCGCTGGGGAGACCTTATAGCGCCATCCAGTACCTAAAGTGGAGCCTACAAGAAGGCTGCGCAGGAACTTTTTACAAGGGCGTGCAGAGATAGAACAAGGGGGAATGACTTTAAAGTGAAAGAAGATGCATTTAAGTTAGATATTAGAAAGAAATTCCTTACTATAAGGGTGGTGAGACACTGTAAGGTGTTGCCCAGTGAGGCTGTGGACTCCAGATCCATGGAGGTGTTCAAGGACAGGTTGGATGGGACTCTGAGCAACCTGGTCTAGTGGAAGATGTCCCCCCCCATGGGAGGGTGACTGGAACTTTAAGGCACTGGAATCTTTAAGGTCCCTTCCAACCCAAACCATTAAATAATTTTAGGATATATCCATGTAAACATCTTTAAACCATTAATCTACTTCATCTTGACATTGGTTGGTGAATGTATGACTTTGTTCTTTTGCCTGTATCTAACTCATACTGGAGTATATAGTGCCATGAACATGGAACCACAAAGAGTATTCCACAATGAGCTGCATTTCATAAAGCTCAGTTTTGAATCCCACTAACAGTAAATGGTCTCTGTATGGGATAGTCTTTGCCTTAGAGAATTAGGCATAACAGAATATCTAATTTTCAAATATCTAAGGATTTTTTCACACAGAGAGGAATCATGTAAACATTAGTTATAACTGAAGATGCAATGTGAAACACTTACCAGACAAGATACTTCTATGTATATTAATTTATTGAGAAAGCAGATATAAGCAGAATATATTAGGGAAAGGGACTAGCACTGAAACATACATGATGACACAGCAGTGCACATATAATTTCCTTTCACAGAGCATTCAGGGTTGACAATATTTGAAGCAAAATATGCCAGAAATCCCACAAAGAATGGGAACATGTTCAGAAAGAAGATTAGGCAAACATAGCTACTTAGCTGGTTTTTAAAATGACAGTAAGCAGTTTGACACGTAAATCAAAATTCTAGCACTCTCAGATTATATTGACCCACAGCAAATGATCTGGCACTGATTTATTGGCATTAATGCTTTATGTAGGATCTCTGTTATGTCCATAAAGTATGGGTAGTTATGGCCAAAAGCAGTTCTTAAAAATGTCAACACTTCTAGGATTTTTTTTCTTTTTCAGGCTAAAAAGAATTAACAGACAGCAGTTTCCATAATCAGTTTGATTACATACATGTTCCTGAGAAGGCACTTTAGTTGCTGAACTAAATATATAACTAACAGCTATACACAATACTCAAACCACAAGCAAAATTATCGAAGTAGCTCTTTTGCAAATCTCTGCAAGCTCTATTCTTTTCCAGTTCTTGTCCAGACTCTAAAATGTTAGTGTCAATACAAGATTTGAGCTCTTTTGCACAGCAGCCTTCAGTCAAAGCCTTTGATTTGAGGTGCAAAAGACAGTTAACTTTGCCACCCAGATTAGCCACACACAATGTTCCCAGCATTAAAAGTGCACCCATGAGCTTGTTAGGCAAGACCTCAGTCTCTCTTAATGCAGAAGCACAGCATCACTAGTGCAACACCAGAGTGTTAGTCTGTGCAAGGACAGTAGCAGGATATTGAAATAATCTCTTAATTTGAATTACATGTGTTTATTTACAATCTAATTTAACTGCCTAAGAAAAAGATCAATCTCTCTAATTCCTGAGGAAAATGGACAAAACCTTTTTAAGGGATTCAGCATAAAGTCATTGTTCTGAATTGCCCCAAGGAAGCATCTCTCTTTCATCAGTTTTCACAGAGAAACTAAAACTAGGGAGATGAAATTTTCATGCTAACCCTCCAGGTCAGCAGTAAATTTAGGCAAAACAAATCATTTCACTTTGCTCAGGGTATACTTCTGCTGTTAGCAAGTCATCTACAAGCAGTCTGCAAAACTCTTTGACAAAATTTAAGACATATATTTGCATCCCAATTATGTTTCTCGGTAGCTTGCTGCCTTCCTGTTCTGGGCACAGGCTTAGTGGATACCTGTAAGTCCCAGAAAATGGTCACTGTATGTGTCTGGAACCACTCCACTCCTTTGGCATGCATTGCCCAATGTGCAGTGAGCCTGGCAAATCTTGAAATGTTTCTCGTGGGTATCAGTTGTGCGTTACTCTTGCAATAGGTCTGATGTGTCACACTCAGTGCTTGCTATGCAAAGACAGTTTTGTGTCACTAGACAAGCTGTGAATGCGCAGCTCACATGTCAGATTTTCAAACCTGCTACCCACAGCCACACTTTTTAGGTAAAAGCTTTATAGTTTGCTCCATTGTGTCTGAGATCATCAGACCCAGAGGCACCTGATGAACACATCACTCTAGAAGAGGTACCAAGAAGGAAGTCATTACTTTATAAAGGCTGCTTCTTTATTCTGCTTAAACCCATCCTAGCTGTAATCTGAGTGGAGTCAGACAGGATAGCCCTGAAACAACGCTTCCCTGGGCTGAAATGGATATGTGAGTACCACCTAAAAAGCTGAGAGACACATGCACAAAGACTTGATTTACCTGCACTAACCAAAACCATGAAAGTTTAGTGTATTCTGAAATGGACTTTTCTGAAAAAGATATTTCTATTGGCATAATATTACAAGGTATCTTATTTGCAGGGTTTCTGAATGTTCTCATACCTAGGATTTTTTTTATTTTTTTTTATGAAAAATCTAGTAGTTTGATTGCCTGAAGGATAAACATACTCTCTATGATGTGCAGAAGGAAAAAACTCTTTCTTCTCTCATGACTGTTGTTTGCTTCAACAGTAATTTTATAGCAGGCTGGTAAGCTGTATGGTGAACAGTGATGGTTTCCAGACACATGCTGGTAGGAAGCAGAGCTGCTAATACTGTTGAAATGGGAGTCTGTTTTTTCTGGCTTTCCTTAAACAAAATTTACAATCGCATTTCTCCCCTTCTTAGGGAAGAAAAAAGCTGCTCTGTATTTCAACTGTGCAACTTTCATTTTAGATTAAAATAAAGACAAAGATGCATAAATGGAGAAAACCTGTGCCTAAGAGATAGTGAATATCATGTGCCTTTGCCAGTAGAAAGTTTATTTTGAAGTAAAATTACGGAAGAATACAGTGCATTAACTACATATTAAGAAAGGGGTAGGCAAATATTAAAAAAAAGAAAATCTCACATTTTGGACAAACCACACTGCAAAGAAGAATGTGACCCCTAAATTCTTCTGAGGAGCTGCTTTCATTCATTCTTTGTAGACATTTCCAGAATAAAGATTATGGTGTCAATCATGGTGGAGTTAGCAAACTTGGCACCCAGAACCATTGAGGGTGAGGGAGTCACTTAATTGTTTTTGTTTCCTAAAGTAACCAGCACAGAAGTAATGTTAATTTTTTTACTTTCATATCATTCAATTATACATGTTTCAAGCACCACTGCATTCTCAGTTATGGCAAATCAATAGGATATTAATATGTTTTATATGATAATTCCCCTCAGCAAAGCTAGAAGCATAATTTTATTCTTAAATTTGTAATTCTTCCAAAATTGATCTGAGTCTTTCTCATATTATTTTTTTATGCTACAGAACTCTAAGAAAAAGCTGCCAGTTACGCATATATTGCTGGAAACATGCATATGTGTTTTGTTTTGTTTTTTAACCCGAGTGAAAATATTATACTAGTGTAATCCAGCAGTTCATTTTGTATCCCGAACAAGGAAAAATGATCAGATAATAAGAAAATTGTAAGATAATAAGAAAATATGGAATGAATTTTTATTTAAGGGCTTTGAATGAAAATGGCCGGTTCTGACTGTTAATATCTGAAACTAGAAAACTTTGGTAAAAGTGATCATTGTTACTGCATTTCATTAATCTGCAACCAAAAAAAAAGTGACTTTGGAATAAAAAGAAGAAATCATTTGCTCAGTAAATCCTGACATTTTAGGTGAAAAACTTGAAAACGTTTTCAGGTGATTTAAGAAAAAAACAAACCTCATTGGAATTGGTTGTTATTGGGAGTTTATTTTCTCATATTTGCACGAAACTGACCCTGCAGTTGTATTATTACATGAACCTCCTGTTTTAGTGGAGTTCATTAAATAAAATATACACCTAAGGTCTGCAAGCAGATCAGGTGGCCTCAGATTCAGAGCAGGCATGAGAAGATGCATGCAAGTCTTTCTATTTCAAAACAAGCTTTATTTCCAAAAGTATTTTTTATGTGTCTTAGTGTTTGTGGGAGGGGACGGTTGGTTTTTTAAAAATTATTATTTAAAATTCAAGAAAATTCAACAAAAATAAGGAATCATCACTGCTTCAGAAGCAGTAGTCACAGCTGAAATAATAGCAAATATCTCTTTATAATTAAGGAAAATTAATTTCTACTCCTAATCACCAGCAAAACTGAAGTCCAATTGCACAGAAACTTAAGAAGTCAAATTCTAATTAATAGCAAGCTTTTAAAAAATATAACTAAACCAATTACTTGTTTGCTCAGAAAAGAAGGAAATGATAGCATTCTCACGACAATGATTTGAACTAGTTATTCCCCACTGCAATGCTACATTACTTGTGGTACCATGTCCTAGAATTAAATTTAAACCAGAATTTTAGCGATGCCAAGGCACTTTTTGAAAGCCTTTTGTCCAAGTCCTTCTTCGCTTTCATAAACTTGTGATATCATACTGGTAGGAATACATGTCTTGAAGGCAACAGGCTCTGTAGAGAAGAAGGCAAGGAAGTGTTTCTTACGGTGACAGAAGCGGTGGAGAGCAGCAACTCAGAGATGTTAATAGAGGAGTCAACCTCTCAGTGCTGAATAAGTGAAGTGGTTTGAAGAACCTGAATTAGCACACAGCCTGTGGAAATACGTAACTTCAGTTTGACATAACCCACGAGGTAGCGCCAGTGAAGGGTGCTCAAAAGCAGAGCGGGAGGAAGACCAGCATGGTTCGAGGGGTAGAAATAGACACAAGAACAACATTGCATTTGTCACGCCCACCATATGGCTTCGCACTGCTGTCATGAAGTGAAAGCCATGGAAGAGACCTTCAGAGGTCTGAGCATCTCATGTGCTGCTATAAAGAGACTCTGGGAAGTCCCTAACATTTTGCACTGCTTTTGATGATCTTCACTGCTGGCATTCTAATGCTGTAAGGTCCATCTTGGCAATTTTGTACACAAGTCTTCTGTAATGCTACCCAGATTTACTAGCGAAGAGTAAATTAGCACTGCATTTCCCATACATTTTTATTTTGCTGTCAGTGAGAACATTCAGCTCAACTTGATCTGTGTAATTGTAAATTTATAAATTCATAACCCTTTATAAAAACGCTGAAAGTCTTTTGGACTGAAAAGCATCCCTGAAAGGCTTGACTCAGGTAGGCGTATGCTTAACTTCAAAAACATAAGTAGCTACAGTTTAACAAAAGTGCTATTTGTATCCACAGGTACCTGAGGTGTTACTACTGGGCAGTTCGCAGTTTAATCACCATCGGTGGCCTTCCAGAACCAGACACACTGTTCGAGATAGTTTTTCAGCTGCTGAATTATTTTATGGGCGTCTTTGTCTTCTCCAGCTTAATTGGTCAGGTACATAAAAAAATCAAAACCAAGTTATATTCAAATTACTGTAATGTAGTGATAATATATTCAATTTAATGGAGTTAGTTCTGGGAAAAGGTTTGGCTTCCATCCTCTACTTTAATGTTATCCATACTCATTATTTTGGCAAATACATATATTTAATCAGTTGCCTGTTTTGTAGCTCTTTTGCACATAAGCTGATTAAAAGCCAAGACTCTGCAGGACACAGATGACTCTTGAAACTATATATAATTCCCTTCTTTTTCTTACAGCCAAGGAGACAATTCCTTGACATTCGCATTATACTATTACATCTGAAATAAAAATTTTAATTGTTGAATAAGTCATTCTACTACCAATAGAATACTGTTAATGGAAATCCCTTTTTTTTTTCAAATTAGAATGCTAATCTCTTCCACAAATTGCAATATATTTGTCAAACTGAAAGTTAACTGGTTTCTATTTCTCTTGGTCCCCATTTGGCAGGAGGGAAAAAAAAACCCATAGCACAGCACATCAGTTATATTTCGAAATGAATATAACTGAAATATTTCTGGCTTGTAACTATTAAACTTGAGCTTTAGATCCATAAGTTTTAAAACGCCTTGACTACAGAAAAACAAATGCTGAGATTTCTATGTGAGACTGTGCCTTATCAATTTCTCTAGAAACCATTCCAGACTTCTTCATTGGCCCATACCTGTTATAGAATGAATTATTTTTAAAAAACCAATAACAAACAAAACCAAAAAAAAACACAAAAGAAAGAAATTTAAACTGAAATTTAATTCTTATGTTGAATACATAATTTGAAAAGTTCAGTCAAGCAGTTAGAGATTGTATATGTCTCTTGCTCTTTAGGAGTGCAAGAAGAGGAAATTGTCACTAAAGAGGCTTTTCATTATAGGATTTAAAATTCTTCCACAAACCAGAATTACCAAAAATAAAACAATGCATGCATATGAAATATTTCTTCTGAAAAACTATTGAATTCAAGTATACAGGATTAACCTTCAGAGTTTGCATACTTATAATTTTTCCCTAAATTGTTGTAACTACCAATAAAAGCCTCATTTCCCCGAGAAGATTTTGCAGATTACTTTTTGTAACCAGTGTAGTCATTTGCAGTCTCAAACTTTAAATCTTAACACACAAACTGCTTCATTGCAGTTTGTTTGTTATAATTCCTGTTTACAAAGAACTGTATTGAGTTATTCCTGCTTTAGCACACTTGCCTAAAAATTGTTATTCCCATTGCAATCCATTGCATCTCTGCAATAGAGAAAAATTCAGCCCATGACACATTAATCCAGGGCAGCTGTCACGTGAAGCCATTCCACTAAGCCATTCCACTTATTCTTTTGAAGAAGGAATATCTGTGAACATTAACTCATCTACTTTCTAAAACCTGAATTACATTTGTGTTGAAATGTTAGATTGTGTGTCTGCATTAAAAACTTTAAGTCATCTTTCAGCTCACAGAGCTCAGGACTGATCTCTTAACTATTTAAACAGTGGTACAATCTTAGTTTTAGTGGTGTCAGATGATGTTATAGAAATCCAGCCCAATTTGCTTCACTTTTGACTTACATTGCATACCAAATGCAGAGTAACTTTACAAGAGATTTTTTTAAAAGTATTATCGATAATTTTCATCCATGTCCAGAAGTGTGAGACAGAAGAATAAGCTAAAACCCAGAAATTATTCCTCTAAAATCATATTACACTTTCAAAGACAATCAGAATAAATCTGTAATGTTTCTGAAAAAGCATATGAACAACCTATTCAAAATATGCAGCTGAATGAATAATTAGTCAATGATTTTGAAAAAGTATTCTATTACTTTTATATGTTGCTGACAAGATATTAAGATCAAGACTATTTTTGCTGGACTGTGTAGTAATGGCAGTTGATGTCTGTAGATGAGAGATGTAATCGGAGCAGCAACAGCAGGACAGAACTACTTTCGTTCCTGTGTGGACAACACTGTCTCCTATATGAACACTTACTCTATTCCAAAATTGGTGCAAAATCGTGTTCGAACTTGGTATGAATACACATGGGACTCTCAAGGAATGCTGGGTAAGGATTTACAATTCCAGTTACTTAGCCTGTCTGAGTGAGAGTGGTTGTATAGGGTGAAATCACATTTCTCCTTTTCTAAATTGCATGTGGGAAGTGAGAGGAGGCTGCTCAACTTACTTTGGAAAAGAAAGATACTACAGACCAATATGATTCTTACTACTTAGCAAATTCTATTCATTAATACAATGTTTTGGTAATAATTTTAGACAAGATATATTAAGCATCTCTAAAAGTATATTAGCTGCTTCCTCACTTGAACTCATAAATGTTAGAAAACCTCCATTAAGTTATCTTTGCTCATTTTCATGGACGTTCTTTCATTCGTCTTTTTTTTTTTTTTTGTCTTTCAGATGAATCAGAATTACTGGAGCAGATGCCAACCAAAATGCAATTAGCTGTTGCAATTGATGTGAACTTCGCCATTGTCAATAAAGTGGACTTATTCAAAGCAAGTAGTTTTGCAGAAGAATGCAGAAATGTGTGATATTCCTGAGACAGAGAACTTGCTTTTTGCATCTTGCAACACTTAATAATGTTTGTTAGTGTGCAAGGCAAAACAAGTCTAAGGAATATCTCAGTTAATGGAGACATCTCAGAACAAACCCAAGTGCCTGCATTTGGATTTCTGTTACTTCAAGGCAGTGATTTTTAAAGAAAGCAAATTAAGAAAAAGTCCTGTTATGATGGCATACTATAGCTGATGGCAGACTGTGAGATCAGACTATAACTAATCTCAAGAGTCAGACAGAGAATAATCTAATTTTTAACACAGTCCACCTTGCTGTAGCTGTCCAGGTCTGCCTGAGAGATCACCCATGTTATGTGTGCTGGCAACATAACTTTGGTGTAGTGAATGCTGCATTGTAGTCAATTTTTGTGCAAAGGGGCTTTCTCTTTTCTTACCATGGTAGTTTTCCAGAGCTACAATTTAAATGTGTACTTAAAATTGGATTTCTGACACAAACTGAGTTTTCAGAAGTACACACAGCAAATTTTCTTGTTAGGATATTTGCAAGAAGTCACATGATACAGCTGTATAAACTTTGCATGGCTGTACAGTTTTTCCACACTTGCTGAAGACATGGAATTCATAGATTCATACCAACATTTGACATGATCTCTTTTTTTCCCCTGGATCAGAAAAAAAAAAAAAAAAAAAANAAATCCCATAAAAGACATATGAGCATAACACTAACTGAGCTTCCACAGAAAATTTGGATGTACAGAAGCTCACTTTGTAAAAAATGAAAATATGTTCAACCCATTGAAAACTTTATAAGTATTAGAAATACCAATTCTTTCAGTCTTTTCTCAGCTCTAATAGCTGATCTTTATGATGTTTTGAGTTTCCATTCCACTTATGAAATTCCTGGGTCATTCCTGTATTGTTGGGTTTTGGGGCACTAATACTCACTTTTAATACTGAATTAGCAGAGTGATCAACTATTTTAACAGGGCTGTGATACCCAGATGATCTATGACATGCTGCTAAGGTTGAAATCCATTGTGTATTTACCTGGTGACTTTGTCTGCAAAAAGGTGAGCATTCTTTTCTTGTTCAAATAATATATTATGTATTTTAGAAAAAGAGTTCAGATATCGGTCAACAATATCCTTTAAATAAAATTAATCCTGACTGAATTAGAGAGCATAAAATTAATTAAGCTACTCTGTGTAATAACAACAAATGTCCTCTCATATTTCAACCTAGAACAAGACAGTATGGATTTTATTACTTACATTACCAAACACGAAATTATAGTAATATGGGAAAGTATTTAATGTAAATATGGATCATCTATTCATACCTCATGAAATTTTAATGTTTAAAATGGATCAAACTTAATGTTTCTATACTTATATACATACAAACACAGCCTACAGATCTCAATCCATGATGCTTTGCCTGTGTTTCATTTGTGTACCCAGACACTCTTAAGTAGAATTATCCAAGAATATAGAAAATACGCTGCATGCCATAAAGCTCCTTCCAGCAGGATCTGGTCTGCCTTCACTCACAGCTCTGAGCCATCTCCAGGCTTCCAGCTGAAAGTTCTCACACTGTGCCTTAGCAAAGATGTCTATCTTCTCTCAACATTTTACTTAAACCTGGCCAGACAGGATGTTCACAGCTAAATACATAGCTCAGACCAGTGAGCCCAGGTCTCTTTCCAGAAGGCATGTAAACATAGGGCAAAGTAAGATGCAATTAAAGCTTGGGGGGATGAAGTATCAGCACTATTACTGTTCTGACAAGTGACCCACAGGTCCCACCCCACCCCGAAGTGACCTTCAGAACCCCTTGTCTCTCCCAGTTCTGGTCGAACATGTTCACTAAGGTCTTATTCCCTCCAAGAGCTGAGCACACAATCCTCCTCCAGAACGCTGGGCTAGTTCCACTGATTCCCAGTGCAGGAAGATAAACATTTGTGAATACACTGAAGGATCAAGCATAACTCTCCAAAGACCAATCCCAGAATTTTTGTTGGCTAAGAAGGGTGGAAGAGTAGTTTGGTGTTTTTGTTTATACAATACACAGGATGAAAGGATTTTAGACTGCAGCTGGGACACTGACACAACCAAGAGAATAAAGCACAGTAACAGATTCAATGCCTTGATACTGCAGTCTGATGAAAACAGTTCTTAACAAAGATGGATTATGAGAAATTGAAGTATCAACTTATTACAGCTAGATTCAGAGCTAAAAGGCCTCTCACTTGCATAACTCTACTATGTGACCAACAGCCAAAGCAATCCCATTAATGCTGCAACACGTAGTAGGGAATATAACCCTGTTGCAACCACCTTCCCTTGGATGTATGTTGGTTTCACTCTGCTTCACCAAGGAGATGCTGCAGGCAGGCTTGGAGGACCAAGTGAAGGGATAGGAATTGCAAGTGCCTACATTTTCAGTTCTGGCTTTGTTGATGCTTCCTCTTCACTTTTAAAACAAAATTGCTGCTTTGCCTCATACTACCAGTACACCCTCTGTTTTCAAGAGAGTAGAAATATATTTGAAGATGAATCTGTCATATTATTCTGACAACAACCACTGCTAAAACACGGGTTCTTTATGTGTTTGTATGCCCAGGGAGAGATTGGCAGAGAGATGTACATCATCAAACAGGGTGAAGTTCAAGTCCTTGGAGGCCCTGATGGTACCAAAGTCCTGGTTACACTAAGAGCAGGAGCTGTGTTTGGGGAGATCAGGTAGGTCCATCACTATTTCTAATACTTTCTTTAGAACTTGTGAAATAATCAAATGTTGTTTAACTTCTCTGTGGTAAGAATGACAGATATCATGGGGAGCCTAGAAAGTGGGTAGGATCAACAAAGACAACACTGAGCAAGGATATGTGCTAAGTGAAGCAAAATCTGAGTGAAGCCTCAGTGATTAATAGGGCAAGATCTGAGACCAATGTTTTGACCAATGTACACAGGCATATACAGACAAATTACAAAAAAACCACTTTAAACATTTAACACATCTCCCTGTTATGCTGTCTGCAATACAGCAGGACCAAATGCATTTTATTGTCTGTATAGCAAGCCTAGGTGCCATTATACAGAAAATGGCAAAGATGAAAATTAAGTAGATACAAAAATCTAAAATAGTAACTAAAAATAATTCATTTAGGAGCTGAAGTAGGGATTAAATTGCTGAAAATCAGACATCCCAATTTGAAAAAGTATTTATTTAAGAGCGTACAAGACAAGAAACAGGTGGATAAACCAGATTTTTTTTGTCTGAGTTAGCTGGATAAGAATTTGTTTCTTGTGGCTACCTTGGTTTTTATATTCTCCATGTGCTTTCTGTGCAAACTCCATTAACTCTTATGTGCTATGTTCCCCAATTAACCAATCAAGTGCTAGTTTTTAGGCACTGTGCCCCCCTGCTGAGGTTGGCCTGAGGAAAAGTAATAAAATAAATGTGCTGCTGCATGGGATAAACTGGATCCTTAGTTTCTTCCAGCTGCCTTCCTGTTATTGTTAATCCTCTTTTTGGTAGCTTTAATCTGCCTTTTGAAAAGCAATAATCAGCTCTATGCCAGGTTTACATTTGTCTGCCAGTTGTGTCTGTCTTTGCAGTAGTGGAAACATTCCTGTTTATCCAATTATGTGTGTACAGAACTTGCTTAGACATCAGGTGGAAACATCTGATCTATCTGATAGTTACAGAACTTTTTCATTAAGTGAGAAAGTGAAATTATATCAGCTATTTGAGAGAAGCTTATTTGGAAGGTACTTCTCTGTGTGCTAATACCTGAGCAAAGCTTCCAAACCAAAGGCTGTATTGTAAGTTATGCAGAAAGACTGAGAATGAACTCGTCAATAAGGGCTGAATAATGAAAAGACAAAAGAAAAAGCTAAAGCAGCCCCCATATGTAACACACACATGGTTTTCAATAATTTATTTGTCTGGTATTTGAAGTGAGAACTTTGTATTTTAAACTGAGAAATAATAATGGTTGGTTTTAAAACAAAGAGGGATTTTCACACTTTTGATCTAACACAGGTGAGCACTTGTTTCCATGTGAGAACCGCACAACGAAGTTTAAAGATGAATTTCCCAGTACGTTACTCTTTACATAATTGTCAATATAGCCAGCAAAACCCTCAGCAATGCTGTAACGCTACACTTCTAGTGTTGTTTTATTCATCACTGACCTACTGCAGCAGCAAACCCATTCAGACATGTAATTTGCATATAAAATGTCAGGCAGTGGATAAACACGAGGAGAAAAACCACAGCAACTGGCAGACACGAAGCACCAAGTGTATCAGTAGAGAGATGCCCTTCCTTGTGGCAAGGAGCTAGAAGATAATGAGTTCATACTGTGCTTTTCTATATAAATTTTATCAAGGTCTTCTGAATACAGAATACCAGAAGCAAATGGAAAAAATATTCTTTAATGGATTACATACTACTTATTTTAGGACATCCAAGTTTTCCTCTCACTTCATAATGGTTATAACCTGATATCAAGCTGATTTCCTTCTGATTTCCAATTCAAGATTTGTTTAGGGAAATATGTCCACTTCCTTCTGAGTGGTTTATGTACATGATTTATAAGACGCTTGCTATTTAATCTCACTCTGTTCAAAATGCATGTCAATGATCATTAAAAGTCTCCAGGGGCAAAGGAATTGAAGAAAATAAAAACTGTTTATTTCCAAAAAATTCCCTAAATTATACTAGAAGGCCAGTTCAAGAGTAATGATCAAACATGTCCTTTGCTAATTTCATCCTTGAAAATTATTACAGAAGGGGATTAAGTAATAGGAGTTCCAATTAACATCTTACCCTCACTGCTACTTTCGTGTAGAGATAATATCAGTTGGGGGAAGTAAAATAATTTCAGAATCAGAATCAAACAGATTGTTGCCTTAATGAGAGCCTGCCAGCACAGACAATTCAGACCGAGAGAAATTCAGTTATAACAACACTTCATTAGCCCAGAGAAAGTTACACTTGAAGCCAGATGTCCTCATTCATCCATTTACTGGTATTTCACTGGAGCTATTTCTTATCAGAAAATGTTAATTCTGGAAAAACTAAAACATTTCTTCATTTTATGTAAATTTTTGACAGGAATATCTCTAAATGTGTGATCTCAGCTTCAGATTTCAGCTGCCTTGTAATTTTAAACTTTATATAAAAAATCAAAATTACAGGGAGTATTTAGTTTTGTAAAAGATGACATTTTACATTACTTTGGTCCAGGATTTCCCTCAAGGTGGTAGCTGCTGCTTTTCAATGGGCTCTGCCCTTTGGAGTTTGGCATCCTGCTCAGAATCAAGATCCAGACCTACTTCCCTTTCCTGACTTACCAGCTCTCCTCACATTCACATGGGTACCAATTTGAGCCACCACAACCCCTCAGGTTGAGCTGATAACACAAGACATTCCCTAATTTCAATGAACAGCAGCTTCCTACAGAGAATAGCTATAAAAAAGAATAGATAAGCTGAGTCATCACTTTGACAACTTTATGGCTCGCAATTTAATTTGCTAGCAGAAGAATTCTTAGGTTATCAACCTGTACTAATCTTACAGCATTTCAGGCTCACAACCGGAGTAAAAAATGTTAGGTAAAAAAAGCAAATTTTGTGATTAATATAGATATTACATTACCAAGAACCACTGTAAGGCAAATGTATCTGTTTTTAAAAATTGGGTCATATAATTCTTCACACACTAATCAAATCAGATTGAATGCTGAAGTGTATAACAATGTCCTTAGTCAAAGACTGCCTTACTTGTAAAATTCACCTCACATCATCAGCACAATGGAAAAGCTGATCTCTTTAGTCCTCGTCTACCTTGATAAAATGAGCTTTCTGTTATGAAAGCCTAAAAGTGATTGTTCAATGACTTGTTGAGAAGTGATTCATCAGAGCTCAAAAAGTGTTTGCAATTTTCTTTAGCAGCTTTGCCTGTTTTGCAAAGAGTTTTATTCTATCTGAGGAATCATACAGAATTGTTTAAAAAGCAGATGATAAACTGCATTTTCAGCTTCAGTTCATGTATTGATTGCTGTCTTAAGGTGCAGAAAAACACTCTGTGGGCATGTAAAAATAGCCTTGCACATACTGTTGCAGAGGTCTTCTACTATCCCTTATAAATTAAGTATGTTATCTATATGATTCAATAGTTAGAAATAAGTTCTATAAATATCTTTAATATTAAAACAAATACTTATATATCCTTGATTATTACTTCAGATGGGTATCAATTCCTGCTTACTGGGGTCCAGACTATCTTTTTTTAATAACTTTTGAATTTAGATAATACTAAATATTCTCCAAAAATATTAATTCACTGGGAAATCTTTAAAGGACAAATTTTAGGGTAGATCTTGAATACAAAGATAGAGCAATTTTAGTACTATGACCAAAATGCAAATTCTCTTACTTATCAGCACAGCTGAGAAGTGAAGTCTTTTATTGCTTAGTGAACAAAATGAACAGTTTATTTTTATTTGTAAATCTGATTATTTTAGATATCTTCCCTCTGGCCAACTGCTGCTGGCTAACTGGTCTAATGCCTTATGTTCAAAACAAAATAGCCTTTTCTGGCAGACAAATTTGTAACTGTCAGCCTGAAAGGCCTTCCTAATGTGTATCATTCAACTTGCCAACATTCAAATGTGAGATATAGTATGCAAGAAAACTGAAAACCAGAGCCCTTCAGAAGTTATTCACTCAGGAAAATTAAAATCCTTGGAGGAGAATCACTCATTCACTGTAAATAATGCCGGTCTACTTCTGCTGCAAATAATTTTCAGCAATAAAACTGAGGAAATGCTGAGCTCACGAGGACTAAAACAAGTGGAGTCTGAGTTGTGGGTATCTCTCAGCAGAAATGGTTCTTGTGTAGCAAAACTTTTCACAGTCAAAACTTTTAGCATCTGCATATGCCTGACCAACAGTGACAATTTGCCCTCTTGAGGCAAGAAATCATTTTTAATCCCATCAGCAGGGCCTTTGCAGAACACTGGGTAGAACAGCCAGCTGTAAGTGAGCTTTACAATGACTGGAGAACCACCAGCAATGAGATTCCTCACTAGGGCAAGTAATGTTGCGTCTGATGGTGTTTATTTTCATTCCAGCCTCTTAGCTGCAGGGGGAGGAAATCGAAGGACTGCCAACGTGGTGGCTCATGGTTTTGCCAACCTTTTCATTCTGGACAAGAAAACACTCAATGAAATCTTGGTGCACTATCCTGACTCAGAAAAGCTTCTCATGAAGAAAGCAAAGTATGTCCTAATAATAATTTTTAAATCATATCAATTAGTTGCAGAATGGACAGTTGTGACTTCTAGATGATTTGCATTCCTTTCTTGGAAGAGTAACAGTTGTAAACATATTTGCTGTTAAGAGGTCAGATTTGCCTAGTAGTTTCCAGTGGAAAGCATGGTCTTGGAAGGAATCCCAAGGGTTGTGGAAATGTGGTAAGTAGAATAAAATCCTGAATCTAGTTACCTTTTGCATTGTATTTAAGGTAACAAAAAAAATAGGAGATAAGGACACATATCTGGACTCCTGACAGGGTCAAGAGAGAAACTGCAGAACAGATATCAGTTAAGAAGTCGGTTTTCAAATATGCAACCAAATACTTGCAATTAATTCTACAGAAAGACACTTCAACACATCCACAGACTTGTATGCATTTCCAAAACCTTAAGCAGTAGTTAGCAATGGATTTAAAGTAAGGCCTGACAAGATAGAACTACACGGAGTAGATACCTGTGCATTTTGTCCAAGAGCATTCAGAAATGGGATTTCAAACCAAAAGTGCTTTTCGCCTTCCTTAGGCTGTAGGTTGCTAGGATTACCATTCTCCCAGTTTTGGAAGGGCAAAAAATCATCAGATTTTGTCATAAAATTATGACAAAATGAGTACCTTGCTACTTTGTAAAAGCTCCAAATACTTGAAACAGTTTGTCACTGTTAGTATATATCAGCACTCCTATTCTTCTCAACTGTTGCCTTGAATTGCTATCAAAGGTTGGAAGGTTGTTCCCAGACTTGAAATTCCACCGAAGACTAAACATAGCACAGAAGAGACATTTTGTTTTGTGAAAATGTTAGCAAATGGCTGCTTTCAGCCTGTTGTAACAGCCTTGGGAATCAAATAACAGCATCTTGGGGATCATGATGCCCCTGAGGTACAAGGAACTCAGAGACAGACTGGGTGATTGCTCAGTTTTCAAAACCAGCATTAACAGGTAGAAAGTGGAACAAATCCACTGACCAATGATCCCCAGCATCAATAATTCCTGACTTTTCTCCAGCTTCTATCTAAACAGCAGTATGACCATCATTCCTTGTTATTCCTGTCTCTCTGTCCCTGATTCTTCTGCTTTCTTGCCCACTCCAGGCATATTCTGCCAATCCACTAAATTCTGCTTCCTCCAGACAGCCTTTCTCAAACAAGAAGCTTAATCATCCACCTTTTGTATCTGCACTCCCATTTGAGCCCAAAGACCTCTCCAGATATCAGACTAAAACCAGGATATCCTGTTTAAAATTAAAGATATGCAGTACCTGCCCTATGCAGGAGGCCATGTATTTTGCTCACCTCTCTAGGAATCTGCAAATTCGGGCAAAACCAGGTACCAAGAGGAAATTTGTGTGCTGTTTTCATAAAGCTTGTGGTTATGTTCAGTTTTGGCATGAAGCTACCAGTTGTTCTGCCCTGGAAGGTTTACATTAGAGTTCTCTGTGGTCATCTGACACCTTTAAAGGGCTCCTTGAAATAAACTGAAAGCATTAATTCAAGCAAGAAAATTGTTCTATTATCACCTGCCAGATACCCCCTATCTGGTTTTTTACATAATAAGGCCATGTAAGATGCTAAAGTGTACTTTTAAAATTTATGACAATAAAATCTAAAAAAAAACAAAAAAACCCCAAACTCTTAATTTCTGAAATTTCTAAAGTACAAGAAGATGGAGAAAATTATAGTATTATGGGATTTTCTGTACTTGACTTCAAGTCCTTGCTCATAAAGAGCCTTAAGTCAGGGCTTTTGCAAGGATAGAAAAGTGGTCTTGAAAACTGTACAGTAATCTAACAGAAACTGAAAGCATGGGAACCCTCTGCTTTTCACTGGTGTCATCTCTCTCAAATCTTTCATCTAATCTTTACCCTTGTTATTCAGTCTCACTTCTTGTCATGATGGCTGCAAATCAGTACAGCTATGGAATGGTGTGGAAATCTAGTCTGCCACTCCTCTGGCAGTAGTGTTTATATTGTCAGGGTGTCTTCT
The DNA here is from genome assembly GCA_013400915.1 of Pardalotus punctatus. Classification (NCBI taxonomy): domain Eukaryota; kingdom Metazoa; phylum Chordata; class Aves; order Passeriformes; family Pardalotidae; genus Pardalotus; species Pardalotus punctatus. The sequence continues at coordinate 34,908 of VZTX01023287.1, forward strand.
ACTGAAGAAGACCAAAAATAAATACCCTCTACCCTGACCTATGAGTGATGAGCCATGCTGGAATTTAGTTTGGTAAAGTATTTCTTCCACAAGTGTCAACTGACTCTCAGTGTAGCACTAAATGCTCTCTGAATTTGCATCCAGAAGGCCAGGTAAGAGACTGCCACCTCAGGTATGGGGCACCCATCTCCCTCCATACCTCTTCTTTACTTATAAAACTCTTTCATCTGTTTTGTGACACCTTAATTTGCACCAGCAGTTGTTTATACTCCCGAAAATAGGTAAGAAACTCCAAATTCGAACAATTGCCTCCAACTCTACCAGAGCCTAGGGCAAAACCTTTAGTTTCCAGTTTTGCTCTTGTCACTGGACCTGGGAACCAAATAAAAACCACCAGATTTTCATGCATAAATGTGGCATTTCACCTTTGCAGGAACTTTGCTCCGTTTCACAGCACTGCTGTGTGTTCTTATTCCCTTCTGTCTCCAGAGTGCTGTTGAAGCAGAAGGGGAAACCTCCTCCAGGACCACCAGTGCAACAACCACGGGGCTTGGCCAGTCTCTTTGGGCAGAAACCAGAAACTCCGAAATTGTTCAAAGCAATGCTTGGAGGAAAAGGAAGAGAAGGACTTGCTAAGCTGCTGCAGCTAAAGAGACAAGAAGAAACTCAGGTAAAGCCACAGAAAACAGAATAGAATCTACTGAGAAGGCTTGGGCAAACAGAGTAGATGAAAATTTAGCCTTACTGCAATCAACAGCAAAAACTCCCAGTAGCTGAGATATAACCACTTTTCCTAATCTCTGGAAACACTAATTCTAAAGTTTGGCTCAAATCTTTCAGAACCTGGATTTTATGCAGACCAGAGAAAACAAAAGTAAGGCGAAAAAGCAAGGAAACAAAAAAACCTCTAAGAAAGTAAGGATAAAGTAGATTTTACACAGGCCCCAAGGGCATCTGATCTTCTAATTTTATGTAAACAAGAGTAAATACAGAAATACCCAAACACAGTAATCTGATCCAGGTGACTCGGGCACATGGTGAACTTTCCAATTCAGTGTCAGATCTGGTTGTTAAAAATCCTGAAGACAAAATATGAAGTGTAGCCCACACAGCTAAAACTGTTTAAATCTCTAATATCTTGCACTTATGAGAAAACTGTTATTTTAACTGATGGAAAATAATTCCCATGTTATACTCAGTTCTGAGAAATTTTAATGCTGATAAGAACCTGCTCACTTCTACATATTTACCCAAAGGTGGCAGAATTCTTTTCTATGTAGCTGAAATAGCTGTGGTTATATTTAAATTAAGAACTTTGCACTTTGCTTGCACAAATGACTACAACACTATGATTGGAGCAGAAATACTGCTCAATTTAATGTGTATTTGTGAACTTAATAGCAAGTATGCTTGGCCAAGGAATTGGGGCAGTGTGAAGTATGTCAAGATTTACATAACAGCCTTTCTTTCTCCATGGTGTAAGTACATAAAGGAAGGCAACACCTAAGGAAGGGTTGGTTCTGTGCCCCAGAACAGGCCTGTTTCATCCTTCTATATTAGTAAGAAGTAGGTACTATGAGTATCCACAAGTGTTTCCTAGATTTTATACTGATGCTCTGATTCTGAAATTGCATTTTTCATTTAGAAACCGATTTTCAGCATCTGAATTGAAATTTACATGTGTTGCATACCGTTAATGCCGTTAACGTGTTGCCATGCTGTACCTTTCCATGGCATGTACAGAATAGAACTCCTTCCTTAATTTCTTTTGCAGTATTGGAAAACATTAAACTTCTTGTTTCTAGGAAACTAAAGCTGAACCAGAGACCAAGCCTAAAGAAGAGGAGAAGAAGCCTGAGAAGCCTGCAGCCCCCTCTGCACCCCCTGCCCAAAAGGAAGAGCCAAAAGCAGATGCTAAGCCTGCAGTTATGCAGAGAACAACCAGTAAGGAGTCCCTAATCATTAGTATGACACCATCCCCCAGAGCAGGAGAAGGAGAGATCCTTAAAGTTGAAATCAAAGAGAAAGAAAAGAAATAGACAGTGCTTTGGGCTGTGGCCTCATCCATTGTCTTGCTACATTCAGAGGGCTGGCTGGACTTTGCTTTTGGGTATAGAAGATAAAAGTAGAGACTACTCGAGACAAATCTACTCCAGCTCCTCTTCTTCTTCTTGCCCTCTTCTCCTGGCACAACTGCACAAATTATTTATATTCTTAACCTTGACCCTGAAGAGAGAACTTTTGGTGTGTTAGCAATTAAGTCTCAGATTGTATTTCACGAATACTTGTTTCTTGTTTCATCCATGCTCTCCCTTTTCTCTTACTCTTTCTTGTTCCTACTTCTCCTCTTCCCTCTTCTGTTTGTCCTTGCATTCTTATTGTTCTTCCTGTTGCTCAGTTTGCTCTCAACTTTTGTATGTATTCTTTTCTATTTTTTCCTCTGCCTTCCCATAGTTATCCTTTTCCTTGCTACTGCCCTACTGTTGCTAAGGCTCCTTGTGTTTCTCTCTATCCTTCTCTCTCCTCCCCTTATACTTCTAATCAGTGACCTGGGTTTGTGACCAGCGTGGCTCAGAGCAGGCAGCAGGTGCTGTGTGTTGGGATGTTTTACCTTGGGACAGAGGGCAACATAACCCACTGTCAAAAAATAAAACCATTGTCAAAAAATAAATCACAAAATCCACAAGAGGGAAGCAGATTGCACAATTATTGCCAACCCTCTGAAAGCAAACATCTGCTCCAGCTGTATTTGACTCCGGCAAATTAACATGGGAAAGACGTAGACAGTTCAGCCTCCAGAGGTGACCTACAACTTTGGGCTGCTGATTTACTTGTTTGATCCTGTCAAGGGGTTGAGCATGCTCTCTGAAAAGTAAGCACTTGGTAGGGCTGTGTGAAGAGTCTTGGTATCTAAGCTAGCCACTTCAAAAATAAAGGCAATTTTATAAAAAGCAGAATTTACACTTTTTGGCTCTGTGTTACAAAGTTTCAACCAATGTTCCAATTGTTCATCTACATCATAGACTTTGACTAATTGTGGGAAGAGAAACCTGTGTCTTCCATGTCTTAGCTACGTCACACTTGTGAACTACAGTAAATCCTTTATGAGTGCCACAGCTGCAGGATACAGCCTCCCAGCCAGGAGCTCCCATACCGCCAACCTTCTGCACCAACTCATCAGTCTCAGATGCAGTATTATACAAAACCTTGAAGCCATGTTTTAAGCTGAACTCCCAATTACTTTCTTTTCTTCCATGGGTTTGCATCTCCTCTCTCCCCCAATCCCCTTTCAGATGGGATGAACAGTTTCGTAAACTGAAAACATGCAGAGGCCAGGCCACGAAGTGGCAAAGGCAGGCTTCATGGCTCCTTGGCTGACCAGTCAACCAAGGAAGGCACCATGCCAAAATTAAACACTCATTTTTCAGGCTATATATGACCCTGCAGGCTATGTGTTCTGTAGGGCTGGGCTTTAAAGCCTTTCAATTTCTGTAATCACAGGCAAAGTTGGAAGCCTAACCAGAATCAGTGGGAAGTATGCCCAAGTAAAAGCTGGATGACTGAATTCCGTATGTTGTGTATTCCACAAATCCTCTGACGTGACCAAAACCCTAATCTCTTTCAAAAGAAAGTTCTGCTGCATTAGCAGTGAGGTTAAGGTTCAACTGCTTTGTGGAGAGAACCATCTTTATTTGCATGCTACTTGTTATTTGATATGTAAGAAAAAAGAACATCACAGCAGAGGGAGAAAATTTTAAATTGTTTCATACAGAATTATTCATCTATTGCACATTCAGGACTGTCTCAATGAAATCTCAAGATTAGAAATACTGCAGAACTATTTCATGAATGAGGCCTTCTATGAATAATAACGATCTATGAATTCATTACAATATATAGTTTCATGTGGTTTTTTTGTGAGGGATTTGTCAAAGCATTATGGAAGGGGGAAAAATATTCCCCATATTATACCATTTTTATATAAACGAGTAAAGCTCACTCTGACTGAAAAGAACTGATTCCCTTCTGCCTACACAAATGCTACCAGGTAATTTTGAACATTTTCCCTGTGGGTATATTTAAGTTCATCAATCACCCACTGACATAAATTACAAAGTAAGGGCTGAGACTGCAGCAAGTGCTTCACTGCAGTGACAGAGCTTTCCACAAATTGCTGCTTTGCTACAGCTCATAACAACCCAAGACTGCAGGAAAGTCTGACAGTTCTGTCTGCAAGATTACTAAGTTATGCAGAGCTGTCAAGTTCCTCAGACCCAAAACAAAATAGGGGGTGCATCAGTGCAAAAGACAGTGGCCACACATAAATAACATCCATCTGGTTTTCTCCAAAGTCCTGCATTTCTGTTGTTGGGGTATTTTCCCCTTCCCACAATTCCTCCATTTTTAGGGCTGGCAGGAGCAAGAAGGCTCCACAAATCCAAGTTGCAACTATTTGTATGTTTTTTAGCAGAAGGAACAATGTAAGAAATGTCAAGGTGTAAGATGTAATAAATCCTTTCAGGAACTAATTCTAGACTGTAGATTATTGACTGGTGGAAACACAGAATGAATTACTCTGGTACCTTCAGAAGATGCAATTCCCAGTATCAAAGTTGTCTCAGGCTCTGTGTGGTATTGCATTCCACTGCAACACTGTCTTCCTGTCTCTTTTAGTGTCCCTATCGAGTCCCTCAGGCTTGACTATACTTGAATGTAAAGAAACTGAAGGGTAGAATAGGATTATGTGTTTGAAAACCACAAATAACAGTATTTCTATGCTTCTCTACCTAAAGTGTAGATATTGTCCTGGAAAACAAGTTTCAGAAAACCTGATAATAATTGTACCAAATAGCATGCATGGGAGAACTCTAACGTGGTACAGAGCATCAAACAGCTACAGCTAAAACTGTCCAACTTCAGAATATCTTCTTGCTAAAAGCCAGTATAAAATACTTCATGAAGAATAAACTGCAGAGTCATAACCATTAAGTGGAAAGGCATTTTTCCTCTCATCTGATAATACTTGCTGTAAGTCCATGGCATACTCACCATAGGAATCACAAAAGCAGCAATTAGCATTATACACAACATGCTGAATACAAAATCACAACAGAACAGTATAATGAAATGATCATTTTAATGCATAGGCATTGTAAATCAGTTAACTTCATCAGAACTGAAATACATAGAAAAGTACAAAATTCTGGTTACAGGTGAGCTCGCTGCTGTACATATGTATATATTATGACCAATAAATGGCAAAAAGCATGATGACAAAGACTGCCATACATCACTTTGACCACAAGGTGGTGCCAGTGACCTACGTGCACATTCACTTTATAAAACTTTGACAACATTTCGCTTTGTCACCCTCAAGCTATTAATGCATTTTTTACACGTAAAAATGAACAAACAAAAAATGGCAAAACAACACAGTAACTCCCCTTCTCCCTGACTCACAATCTGCTGCATTTCTTCACACAGAGTATCATTTCAGCCTACCGTGGAAGTTTTCAAACAGCCATTAGTTGTGTACCTCTAAGTTATACCAGTTCTTGTCACTGTCCTGTCTGAAACACTTCATTTACAAAGAACAGGGCACATTGAGAACTAGGTGTTGTTGATATGCTGTTTAACTCCCTCAGCTTGAGGAACATGGGAGCAATTCTCTATTAAGAGATCATGAAGTCTCTCCTGTAGAAACTCAGAATTTATGTACAGAATACAGACAAAACAGGTTTTCTTTTACATGCAGCAGATACATAGTATAATAATACCTACTTACACATTTAAATGCACTTCCATGGCAACTTAAAACAGAATTGGTAATGCAGATCAGGTGCAGCATTATTATTTTTGGCAGACAGCTCAGAGGAACTTCAGTAGTATCCTGTACTCCTGTCAGTAGTACAATCCACTTCAATTAATGTAGACAAAGCATTAATATGACATCCAGTTATCTCTGTACATGGAGCAGGTAGCTGTGAAACAGTTTACCCTTCAAAATCATACAATTTGCAGCAGTGTGATTTAGGTTTATTGTTAATAACTTCCTTGATTTTAATATTTTGAGTTGCATATCTGACATGAAACTTACTTGTAATTTATATATAAAGTAGTAACAGATTTTCACTACACTAATAAAAAGATGATTATAGAATTTTTTTTTACATAAATATATGAACTACATTTTTAAAAAAGAGCTTGGCTTAATATAAAACAAACTCCCTTCCTTAGTATTTAGGATCCCCTTCCACCAAGAAAAATGGGGTATAGATTACATCCATTTATGATTGACTGATAAGTGTCAACTGTCTACAAAGCATTTGGTATCTTCTGTAAGATAATCTCAATACATATATCTTTCATCCATCACTGTTAATGTGAATTCAGACTTTTGACAGGATTATACATGTAAAAAAAAAAACAACCCAAAAGCATACCAAGCAACTCCTGCAACTAACAGTCCCATACACTATGACCTAGTGAAACCTTGAGTGCCCAGCTGCGCTAAATTTAGTATTAGCCCATTCTGTTCTTACATACTACAGTCAGACCTTACACATGAGATCATCTGGATGTCTAACTCTAAACCACTTCAAATGTGAAACTGCAAAATTAATGTTCAAGACTGGCATTTCAAAAGAGATAAATGTGACCTTTACGTCCACTTATGTTACACACAGTGGCAGGATTAGAAGAGATCTGCAGCAAGTAGTATGCAGCTGGGGGACAAGAAACGTTCATGTGTCCATTAAGCAAACATAACATGATTTACACTTGGTATAAAAGGTGAAGGGAAAACTCACCCCAAGCAAAGAAAACAGAAATCGTTTGCCCTAGAGAAATGCAGTAAGATTGCAACATTAGGGCTTGAGAGACTCGACTTCCTTCTGAACGGGAGAGAAAGAGGGAATACTGGGTTTTTTGTAGGTACTTTTCATTAGTGGGCTCATGAAAAAGCAGCATAATTCAAAACATGACAAAAGTAAATACACGCAGCACTTTGAAGAACTGCCTTTACCTCAAAATATGCAGTTTTAAATCAGGCAAAACTTTTTAAATAAAAAGTGAAACCCTACTTCACAAAAAGCCCTTTAAAAATCAATAGTCCTGACTGTTTTGGTTTTTTTTGGGTGGGGAGGTGGGGTGAAAACAAAACACTTACCAAAATAAAATCTGGAATTTCCATTTTCCAGCACACTGCACATTGGAACACATCTTACAGCCCTTACTGGCCTCAAAGGCCAGTAGTACTCTTCCGAAATGATAGAGGTTTATCTTGATTCACCCTAGTGATTCCCATAATACCTCAGGAGAAGGCATACTATAAAAGAATATATACTTTAATGACTTCTTTGGCTTATGTTCTGAATCTACAGTCCTGAAACCCAGGCATTTCCCAAAGGCACTGAAGTGTGCAAAGAGAACCTTTATACTCTGTGGCACTTGGCTGAATATGAAACACCTGTGACAAAATTTTGTTATGGTGGCTTAATAGAAACTCTTTTTGCCACTCTTTTCAAAATCAAATGCATCCATGTAAGCACTATCTCTCAAATCAACATCAAATATAAACACCATTACAATTTTGGCCCTTAAAAGGCACACTCGGCAAAGTGAATTGTAGGCAAAAGCTAACAGACATTAGGATACAGAGGCATGTGTACATGTATACAGAAGTATCTCGAGAACCAAAGTCTGCAGACACAGCAAGTAAGCAAGCACAAAGTCTCTCCTCTGCCCAGACCATTCATTTTGCAGCAGGATTCTTAGGAGGTTGCAGTTTGTAGGTGCTGAAGTAGTTCACCACTTGCTGCGGGACTTCTGCCAGGACACATTGAGCCAGAGCTTCTTTGGGAGCCTATAAAAAAAACACCAAGTTTCAGTTTCCACCAACTGCTAATGGAGATTCTAAGGCAAGTAACAAGCACGTCCTCTAGAAGGCCAACTTAAAGTCTGACATTTTACAGAGGACTTACACAATGGCCTTGTACAACAGATGGAAGCTTCCCTGTCAGCTTTACCTTCTCACTCCTGTCTTGTGTCACTGAAGGAACAGGAGTTGAGAGACCTCTTGTCATATGAAATACACAGTGCAGAAATCAGACTTGAGCCATGTGAACATACTTCCACTATCTGCTTAAGATGACCCTTCAGGGGTTTGTCTAAATCATCTGCAATCTTTTGCACCAAGTCTCATCCACAATAACTCTACTTCTATGGCGCAGCTCTTCTGGAGATACTGTTTTACTGTACGACTAAGTATCCATAAGAAAAAAACATCTCCTTTTCTAGAAACTGAAAGCATTTGAATATGTAATATTATACTGAATACCAACCCTAGTTAATCTACATCCAAGCACATCACTTGGTAAGCATATTCTGCTTATTAATTGATTTATTGATTTTGCTCTTTCTCATTTCAGTTTGACAGAGTTACTCTGAGATTAAACAAAGAATTTGCATCAAAAGTAAAAGCAAAAATACAAAAGCAAAGTAAGAAGTTGTAAGGAGTATTATTATCAAGTTAATATTAAGATATGAAACAAAATTAGAATATATAAGGACAGAAATAAAAATATTCATCTTATCTTGCCCATTATAAGGAAATTTTGGTGGGTTTTATTTAAGTCAACTCTTTCCAACAGTATGATACTTAAAAGTTGACTTCTATTAGCCTACATATACTTTATTGGGTATTAAAGAAATTTTAAAATATCAGGACTTCATTCTTTCATCACCTTTATTTGGTATATTTACTTCTATGAAAATGAAAACTATCAGCATTACTGTGGCCATGCAGAGTTTCTACTGAGTATGACCTCCCTGATTATGACTTAGCCTTGAGTTTTAATGCTGCACTAAATTGTGAGACCAATCCATATTCACAAATGGGCATCCAAAATATAAAGAAAAATTACCGTAAGAACAAAACCATAGTAAGCTCTTCCTCACAAATTAAAACAACATCCATGTATTTAATCAAGTCTGAAAGAGTTTGTTACAAAGGTCATTCAGCTGCAGCAACTAATCAGAGATGCAGTGCAGGAACCAGAAACTTAGGGGGTTTTGGTTTTTTTTTGTAGCATTTGATAAAGACTTGTCTCAGAATTCATCTTGGAGACACTACAAAAGCTTAGGACTAGGTGTAGGACATCCTAGCAAGCCCAGCGTGCCTCTACAATATTTATTAAGCATTATCGATAAGATTACTTACATTTTGAAACTTCCTGAATGGCACAAACTGGACAATGTCTCTGACAGCTGGCTCTCCTGTCGAGGACCTAAGAACTCCATCGTCACCATCAAGAAATTCCATAGCATCAAAGTCTGCTCCTCCAACACCAACAATGATAATGGACATGGGCAATTTGGAAGCATTAACGATGGCAGTTCGAGTTTGATCAAGGTCTGTTATCACACCATCCGTTATGATCAGAAGTATAAAGTATTGCTGCCAAATCAATAAACACCATGTTATGACAAAGAAATAGCAAACATTTAGGCATGTACACTTAGAAATAACACACACACACAGACTACATAGTGTCACTTTCGCATGTTCAATGTGCTCACTGAATTTTACAATCAAATATCTAGTTTGTAGTCAGGCTTCATCTGTACCGTCTGAAGACACTTGTAAGGACAATATAATCTTTTAAAAGAGGTCATCATTAAACAGCCAATGTCCAAAAACCCAATGGTATCACCCTTCTTCTCTCCAAAAACCCCACACAAACCAACAGTTAACCAATTTTCCCATTATTTGTTCTGGGATAGAAGGCAGTTTTTATTGAGGTTTTGGAAAGGTAACATCTGTGAAACTTGTATTTGTTTCCTTTCTGGTCCATCAGTACCTTTATGAAACACTACCCTTTATTTCATTCATCGTAATCCAAAAATCCTAAATCACACCTTTTAGTGTGGAAAAGACCATCCATTTCCTAATTCCTTTATTCATGTTTTCTAGCTGCTTCACGAAGTTAATTACTAAGGCGTCCGAGACTACTTTGTCATCAGTACATCAGTAATTTTATTAAAGTACCACCTTGAGTTGCTTCCACTACTCTGTCAGGACACCTAAAAGTTGGCATCTTAGCTTCTGTTCTGGATTGGAGCATCAAAACGAGCTAGAAGTACAAAGTCTGGAAACTATCAAACAGTTTTTGAATTCCTAGTCTTCCTTCACTTGGTTCATTTGAGATGATTACTGAACAGCACAAATTCAAGTTCCAAAGATACTCCCAGTATTCTCAGAAGCCTCTCTTCAGTACTTTCCTTTCCACCTGCCTTTATCTGCCTGCAAATAATTGTTCTTCTCTTGTCTGTTCAGGTATCACCTTTTATCCCTGCTTTCTGCTAGTCCATTCACCCTCTCCAGCAAGAACATCTATAAAGCAGTTATGACCCCAGAAAGCTATAAACAGCAGCAAGATAGCACATCACATTGGATTTAGTTCTCTCTTCTCATCCTTCTCCATACTGGAAAAAAAAAACCAGCATCAGAATCAAAAGCCAATCCAAAATGACTATGATATGTATTAAATGTCAAGGTAGCAAATCATCTTCCATACATCCTTTCAGGAAAGAAAAATAAATCTATTTCTAGGCATGCTACACAGTCAGAAATAAAAATTGAAAAAAAAAAAAAAACCAAAAAAACACCAACAAGAAGTTTGCCACTTTCCTGATATATATAGATAGATATATATGACAGCTACTAATGAAAGACTATCAAGGCAAAACCTTACCAGCCTCATGGCATATGAAAATCCATAGTTCTTTTTCAAACTGGTTTCCACAGACAATTTTACATGCAAAAATAGCTAATTTTATTTTCTGATTTTACATGACATCAAATAACCAGTATTTGCTGCCATCAATGATTAAGGATTTTCTGAACTTCCATGCATTATTACCGACATCACTCAATACTCAAGACTTGGTCTTCGCACTTTCTGTTTTTAATACGGTCAAAAACTCATGCCTACCATTTTAATACGGAGGAGGGCACAGCCCTTACAGCACCTAAAGCTTTATAATACAGTTAATTAGCTCTGCTGGTACCTAGGTGTCAGGAGCTATACCATCCACTTCTTCACTACTTTAATTCTCTCTCTCAGCTATCTGATGTGAAACAAGGTCTAGTTGATTTTTTCTTAGCTAAGGTTAAATCACTCTCTTATATGTAAAGGCTTAAATTAGACTTTAATACCTGTATAGTACTGCAAGAGCTTTGAACAGAAGATAGCATAAAGGTGGGGTGTATTTTTAAGTTTCTATTTAAAATCTGAGGAGTTTATTTAGTTAACTGACTAGAGGGCTGCAAAAAAAGTTACTTCTTAACTTGTTTAAGGGTAACAAACATTTATTCACAAGGTAAAGAGCCAACTGTCAAATAAGCACACTCAGAAATTTAAAAGAGAAAAATAGTATTTATAAAACAGAAGGAAAATAAAGTAAGAAAAACATACACAGTACCATCATGAACTTACAGATGCTGTTTGCTGTTGAGTAGCTGCAGCAGCAAATCTTGCCACATGATTTATAATTGGAGAAAAATTTGTTGGTCCATATAACTTCACTTGAGGAAGACAGGCTCGATACGCATCAACAATGCCCTGTATCCCTAGAGAACAAAAATAGAACATACTATTTTTTATTATTAGAATTAGGAGATTTTGAAGCACTTGATTTTCCTAAAGCTGTATAAATCAGTTACTTGAAGTGATGATGCAAAGATATGAAACTAACCATGGTGGAAAAAAAAAATTATTCATGAGCAATGGATTCTTTCAGCTTGACCAATGCTTCAGGCACATGCATAACATGACTGGCTTTGTGTGACCAGAAAGGCCAAATACTGTACACTCAAGGGTGTGGAACTGAATTACAGCACTTCTCTTCACCTGACAGCTTGTGGTGGTTGGTGTGTGATCAGAGAGGGCACATTGAACAGGCATTAGCAGCATCACACTCAAACCAGACAACTCCACACCAGCAATGAAGGAATAAAGTGGCTTGACAACATATGAGAATAGTTCCCAGCCCTGTGTCCTGGCTGTTTAAACCACTTATTTCACAAATCATTACAGAAGAAATTGGTTACAAAATTGTTTCCTGCTACAGGACTAAGCTAATTATTTAATTAGAACAACATGCTTCAGTTCACTTTTCAAGTGTCTTTATCCCTTCACCTTAGGCATTTTACTCTCCAGGTCTGATACTACTTTCTCAGACTTACCATTACAGAATGGGTTGGATGGGTTAAAATTTATTGGGAACTCATGAGACACCTGTGAAGACACAGAAGACATAGTCATGACTGCACATACAATCTCCTCCTGAAGTAAGTGCTTTCAGCTGTTTTAGGTAGTGCATTTACACTTACCTGAAAGGAAGGAGGGACTTGTGCACCAAATCCAAAGGCTGGAAACATCTTATCTCTACAAATGCAATTTTGAAGAAAACAAAGTCAGTGCCTTCCTTTAATATCTGCCATAGTTCAGTAAGTTTGGTTACCAGCTGGTTTTCATCAGTAAAAACGCTATTTAAGAGGCAAAATTAAATGGAAGTTCCCCACTGTTATTATTTCAAGGACAAAACTACTCTTTAACACCAAACTGGCAAGAATGCAAGCATTTATTCAAATCAATGCTGCTCTTTACATCACCAAAAGCCCTGCTCATCTGCAGTAAACACAAGTTTACGCATGTAATTCGTGCAGTGATTATTATTTCTTAGTTCTATAATTTAGCTCAGAAGTTTCATTCTAATGTATCTGCAGGCACCTTTAACACTGGTTTAAAAAATTACCACAAAGGTCTATACATATCTAAAAAAGCAATCCAAATAAAAATCTAACACTTACGTATCATAATCCTGAATGACCATCCCGACAGACCAAATGGCTGTTAGGTATTCATTAACTCCATTAGGGCTGAGGTAATGCAGAGAGTCCGGAGAGCGAGGGTCTCCATTGGAGCCTGTAAAATCTATCCCCACCTGTCAAACGCAGTATTTATATCTGATTGCTGTTAATAGGTAAAATTATGCTTCTTATCTCTGGCAAAGCCAAAATGAAAATCATGAAAGAGTTGTTTACAAGACATTTACAAATCTAACAGGCAGTACTTGGATGCAGGTTTCTTGGAATATTAACACTCTTAAAACAATGCCACTACAAAACTTTCAAAAGATCTGCATCTCTCCAGAAGGGCCGAAATTACTTTCATCTGAATCATGGAATGGTTTGGCCTGGAAGACTCCTTAAAGATCACCTAGTTCCAACCCCTCTGCCATGGGCAGGGACAACTTTCACAAGACCAGGTTGCTGAAAGCCTCATCCAACTTGGCTTTGAATATTTGCTGAGATGGGGCATCTACAGCTTCACTGGGCACCCTGTCTGGTGTTCATTGTGTTTACTTTCAGTTACTATTCACAGCAGCTCACCAAAAGCTGTTAAATTAATTTCATTCTGTACGCTGCCACTCACACCTTTCCTCTCGGAAGTACAACTAGCCAGGCTCCACAGAAGCCTATAGAGCTCTTTCTCTGACTTCAACAGGTCTTCTTTCCTTTGGTGATGAAGCATATTACTAAGCTGAAGACATCTTACTGTTATTTGTATTGCATTTGGTTCACAAATTGCATAACTGATGGGTCCTGACCCATATAATGACCTCTGTATGTTGCTCAAAAAGAACTGTAAATTCCTCCTTGGTCTCCATCTACACAGCCTATCTAGTTCCTAATAAACATAACCAGAGGTTCAGAAGTAAAGAAGACAGACTGAGTTTTTGCCAGAAGTAAAGATTATTTTTTTTCTAAACAGACTAGAAACACCCTAGTAAAATGGCTTCCTGCTCCACAATAGAGAGCAAAAAGTCAATAACAAAAAATATAATAATCAAATAAAGAGCCAAGGCAATCAATTCTATACTTCAGTGTGTTCCAAAACTCAAAAGGTATTTCATATAAATGATTTAACTTACTGTGAAATTCAGCTGACACCCACCCATGATGTAATCAAGGAATGTGCATTCTACAATGATCTAAAAATAGAAGATAGAAATTTTTGTTTTTTCAATGGGAAAAAAAAAAAAAATCAGTAAGTATTATTGCAGCAGCTTCTGAGTTTCCAGATTTGTTATTTTTACCCATAAAAAGCACTAGTTTTGCCCCATAGCTATCCGACCCACCCGCTGCACCTGGTGCAACATGTGCTACCATGCACTCAGTGCATCAGAATCAGGCCTTTAACAAAACTACAGGCAAACGCCAAAGCAGATTAAAAAGAAACTTCATTTCTAAAATAACACATTATGACAATTACACAATTTTACTTTGCCATAAAACAGTGCATTGGGAAAAGCAGTGGCTCAGGAATTACTTTACAAACTGGTAAGCAACCTTTATCTTCAAGAGAAAGTGAAGGGACAGGGGAGGACAGATATGATTCAGCCCTCAATTTGCCTCCTTATAAGAATCAGAATCCCTTAAATATTTACTGTGTCTGGAACTTTCAGATATTTTAAAGTTTCTTACAGTTTGAAGGTGAAGATATACTAAATGAGAGTTGTTATGCCTGAAAAGTTAAAAAGAGAGTCATACCAGAATGTATTACTGACCTCACAACGCTTAACGCTCACTATGCCAGAGTTTTTATAGTTCTTTTTTTTCTGTCTTTTCTTCTCATTGATGCACTCAAATTCAACCTGCATGAATGCAAACAAATACAAAATATTTATAATATTTTATATCTAACAAAATATTACAATAAATAATATTATTTAAAAATAATAAAAATATTATCATATCATTTATGCAACAGATTTAGTAATCCTTTATTTCAGCACTGATACTTTGGGCTTGTATTTAAAAGGCATTTCATTTCACAATCCAGCAAAATTAAACCCAGCCTTCCCAATATCAGCAAGAAAAAATCCCAACACATTCTGAAGACAGAAATCGTTTCTTACCCAAAAGGTTACAAATACATTTGTTTTGACAACTGTATTTCAAATAAACAAACAAAGAAATTCTGTACTATTTCCCCTCAGGATTCTGCTAACAACTCTCCTTTTGGTAAAGACATGGCAATTCAAACAAAGCATCAAAGTTTCCAGCAGCTGTGGCTGGAATTACTATTTATTATTATTTATAACTCTCAAAATATTACAAAACTACAAGTATGAACTCTTGTATATAAATCCCAGTATTTTTACTGCAGAAATAGCTCTGTAGGTTTTACAGAAAGGGATATATGGTAAAGTATCTTGATAACATACATATCCATAAAACAAATACTTTTACATTAAGTTTGCTATGCCAACTTTTGCCTCCTACATGTAAACCCTGCCTATTAAAAGGTTTGGAAATTGTTATAGTTTTTAAGATCAGAAAAGGAAATATCACTTTAGAGAAAAGCTACCTGGTGTAACACAGCTGGATTTTTATGCAGTGGCATAAATACTGAATTTTCTCATATTCACTAAAGTATGCATTATAGTTAATAAGTGCCACACTTTAAAGGATTAAGTAAAACATGAAAAAAATACCACAAGCTTTTAACTGTAGTTAAATTTGTGCTGCATTCTGTCTTTTGACAATCTAATTTTTTTAAATTTCTCTATTTTTATGATTAGTGAAATTTGTTTGCACTGATAGTTGGGCATTTAGATACATAATAATAAAAACTGTAAACAAGACATTAACCCTAGGAAAATGCACACATAATGTAAATACTGATTTGGCCTCAAGTAGAATAGTATTGTTAAGGCACAGCCTAACACAACTTCAATACCTGCAAATCAGGGGACTTAAGTTTTGCTCCAACATGAGTAAAACAGCTTATCAAGAAAACAGAAGCAGCTTTGACTCCATAACACTTACAGGTGATGACCGAGATGCTTCCTTCAGTTTTGACAGTGTCGTTTGAAAACTTCCTATGAGGTCATGCGACCCATCACTATCATAGTCATAGCACTCAACCTAAAATGCAGCGTAATTTAGTGTTAGTAACAGAAATGGCCCTACAAAACCACTAAACACTGCAATGACAAACCTGAACATCCCAAACATTCCTGTATCTTTTGTATCACAGTTTTTCTTGCATTGAAGTTCTAGAACTGCTTAAGTGCACTACAGATTAAGACTGGGTAGAAGCCAATATTCTCGGTTTTGAATCTAACGTTCCACTAAAGTGAAGGAGAGATGAGAATACTAAGTAGTGTCAGGTCTTACATGAGAAAGTAACATCAATTATATTGAACTATGTTTTGAGAGTGATGGGGTGTGGGGAAGAGCAGGAAAACAATGTAGGGTTTTTCACATTCATCATAAATCTGCACATCCAGCTAAAAATTTAGTAAATCAGTTATGCAAGCAATGAGAGTTTTAGCAACACTTTTATATTACTATATTACTTCATTTATCACCAAATAACAGAATTTATAAGCATATGAAGGTTCAGCCCTAAAGCTAGAAACATTTTTTTCTTAAGATTACCAAATTTAAAGAGCGAATCTGTTAAACTATGATCCACACTTCATGGATCTGAATGTCAACTAAAAATCTCTTCCTATACTCAGTTTAATGCTAAGCTTTATTATTTAACCAATGCACCCTTTTAACAGCCCAATCTACCAAAGAAGGCAGGAGTGAAAAACATTTTTTTTGCTTTGAAAATGAGACCCAACTGCCTTTCTATATAAAAAGGTGATTATTCATAAAAGTTCATGTTAACTCCATCCACTTCTGATACTTTATTTCAGTTCAGCAACACAGGCATGCTAGCTAACTTAATTAAATCAGAAAAACATTCTAAAATAATTTCATATTGATGATAAGTAGTTACAATACTAAATCAAAAGTCAAGTAGGTATCCCACATTATCTAGAATCAAAACACAAACTTCAAGAAAAATTTTCAGTATACATATGGCTTAAACTGAACAGCTGTTTTCATGTCCATCTTTCAAATCTGAAAATATTGTACCTTATATTCAAGAATCAATTTAGCTGATTACTTGAGCATTTCAGAAATAAAAAACAAATTACTTCAACATACACTTGAACTTCTGAAAGAAATTAGGTTTCTGAAAACAAACAGTAATGTTGATGTACATAACATGATGTGTAGATTGGGAGTTCTACTGTGCAGAACATGCCTCTATCTTGCAGTACGCATTACTACAAGGTCTTGAATTCACTAATAAATAAAAAAAATGCATGCACATGCATTGAACAGCACCTTACGTCATGCAAGCAGCCAGAGAACCAAGAGGCTAATTAATGTTCATGGCAGATGCTATGTAAATTCTTCTGAATGCCATAAGTTACGCCAATCAAATACTCAGCCAAGTACTTCAGTATCTGAAATTTAAAACTGAAGACATTTCCTGACCCAACAGTTAAGATACCTGTTAGCACAGTTAGTACAGGTATTTCCTTTTTATTTCAAAGACATAAAAATTTGGCTTGCTTGACATGTCTGACACATCCAAGCCAATTTTTAATATTTGTTCCACACAAGAAAGAAGCATTTCCTTTTTTTCCATATACGCCCTCCCAGACATGCAACAGCACTAGGGAACCACATGATATAACATATTTTTTCCCAGCAGAACCAGGCATGTTTGCTCCAGATGAAAGGCTCACATTTTCTACATAGAAAAAATTCACTGACTGCAAACACACTTACACGGAACATAACAATGAATCCAGAAGATAAAGAATCAGCTTGGTTTGTGCACTGCTGGGCATACACAAACTAAGCCATTAAAGAGGTGAAAAGCCACTCACAGAAAAATTGCTGGTTTTACTTACTATGACAAACAGCCATATATGCAACTGTGTGCATATAAAAGTGTTAAAGGAAATGTTTAATCCTTCAATAACATTACGTAATACAATTCTGCCTATATTTTAATGTTTGAAGCAATAGGTCCTGCATTTCTAAGTTAAGGCACAATCAAACTGCCTGTTTGCAAGTCCATAACTATTGCAAGTAAAGTCTATTTTCTCTGGATATAAATGTACACTTCAGAGGTAAGATTCCAAAGAACAGACTTCATTAAAATGATGATAGAGCTGAGAATAACTCTTCATAGATACATTTAGATCAATGGTCTATAGCTTTAGTATGGCTGTTTACTGAAAAGGAGAATTATATTTATAGTATATGGAGATATAAGAGCTGTCACAGCTATTTTGGGGAAAGGGGAAAGAGAAACGAATGAGACAGGAGAAAAACACAGAAGCAGTAAGGGAAGAAGGTTCTGGGCTTGTAAAGTTGCTCATTAGTCTCATCTGTAAACATGTCTTTAAATCCATCCAGGTGCTTGTAACACCCAGACTCCTGTGGCTGTTAAGCATTTTCCAGGACAGCCTCAAGTCATATGACTAATACCCATCACATGCAAATCATGCTCTAAGTTTTCCCTCCCAGAGGAAGAACATCAAATATAGTGATTTTTTGCATTTGAGGTTTTGGGTTTCTTTTTCAAATGCTAAAATATCAGGCTTCTAACATGATCATAATAGCTTATAAATGGCATTTTGATTGGCTTCTTAGCTTCAATTCCACCTCAAAGGGAATTCCTGAAGAAAAACATTCAGAAGTTAAACACAATTTATCCAAGATAAAATCTGAAAATACAAAACATTCAAGACCAACTGTGGTAGAACTATCACTTCACAGATTTGGTTAACTTTCTGACAGAAAATTCAGTTTTATATGAAGAGAAGGCTAGAACGAGTATTCAGAAGTTGTATCTGACCCATATCTGTTAGCTAGTGTATTAAATGTAATTTATCAGGCAGTATATTAAGAATTTCATTCATGATACCTGTTGCACCAGTAACAATGTATTACAAGATCCATGACAGACAAAAGCATATTCTAGCTTTTACTATGCATCTTTCGCTACACAGTATTCTTAAAACCACCAGTGTTGGCTGATGCAATGCTATAACTGTACAATCGAAATAAGAGACTGAACTGGATATTTCAAAGATACTTGTGTTCAACTGGTTTCCCAGACTTTCAAAGACCAACTTCTACCACACAATGCACCACAAATGTGCTGTGTTTTCTTTTTTTCCTGTAAAACATGTATGTGTATCTGTACCTTTCAAATAAGAAACCTAATACTTTCAATTAAATTTGAAACAAAAAAACCACAGTAACTAGAATAACACATCTTCCCTTTATTACATATTTTAATTTTTAATGCATTAATTTGCACACACATTTAATATACATTACCTTGATTGACTTATCCATGTCACTGTAACACAGAGAATTGAGAGAGATTTTAAAGGGCCTCCAAACAGGATTCAGGTTGTTTTTAATAACCTGTTGGGAAAAAAAAAAAGGCAGAACACCATTGTTCACAAGGGTGGAAAACAGTAATCATAATGGGTCATACCTTCATGCCACAATTTTTCTATGCAAAAAAACAGTTGACTAATCCTGCTATCAATGCACTCCAAATCCAAATATATAGGATATAAACAAACTACTCTTAACATGCAATACCATTGCCCAAAAAGAGATGGTCTCTTTCAGCTCCATGTTTTGCTAGACTTCACTGTCACCTAGAATATCATTCAGCTACTGCATTACAAAAAATTTAATTTATCTTTACATAAATAGATACTGGTTGCTTTCTTTTAATAAGCAGACATACATACATATACACACTTATAAAGGCATGAGTTTCCAAGAATGTGCGGAAAAATATTACATTGGAATTTCTGAATACATCAGTGCTCTGGAGATTACAATTCACTCCCATTTATTATTTATTCTGAAATGTCATTTCGAGAAATATTCCCTCAAAAAATTCCCAGTGTAGTAAAGTAAAAACAGTGTTATGAGGATTAAAGGCCTCTCAGGCTGAATACTAAATAAGTGATATTTACAAATAATACTGAAGGATCTTAAAAATGTGCCAACTGTTAAGTATCTGTAAATAAACCTGATACACCAAATAATGATCTTATAAAAGTACAAGAAGCTACACACAACATGCACTACTTAATACCACCTAACAATAGTATTTCCAGCACTGTAGGAGTGCTTAGAAAGAAATCCCTCTTGAAAATGAAAACAATAAAAACAGTAGTTAGTAGCAAAAAGACTTTTTTGAACCTCTGACAAGAAGAACTAATCCACCAGACATTATTAGGCTGGAACAATAAATTCTGGATTTATTATTGGAGCTGATGACTGAAATTATCACAGAAAAGAGGCACTTTAAGCAGAAGAACCACCTCATGAGAGAAACTACTTTTGTAAGTCTGACAAAAAGGATTTATAGTTCTTCAATATCCATACTTCAAAATGAATAGTCACCATTTCCGATGGGCACAGCACCTCAGCTGTGACTGGGCCCGGAGCTGCCACTACAGCGAGACACTGTGAAACACTGCCAGCTGCTGTCACAGGACCCCTACACCTCCTCCTGGGTGAAAGGCTGCTGCTGCTCAAGCAAGTTTTCCCTCACTGCATTCTCCTTGGCTTGCCCTTGCTATGCAAGCATTCAGCACCATTACTTTCATTAGTAAAGGGTAGGTACAGCCAGGTGACACTTTCCTGAGAACAACACAGTCAGGAATGCCCAAGTCCTACCCCAGCACTGGGTAGAACTGAGACAAATGTCCTTGAGCGAGTATGAAGCTCCTTTTCAAAACATTTTTCTACTAGATTGCTGAAAGTTAAAGAAAAACAAAAAATGTTTTCCTCTCAAATAGAATGGCATAAATCAAAATCAGAATAAGGAGAATAAGGTAGATTTCCCAGAAAAATCAGTGGAAGAGACGACGCAATTTTTAACTAGTCTGCACATCAACTCTCAGGCCAGTCAATTCTTTTTGTAAGGCATTGTATCTCTAGTTCCGTGATACACTGGAAATTTAATAACCCTGACCCGTTCATTGTTAACTGAAAATATCCTACCTCTGTTCTGTGAATCATCACCCAGTTTCCATCTCCAGTCTGTTTGTGGAATTCCAGATAAGGATCTGACTTTCCAAAAAAATCCTGTATTTAAATAACATGCAATGATCTCAGAACAGCCTGTAGCGTGGTGAATACCATTAAATTCTAGTTAACACATACTTAGATTAACAAAAAGTAAATTCAGGGAACAAAAGCTTTAGATGATTAATTGCAAGTCTGATTATATTACCACCAGTGGAAGTGAAAAAGGAAGTGGGAAATGTCCTTCAATTTAGGACAAAAATGTTCCCATATCAAACACCTGACAGGTCAAGCAAAAGAATACTTATACCAATAAGTACTACAATGGATAGACAGGAAACAAAGGATTTCATCCAGTTCAAAAAAAGTATAATTAAATCAAAACATAAAAATAAAAACATTTTTCTATTTTTTTCTAATTTTGTTTTTAAAAGTCTACATACAATAACTTTAGCCAGCCCTATATTTAACATAACAAATTTATACACACAAAGTACACTCTTCACCATTTGTTTCACAGAGGTAACAGGCAACCATTTATATAGCCATTCAACCAGAGGATATACCAACACTCCCTCAGATTTATTAATAAATGTAAGGATTTACATTTAAATGGGAGTGTGTTGGTCATGGACTACCCCTGAAATGCATTTATTTTACTTAGAAATACATTACAATTCATTTCAAAACAGTCAAGGAAGTTACTCTGTAGCAATCTTACTTCAATTTCTTTTTCAGTATAAGTAAAATCTTAATGGATTTTGGTTTTTATACAAAAATGAGAATGAATACTTAAATGTTTCCTGCTTTGACAAGACTCTGATTTTACTACTTTATCAAGGATCAGCAATCACTTAAATACCTTATTGTCCAGTTTCCTTGCTTCTAATTCCATTATAACCACCCTGTTATCCTTCACTTCTTCTGCTGTAATCTAGGTAGGCAAGAAAAATATTTATTTTTTATTCAGGAACAATTTATTTTTTATTCAGGAACAATGCAGTTTTTTCATATTCACATCATTGCTATGACAGGTCCATTAAAAAAATCCCCACGTTTTCTCACAAATGAAGCATTAAAAAAAGGGCAGCAGGGGAGAGAGGAACAATTTGATTTGACATTGGGATTCCATTCCATCTATTTACCATAAATGCCACTGACAAAGATATGCCCCAAGCAGTAATTGGATGCCTTAATGATGTATGCAATGGGACTTTATAATACAGAAGGTGGGCTGCTATTGGATGACAAAGATACATTGGTGGTGGGAAAAAAAATGCTTTACATTATTTTTTACAGAACTATAGAATAGATACACTGCATTCAAGCCATTAACTAAAAACAAAACCCAGAAACAGTAAAGGATAAACTCTAAAGAGCTTTATTTCTTAACTGTCTTACCATAATGCTTCCTCTTCCAGCAGGTTTGCCATTTTTAAGTACTAATGGTTTTGTTAGAGTCCTGCTAGAAACTATCTGCCAAGACAAAATTCAAGTATCAAGCATTATTAACACAATTTAACAGATTTTCAAAGGAATTAAATTAGTTAGCGACGCATTTTCATTTTAGGAATTTTTCCTTTATTGTGAAGATGACAGCATTACATTTACTTCCCATAATCTTCTATAAATAAACAGGTAATACTTGATACACTTCAAAATTTTAAAATACTTACGCAGATGAACACATGAAGAGCTTAATGAGTAACAAGAAATAAAATGTCTTCTAGTATCATGAAACACATACACAGACAAAGATAATATCTTTGGTTCCAATATGAAATTATTCTTTAAGTTTTTCACACATACCTTTGAAATGCATGCAAGGCATATTTCATAAACGGGTTCAGCAAACAGATTTATAAATACAATATCTGTCACTCAAAAAAAACCCATCAGCATCCCCCTGCACTGTTTCCAGCTGATTTTATTTTACCCTCTTCAGGCAATGCTTCTTCAGAAGTATGTCTGTTCATTCTACAGGTCCTTCTTTAAGAATGAATGATTAATTCTTAATTGACACTGAATTTCAGTTCACAATGCCTCTATCGCTATAATGCACTTAAAATAAAAATACTTAAGACACAGGGCAGGAAAAATCCCACAACAACTCTTGTGAGAAGTGCCTTTGAAGGATCTATTCAAACGAAGAAGTTAAAAAGTAGCTGCTCAGTTGTGATAGCATCACAAGCAGAATATGACTGGGAAATGGAACTAAAATCTACAGCTGCCAGAACTAGGATCACTGCTTGCATTGAGTGGAAAGCAGATTACAAGGATAACGTGGCCCTTGTGAACGCTCATACATTGTTCTACACTGATTCTCTTTTTATGGAACATAAAAACAGGAAGCTGAGTATTAGACTAAATAAACAGTAATTACCACAATTTTGTGCTCATTGACAGTCCACTTACATTTAGACAGCAACCCAACACTCACCATCCTAGAGCACATTTCAGGGCATCATGTCAAGACCTTTTGCAAATAAAATGTATATACACTGAACGGAGGCTTGAATAAAATTCAGGGAATCCTATTTAACTTAAGAGTAGTCCAACTACACAAGAATATATTGATAAATTTAAGGTAAAAGTGGCTAATGACTTTCAGTAACTTAATTATAAGGAAAATCATCTGCATACTTACCTGTCCCAGCGTACATTCTAATTCTCCTAAGAAGTCATCATCACTCAGATCAAAGGTTTTGTTATCAATGTCATATATTCCAAACTTAAGTTTCTGAACTAGCTCAAAATAATAATCAATTAAGAATTTCTTGGCAAACTTTGGGTTCAAGGAATTCTTAACTCTTTCTGTGCGATCAACCTGCAATTAGAAAGATACCACTTTATCTGATATTTCACAAACTAAACATGCAAGCACATAAAATAACATATTATTAAAGACATTCAAAAGTTCTTAGAAGTCCAAAACTGTATCTTCCCACAAACCTTTCATCAAATATAAATTAAATTATAAAATATTATAGTATGTATACACATTATATTACAAAACCTGCTGATCTAAGTTAGGGATACTTGACCTGTTTTTCATCACTCCCTCTAAGGAGGGATCTATTCCTGCACAGGGAAGACCAACATAAAATCTTATGTTTTCAGATCTAGGATGAGACCCTAGTTTTGGAGTACTGTATTTATAAAAGCACATTTAAACAGTTAAGGCTTCTTCTGTTGGTCCACACATGGCTGGGGAACAGTGCTAAAAATCAGACCATTGTAAATATTTAATAGCATAATCCCATTATAAGTATTCAGAAGTGCTGCTACAAAATTAAAATCTTTTCATGAAATCACATGCTATAGTGTTTTAAAAGGTCCAACAAGTCAGAATGTGTTTTTAGCAGATTTGTGAAAAGCATCAGACAGTACCTCATACCACTGCTGACCACTTGTGCTCTGGAGAAGCACACACAGAGGGTCTGACTTGGAACCAACATCTTTATCCAAGAGATTGGTGCAGGAAATAGTCAGCTCCACCTTTGTCACACACTGTGCCGCCATTTGTTACGCTAGAAAGCAGCAACAGAAATCATCATTTTTAAAACGGACTGAAAAGCAAACAGTGGAATTGTCACAATGCATTAACTCTCTAACTGATCACTAGAAGTGTTAGCTTGTCAGGAATGATGATTTGAGGTTACAAATGCAAATTTTACAATTTATGATGTACCAACATTACAGTATTATTACAGTCCCACTCTTGTCTTTGCCATACAGTTATAAAAAATTAATTCCAAAATCTGCACATAAAAACAACATCAGGTTTCTTAGAGTGTTTGAGAAACCAAGTGAAAAATGGCATATACCTCAAACAAAGCATAGTGGTTTGCGTTGCTGACAATAAAACTTCACAAACTTTAAACAAACTCCTGTAAAGCCCACATGAGTGCCAGTATCTTGTAATGTAGCTACTGATAAAAATTCCTTGAATTAGGCAAAAATCACATTACATACTCCTGCACCAAACCTTTGTAACAAAATGCTGAAACCATGAGCATGGCAGAATTGGAAAAGGAATTTAGGCAGGTAGCAGGCCATCTTGCTTTAGTACATCTACATAAACAGCTACAATATAGTAACAAGGATACAATTCAATACAATTCAATAATAAGGATAAACACTTTGAAGTCAAGTAACAACTGAGAATTTGAGGGAACCATTCTTTCTGAAGATTCATTTATTTAGAAAAAGAATAACTGAAAGCATTGTTACAGTTTCTCTTTAAGCACCTCAATCATTCTCCACTGGAACTAAGACCAGCAGATATTACAAACCTACAGAAACAATCTGATCATCAGTTATGAATCCCACACTAGGATAACATGCATTTGCATGCCCAAGTACGTCTGAGCACCACATTATTTTCTATATATAAAAGAAAAAAATCTCCATAATTATACACTTCAAGGACAGACTTGATAATTTCCAGCCACTCTTGGGGAAGTAAACCTGTACAGTACAATCGTCATTGACTCAGAGACTAAAACTTCCAAATCTTTCCACATGCAGCCTACCCTGGAAGCTCGCAAGCCTCTTTAGTTTCAGGTTTGCCTTCTCTCCAGTAAATCCACGGCCTAGACCATGTATCCCTCTGGATTCATTTTATCTTAAAAGTTCACAAGACACCAAAGAGAACAAGGCAGAATGAAAGGTATCTGCTTCTGTCTAATCAGCTCACTTGCAACATATGCATGCAGTGTATTTCAATATGAAACAATACTTAACTAACCCAGCTCTCCCTTTCACTGTATTCATAAGACTTTTCATGAAAAATAATGGTTTTTTAGAGGCAAAAAGGGAAAGGAACATGGAAAAGACAAAGAACAAACTGAAAATAGGAGAAAGAAAACATTGGGGGGGTCTAAGGAAATTTTCCTGAGGTTTCTCATATTCTACTAAGGCACAATTCACAAGTTGTCTCATCTCCATTGTGCTGTCTTAGTGATGGACCTTTTGGAGACTGAAGTACATATAAAGTATCTGTAAAAGAAACAAACATCCACGCACATATTTTAAGAAGCATGTCAGATTCATGGAAATCCTCATGCACCTCTCAAATACCTAAAAGTGATTTCTTCTTTGAGTATCTTTTTGCTCCCATGACTTCATAAAGTTTAATTCATTGTCCTTGAGGGGAAAAGAGTGAAGGTCTAAGTATTTAAGCAGTTTGAAAACAAATGTTTTTTAGGCTTAAAAAGCATACCTCTGAAAAGCAGTCTGCCCCTTTTTCCCTCGTTCTCTTTTTATACTGGTATTTTCCATTCCCTATTGCTTTCCTGTCTGCCAGAACAAGCTCATTAGCAATCAGTGCCTTTCCCACAGAAACCAGCGCAGACCAGTACATGAGTCCTTAATGGCAGTTTCCAGAAAAACAACTTTCTGCTGACAAAATGATGCTCAAATACCCACTGATGCTGCAACAGCAAGTAGAAAGGGTTTTCATGAAACTCAACAGAATTTAAACTTGAATTGAGATGCATTTTCAAACCAGTCAAAATTGTGTTGCTTCAACTTGCCTGAAACTCATTAATAAGAGTCCTTGAAAGTACTTGTAGTCACATTTCTTTTCTTAAAGTAATATTTCCAAAATCACTGGTAAATGGATAGCATCCAGTCAACCTAAAAATATGGTCAGCTTTTTCCTCTTTTTGTCTGTGTGTGTACATCTCATTTCTTGTACATCTCAAATACTTTCTTACATGAACACATCAATTCTGTTTCTTCCTCTCCTCCTCCATGCCACCAACTCAACCACTATGCATCTAATGCGGGAAAAGAGCACATTAGGTAAAAGAGGCGCTGCGCAGAAAGCACCCTTTAGCGCAGAGAGGGAAAAATAAAAAGGCTGATTCACTTTCTTGAAATGCAGATGCTCATTTAAGATGCAATAACTGTCTCCACATTAGATAAAAGACAATTTGTAACAAGAACATTTTTAAGTGGAGGATGCTCAAAATCCAAAGAACAAAACTTCAAAAATCACAAGATATTCTTTTAATCTTTACCATTTCTAGTTTTGACAAATCCAAGATTAAAAATAATGCAAGGTATTTTCCTCAGAAGTTTTGAGAATATTAGGCATCTGTATTTGTATAATAGGTTGAAGAGGTCTGTAATATGAATGCATTTAAAAAAAATAGTTTTGCTATTTTACTTTAAAAAATGTTTCTCCAAGAGACTGATACATTTTACAGTAAATAGCTACATACAACCTGATTTTCAGTAACATTATTAACATTAAAAGCTTGTAAAATACTTATTAGCAAGGAAAAAGTCATGACTCATTAACACAAAGCAGTATTTAAGGTAGTGAAACTTAGTAAATAAGAGATACTTCTCTTATAACACTGCACAGCTTACAGAATTTGCAGATTTTTCCACATGTCTGAAGTCAGGAGTCTTTCAAACAGCACTATCTGCTGGAGCTCTGCTCATGCTGCACAAATCCTTGTCATCCCAAATGCACAAAAGGAAGAATTACCCCAGTTCCACCCAATTCTGCTCACTTCTAAAAGCCTGTGTTAGCTTAAAAGTTCCAAACAGGTTCGAGAGGTGGATGATAGGGATTCTAAGGATGCTAAACATTCCCAAGGATCAGTCATTGTCACATAAGCAAACAACCTCTTCCTTCTTGAGGACTTCATGCAATACAGAATTTGGCAAATTGCAGTTTCTCCACAATGGTGAAAATAAATCATGGCTGCAGTAGTGCTTTGCCCTTGAAATACCATAGTACAACGCATCTAGTAGGTAAACCAAATGTAAAATATTCTAGATACATTACTCAATTACCTCAACATTTGGGATTCTGGAATAACTTTACATGGACAGATTATATTGTTCAGGCTGTGGTAGGATGAGCCTTGACTGCCAGTAAGTTACAACACGGAACAAGAAATTTAGTTGTTTAATTAGTCAGTATTATTAAAGCAGCTGTGCTCCACACTGGTCAAATTTAATTAAAGCCTTTGTTTTTCTCAAGCTATCAACTGTTTGCCCTCCATGTAGGGCACACTGCAAAGGGAGGCAGAGGACACGACAGTGTGTGCAGGTGACAGCTTCATCATCCTTTTCATTAAAATAGCTTTTATGACTGCAGGAGAATATAGAATATGACAAGTCTTTCTGCTTGAGCTGTAATTATCAAAGCAAAAATCTAAGTCAAGGACTAGTCCTGTCTTGCAGTTTTATAGATCAGAAAGTTCTTTGAATTCCAGTGATGATTCTAATGAAGATTAAGTGGTACACATCAAACAACCAAGTCACTGTCTGTTTTTCAACAGAAACTGCAAACATGGCATTCTACCTGGAAAGGAACAGATCTCTTTTGAGAACAATCTAACAGCACAGTTGAGAACTGCCAGACTGCAGCAATCCTCACCATGCTGCAATGTCAGAGAACAGTATTGGCTTGCCCAGATAATCGTCCAGAGCATTACAATGACACATTCACAATTAAAGCTGCATCCAACCTGACAAGCACAAACACCTAACCAAAAGATAAAAAGACTAATGAAGTGGGTTTGGCATCATTGTTTTTAGTCACAAGTCTCAAACCTGTTCTGATGTAAATTATTGCTGTCATAGAACATTTCCTGGTTCCTGTGAACTGCTAATGACAATAGATCAAAAAAGCCATAATTTGTAGATATCTCGGGGCCCAAATGGACAGAGAAAGGCCACAACAAACTTGCAAATAAAGTCTATTCCTGATCAGCTAATGCCATAATGCTACACTTAAGCATTTTATGTCAGCTGTGTGCCAGATTGAAAAAGGCAAAAAATGCCATATCTGCTGCAAGAAGTTGACAATGAAATTATGAAAAATGGATGCTTCTCACTGATAGGGCTGGTAGCAAGACAATTGCTAGTGATCATGGGCTACATGCATACAAATATATATTTTTTAAAATCTCAAGGTAACCCTTCAGTTTTCAAGGAGACAGACCACTTAACAGGAAACAGACATTTCATACAAGGCCACAAAAGCTAAGACTGTTTCACAACCTAATTTCATCACTGCATTTGAAAAAAAAAAAAAACCAACGAAAAAACAACAACCCAAAAAACAGTTTCTCAAAAAATCCCATCTCTAAATCTGAATTCTGGCTCCTCTTTTCAGTTTGTTTACAGGCAACACAGCTGGAAAAATTGTCCAGCTGATGGGCTGACAAGCTAAGTAACAGAAGCAGCGTGAGTCATTCTGTATTTGAAGAATCACACAAAACCTTGAGTGTAAGCTTTATCTTCTAATAGTACAGACACAGCTATCACTTCTTGAGTGACAGCAGTATCTATCTTGGAGGGTAGGAAGGCTCTGCAGAGGGGTATGGACAGGCTGGATCAATGGGCCAAGGCCAGCTGTATGAGGTTCACTAAGGCTAAGTACCTGGTCCTGCATTTGGATCACAATATCCCCATGCAGCACTACAGGCTTGGGAAAAAGACTGGCTGAAAATCTGCCCAGAGGAAAAGGACTTGGGACTTCAGGACTTTCCCAAAGGAAAAAGACTTCAGCAGTAGCTGAACATGAGCCAGTGTGCCCAGGTGGCCAAGAAGGCAAATGGTATCCTGCCTTATACCAAAAAGAGAGTGGCCAGCAGGACAAGGGCAGTGATTGTCCCCCTGTACTCAGTGACCTTATTGCTGTGTACAACTCCCTGAAAGGAGGGTGTAGCCAGGTGGGGGTTGGCCCTCTCCTGAGCAACAAGTGACAGGGCAAGAGGACATAACCTCAAGCTGTGCCAAGAAAGGTTCAGGCTGGACATCAGGCAGAATTTCTTCCTGGAAAGTGTTGATAAGTATTGGAATGGAGTGCCCAGGGAGGTGGTGGAGTCATCATTCCCGGAGGTGTTCAAGAAACGACTGGGTGTGGCACTTAGTGCTATGGTCTAGTTCGCAAGATGGTGATAGCTCAAAGGTTGGGCTTGATGACCTTAGGGGTCTTTTCCAACCTAAATGATTCCATTCACTATTTAGTATGCAGGAAGGAGTTAAAGCATTCTGAACTAAGCAAGTAAGATTATGCTGATCAATCCCTAATGATCATACCACTCATTTTACTGGGGATGATGCCAATAAAAAATAAAAGCTAATATTTAAGAAATCGGAGATATAAGAGTACATGAGAATGGAAGCATCATTTTCTGTATGGGAAATGAATCATCCATTTATACAAGCTTCATGATACTCTATTGGATTGGTAGCACACTGGTATAACAAGTCAGGCAACTATTTGCCAGTTGTTCCTATACATAAAAATCTATCACTAAGTTACATTTCCAAATAACATGTTTAGAATTCTATTTTAAAAAACCTCGCCTGCACAGAAAATATTAATTTGATTTCTAAGACACTTCTTCACAAAATTACTTTGAAACAATCATTTCTAAATACCTTTTCACTGATTTTTTTTTGTTTTATTCCTGTGGTTCTTCCCAGGATATTCCTCACACAAAAGTATTTTAGGTGATTTTTTGACTCAAGTGAGCTAAACTATAAAAGGTAATATTGTGCCTTGAACAAGAAAATTAAGAAATACAGATCTCCTGACTTCAAAATTCAGCTATTTTAAGCATGCAGCAGCAAAGCAGGGGAACATGTTTCTTGCGTATGTTTATATGCTTTATCAGAGTATCTTTAGGTATAAAGATTATTTCACAGTATACAATCTATCAGCTATGCAATGTGAATAGTATCTTATATTGTGTGTTCTTCATTGCAATTTCTCTGTGTAGAGCCACTGACTGATTGACTACATAACTAACATTACCCACAAGAAAGAAAAACTTACATCTCACTAAAACTTGCTGTATTTTATTGCAGAAACAAGATGCAGGTGAACATGTTTTAGACTGATCCTTCTTACAGCTCATTTCAAGGGATGTTGTGACACTTCACTGTTACAAATACTAGTTCTTAAAAATGAGTTACTGTAACTTATTGAAGAGGTCTGCCTCTGGGCCTCTCAGCAAAAGGCTAAAGCTTCAACCAACAGTAGGACTGAAATGTGAAATGAAAGGAAATAAAAACCAAGAATTGTTATTCCCATAGATCAATCAAAGTAAGAGGTTTGAAGGCATATGGTTTGAGGAACTACAGTTCCTTTCAAAATAAATAACCTGTCCAACAGCTTTATGTGTCCATGACAGCTGCACTGTAAAGATTACTCAAGGGAAACTCAGAGCCTTTGCTAGAAAATACTATATATTAAATATTTTAAAAGTCCAGCAAGAAAAGTCCTTTAAGATTTTAAGAAAAAAGATAAGATTATGTTCGGTCCTATTCATTAAATTCTGGTGTTCTTTTCAATAAGGTGACAGTGGATTAGAGGAAGTAGATCAAAGTCAGTGGCTCCCAATGTTGTTTATGCTCTAAGAAACCTGTGCTTCCTTACAGTGCTAAAGGATGCCTAAAAAAAGTCCACGAAATCGGTATCCCACAATGGTCCAGCATCTAATTTTTTGTATCTCAGTATAAACAACACAAAATTGCACTTCACTATAGCTCAGATGTATTTCAAACCTTCTTATATGTAAACCACGAGCTCTCCAGTCAGCTGCCCTTCAATTCTGTATTACAGCAGCTATTTGCACTCAGCATTCCCTGGGCCTGGGAGGCATCATTCATGCCCTGCATATCCACAGGCAGTGGCTCTGAACACAGGCACACAGCAATCATGCTAATTCCGGGAAACATCAGATAATTTCACGTATACTCATCACCTACCATGAGGAATTTATAACAACCCCTCTGGATAGGGGAAATACCAGAAGCAAACTGCCACAACTAGAACTAATTCAGCTGCCTCCTAACTATGCCTTTGATAAAGCACTGAGTGAATGTGCACTTGATCCATGTAAGAGATGGAATGGATCTACGGGATACAGTCTTCCTTTAACCACAGAATGAAGTATGAAGCAAGCAATCCAAAACATTAAAGACTATTTCTTAAACAGAAGCTTGGATCCAGGAACCAAGCCCCAAAATTCATATATTAATAAATCCTTCAAACACTTCATAATGCCCTTTAAAAACTCTCAGAAATAGCATCTCATCTAAAGCAATATTAAAGATAAACTGAGGATATCAAACAGAATCACAGAGTTGATGGAGAAGACCTTTAAGGTTATAAAAAACAACACTGCAATTCTACTTCCTGTCTACTTGCTTGCACAAGCCACACCACACCCTCAAACGTCATGCTAGGAGGGGCCAGTATTAATCTTTGCCTAACTGACCTATGAACAGAAGTAATTTTGTTGGGTTTAACAGGAACCAATATCTACAAATAGTAACTTCATCATGTATTATTTATGTTGGAAGAGCATCCTCACTTTCACAGGAAAATAAACAGGAAGGAATAGAAGGTATCTTATTCCTTAACTTTGTCTCTGAAGGTATTTCCTTTAGGAAACCATAGTCACGGTAATTTAGGAAACTTGTTCCTAAATCAAATTAAGGTTAAAAAAAATAAATTATACTCCACCCCAGCTATGTATAGAGTTGGGATTTTAGTTTTATTACCCCTAACACTATGGCATCCCTTTAGTATTCAGTTCTGGAGAAACGTTAATGACCTGTGCATAAAAGAAAGCTGTACAAATGCCATGGTACCAATTCTGCTACTTCGGAATTCTGGCAGATGACATTTAATAATGGCTCAGTTATTCTGCCTAGCAGAAATAGACTCTCGATACCTAAAGTGAAATTAGTCTACCAGTCACCTATAATGAATCTGTATAGATTAATTTTAAGATATTTAACACAAACATATTTGTTGCAAAACCACTACATTCTTCCTAACACCATAACAATTAAATAAAAAGACCTCTATCTCTTACTCCTTGAACATCTTCCTTGCTTGTTTTTCTTCTAATGCTTGTTGGTGTTCTGCATGCACTTTGAAACATCTTACCTCTCTGATTATACCAATACAAAGTTAAAATTCAAAACTCCAACTAAAAAAAAAAAAAATTAGCTGGGATTAGGTTTTACTACATTTACTTTTACTAAACAAATTTTTTGCACCACCACAGAAATATCTTTAACTCAAACTTTCAGGGACATAACCCTCCAGGAAAATTAATGTAAGTGGTGGAGGTGGGGTAACACATATTACTTTGCAGATACTTAATGTATTTTGAAGACAGGAGTACGGAAGTAAAAGTGAAGAAGTTTCACATTTTAAACTTTTCCCTAGTGGAAGAGTAAGTTATGACAACAAGAACACTATCAAAAGGTTTGTCTTGTATATATTATGCAACTCCAGTGAGGAAAGAAAACAACCACCCACTCAACCCGCAGCTCAGAAAGAACAGCATGTGGTTTTCAGGAATGATGCTGACTCTCGACAGCCTCCTCTCGCAGAGCTGAGAGTGCTTTTCAGAGTGGCCTTTGCACCGCCACGGAGATCGGCACTGCGAACTTAAACCTTCAGGCCTACAGCTTTAACTTCACCGAGTTCCACTACCTGCGGGACGGCGCTGGGGCAGCGGATCCTCGGTCCCCGCAGCAGCGGCGGCTGGCAGCGCGCTCCCGTGTCCCAGCGCAGGAAGCGGGGCCGTACCTGCGGGGACGTTTCACGCGAGGGGCAGCAGCCGCCCGTAGCCCTGCCCTTCAGCCCCAACCCCGCACGGCTACCACTGGACGAGGTGGAAGGGCCGAAAGCTCAGCCCTCGCAGGTCACAGGCCGAGCGCTCAGCCCTGCGGCACAGACGGACCCCACCCTCACCTGCAGCGCGGCGCCTCCACACCCCGAGCCCGCGGCGGCCACACCCACGCAGCCGCCCCGCCCCGTCCCGGGGCGCAGGCGCAGAGCCCCCGCCACCCCTCCCGCCCCGNTCCGCCGCGGCTCCGCCGGCCTGGGGACGAGGCTTCGGCGAGAGGCGATGGGCGGCCCCTGGGGCCGCGGGCGGCCGGGGAGCGAGGTAGCTGGGGTGCCGCTCGGTGCGGGGCAGCGCGGTCGCTTCCAGGGGCTTCTTGGAATGGGTTGCCCCGGGAGGTTGGGGAGCCACCGTCCCTGGAGGCGTTTAGGGAAACACTGGACGCGGCGCTTACTGCCATGGTCTAGTTGATGTGGTGGGCTTCGGTCGTAGGTTGGATCCGATGATCTCAGAGGTCTTTTCCACCCCAATTCCTTGTGTGATTCCCACAGGGTGTGGCCGCCGCTCGCCCCCGCGGGGCCTCTTCGTCGGCGGGAGGGAGGCGGGTGGAGGCTCCGGCACCGCGGGGCGTAGCGAAGGTTTGTTTGTGCCAAAGCCGGGAGCCGTGTGCTCGCTTGAGCAATACGAGTTTGGTTTTTGCTTCCTACCTTGTGTTTGCTCCGTACTTAATGGCTTATAATCAGTATAGTGCTCTGTTCGCGTTCTTAAGCGTAATCCTGAGCTCCTGTTGAATATACTTAAAATACTCTCCTGATGAAGTGGCGTTTTGTCTTATGAGAGGTGTTTTTAACATTTTAAAGTCTTTTCTTTGCTCAAAACCTGAAATATAACCAGTCATACAGATAAGAAAAACCTTTTTTAACTCCGAGTGATAGTGTTCATTAATACCTGTCTTATGGTTCTACACAGGTGCTTAGAAAAAGCCTTCAGAGGGGGGTTGTGCTTTCAACAGGGTCCTTTTTGGTTTATGAAGCTCATAAGCTGGTTTCTGGCTTTGCTGAGGTTCATGCAAGCTTCAAAGGTAATATTTTCAAACTTTTAAGTATTTTGGTTATTCTGATGTGAAACTTAAAATTTTCAGTGCCAGAAATATAGAGGAAAATGGTGTAATGTTTCTGATTTTTTTCCATTAAGACTGCATGCAGTATCATTTCATAATAGGATAATTTTGAATTGGTTGTGGGTGGCCTTGTAGCACTGCAACAGGTGATTATTCCAGGTGTCACCAAAAACAGATCTAGTAGCTCATCCTGTCAGGGATAGAGCACATGCACAAGGTGTATGATAACTAATTTGCTGCCCAATCTTTAAATAACACTTACTGAAAATACATGGGTCCATTAGGAATGCAGAGCAAAACTTAATCTGTTTCTAGAAATTTTAGTTAGTTCAGGTTCTCAGTATGAACACTCTGTGATTCCTGTTTAATCTAATTGAGCAACACCGAGATGGTACTTCATACAAAATTGAGAAATGCCTTCTATTTCTGTAACACTAAATGTGAGAAACAAGGCCTTGCTTTGCCTACCAGAAAACAATATAACAAGTGGTAAAATATCTTTTCATAAGCTTTGAATGAGGATAGTCTTACTGTGGGAACAACAGTAACAATATCTTAAAAGAGGATATTGTTGCAGACTTAGAGTTTGTCTGTCACATGGCAAATAAGGATCGATCTTCAGAGTAAGCCTGACAGAAGGGAGAGTGAGCCAAACTGGATGCATGCTTACTGAGTAGTTGAGGTAGTAACCACTTCAGGTAACCTGTCTCTCTGTGTCTCAAAAAGAGGAACATCTTAGATGTTTATGCATACAGAAATAAAAATTTAGACAATAAATTTTTGAATGGAAAAGGAGCTGTTTCGTGTGCTATAGCAGAAGAGGCATAAGTGAGTGCATTTGAAATAGCTACTCAGTACACAAGTAAGAAATAGTAATAATGAGGAATACAGAATTCATTGTTTCTCATGAGGAACATAAATAACACCATTTAGTTGCCTTTGGTCTTTTCAGTGTTCCCACTTGAATCTGACATTTACATTGCCAAGAAAAGCAATGCTGACAGGCTTTCTCTACAAGACGTGTAATAAAAATGGTGAAAATAAGGGTAAAATAGAAATACCTGAAAATAAAGTAATAAAAGTATAATAATTTTCATAAAACACCTTGTGGGAAATGCATTCAGAAGTTTTGAGTTCTGAGCATTTAGCCATTACATGCGTTAGTAGTGTTCAGGTCAGCATGCAAATGGAACAGTTTAGTGAAGATAATACTGAAGATGTACCATGAAGTTCATTTTGAACACTAAAATCCAAAGTCCATGTAGACTGTTATCTTATCTTTGAAAGGGTTGAAAGAAGACATTTAGAGACAGCAAGGTTAAAAATTATCCTGAATGCACTGATTTATATATTAGGATCTTTTTAAGCTGAAAAGGAAGCTTTTGTGTTCAGTAGCCTTCAATGTTTTGCTTCTTCAGTAAAGAAAACTGCTGCCTTTAAATGTGGCTACCCTATTTACTAGGCAACATGAAAAAGGAAACCTTATAAACATAAATTTTTATGAGGGGGTAAGAGCTTATGTTTTGACTGATAAGTTTGATCATGGACCCAGGAATAATACCAAAGAGACAATAAGCATAGGTAAAAGGTCTGTAAAAAATTAGACAAGGCTTTTGACTTAAAAGGTAATTTTTTAATGCATTAATGTTGGCAGAAGAGTAAACTTGGAGTTTGTTCTTCTGTACCATTACATACTTCAACATAATTATCTGCCTGCTTCCCTATGGGTATTCTTCCTTCTAATTCCATCTGTTCTTATGCTATAATCCTGTATTGTGTGGTGTTTGATAGTTGTTTCCTGTATGCTGTTCTAAGTACTATATTTATTTATATATAATTATATTTATGTATAATTATATTAATCCAGTTGTGGAAATTATATTCCCCCACCTCTGTTGTGTTTTAAAGTATTTTCTAGAAAAAGAAAATACCATAAAAATAATGTACTTACTTCATAAATTGATACTCTATAAAGCCAGTTCTGATTTTCAAGATTATTTTTCCTTTTAGTATCTTGAACACACAGGAGTTTCAGTAGATTAACTGACTATTTTGGAGTTGTGTTTGGGAAAATCCTAAGGACTTCAGCCAGAAAACCTTTAAGCAATGTTTTGTTTTGGCTTGTGAGTAAATAATGAGACCTACTCCAGCTGCAGTAATATTCTGGCAAAACTGTGGAGTAATATTGAGAATGAAGAATATTTTAAAAACTTTAAACAAACCTTGTGGAGGTTTTTCCATTGTTATTATTGAACTTAAATTCTCTACATACACTAAGGAAGGGGCTTTGTTACTCTCAAATCTCTACTGTTCTTGCCCTCCTGGTCCATTTTCCATACTTTTTTTTTTCTTTTCTGCCATTTTCACAAGTTAAAAAATAATTTAGTGCATCAGACTACTAGAAATGAGAAAGACACCTTTGAATGTTAAATCTGTTAAGCATCCAAAGCTGTCTTGCTGAAAGCTGTTGTAGTTTCACTGGAGAGGCACAGATTCTCATCCTGGTTGTGCATTGTACATGATGCTTACTCAATCATGCCGAGCCTGTAAGTTGGTCTAAAAATGAGCTACATCATTTTCAGCTAGGTTGTCTTGCTCTGCAATGTTTTAGTTTTGGTGGTAATGTCTTGATTAACTGTAATTTGTTCTTCTGTTTCCACAATTTTAATTCCTTTGTAAGTGGAAGATGTGATAGAACAAGCAGACTACCTGTATGGGAGTGGAGAAACTGAAAAGCTGTATCGGTTGCTGGTTCAGCATAAAAATAGGTACTTCATTGCCTTGGGACATTACTGTGGCTTTTTTTTTGTGCTCTTCTGTATCAGTTTTTCTACTAATATTCTCATTGTGGAATTCTGGAGAAGCTATTTTTCACCCTGTGTGAGTAGGAAAGAAGTACTTTGATCTTTTTCCTCCTAAGGGAAAACCGAATGAAGAAAGAACTGGTAGTTGTAGAAGGGGAGGGTTAACCCTCAAGTTTTTCAGTTCTGCTTGTTTCTTTTGAATCCCTTAAAATATACAGCAAAAATTCTGAAATACTGTAAAGTCTCTATTAAAATAGTAAGCCGAAATTAAAACAGTAGTATAAAAGTAAAGTGAAAAGTATAGTGAAATGCAAGCAGTGTTCCTACCATATAACCTACCATACAGCATTTGATAACGTTATATAAATAAGTACATAAATTCACAGGCTTACATGCTGGTGGTAGGGCTAATCCATGTTTTTTCACTGTTTTTCTAGGAAGAATTTAATAATTTAAGTACAATTACAGGGAAAAAAAGATGCATAATGTTTTAAGTATTCCAAGTAAACATCAATACAAATTAGCAGAATGCTGGAAAAAATACCATCTAGCTAAGAACAGAGTAGCCCACATTTTCCTTCTGGTGTTTGGAGTGGTACCATTGGGGTTTTTTAAATCTGTATATCTTTTTTTTTTTTTTTGACAAAAACCTTTCTGCAAAAAAGACCTTTCCTGCAGATGTGTTTGCTTTGCAGAGCAGAATGTCAGAACAAAGGTATTGTCAGACAGTCTATAATGGTGGGTTTTCATTTGCTGTTTGTTACCTTGGGGTTGTACATAGCATAGCATGACAAATGATGCACTGTTGTCTTATCATCCACTTGAGATATACTTTGAAAGACTCCTTTAAAACCTCTGCTTTGTTAGCCTGATTGTTGTAAAACATGAGTGTTTGTTTCTGTTCCTAACCAGTGGTGATGCAGAGTTGTTATGGCGGCTGGCACGGTCATCACGAGATCTGGCTCAGCTCGGTAGTACTTCTGCAGAGGAGAAGAAACAACTGACATATGATTCCCTTGAGTATGCCAAAAAGGCACTTGAAAAAAATGAATCAAATTTT
The DNA here is from genome assembly GCA_013400915.1 of Pardalotus punctatus. Taxonomy (NCBI): domain Eukaryota; kingdom Metazoa; phylum Chordata; class Aves; order Passeriformes; family Pardalotidae; genus Pardalotus; species Pardalotus punctatus. Next base: position 73,510 of record VZTX01023287.1, read on the forward strand.
GCAGCACACAAGGTGAGCCAAGCAAAGTAACTTAAATCGTGTTTGTTGATTTCTGCTTATAGAAACCAGAACAAATGTCATTGTGCTGTTTTAGCAAACTTTAGCATAATTTTTCAGTTGAGAATGAATGAGACTTCTAGTTCTTCCTAACTTGTGGAAGATCTGAGTTCAAACTTTTTCGGGTAAACTTCCTCTAGAGAAGCAGAAACATTTCTGATTCAGTGTGTGCAGGACCATGGAAAGAGGTGACTGATCAGGGCAATTACAGCTGATGTAATCAGCTCCTCGTGCCCCAACGTAGCCTTAAAAATGTTGTACATGTCCCACTTTCAGCATGCTGTTTCTGGGCTTTGCAGAGTTTCACTGGAAATATTTCAGGCCCTGGCTTCCATCTGCCCTTTTTTTTTTTGGTGCTGCTTTTCTCACAGGCAAAGATGTAGCACTTGCCTTGGCATCTTGGATCAGAAGACGTTTATTCCATTACACATGCAGACTAGTAGCTCGCTCTGATGTTGCTTGAGCTGTTCACAACAACTACTTCTTGTTTGTTATCATTTGTGGTAGTTGCAGCTGTTCTGGCTGTAAATTTTTCTAAAATGTATTATTAATATAGTGCTGTATTAAATGTTTTATTTTTGTTATTTGCATTACAGTGGTATGGAATTTGCCTCAGTGATGTTGGAGACTATGAAGGAATCAAGACTAAAATTGGAAATGCTGTTGTCATCAAAGAGCATTTCCAGGTAATGCTTTTTTTGCACATGACAGTATTAATGTGTCCAGTAGATTGTGTGACAGCTAGTAAATAATTTTTGGTGAAATGCCTCAAGTGTACTTCTGTTCAGACTTCCTAGTAGCATTTGGTTCTTTGGGTTACTGTGGTGAGGTGTGCTTGACCAGTGACATATGCTCCAGAAATGCCCCAGAAACAAGAAGTAAAATTCTCTCCTGCAGTAAACTAAGTCTCTTTAGAAGGGAGTCTTGAAATAGCTGAAGTGCTTTAGACACCTCTTAGGACTAGATCAAATGTAACTGTGATATTAAGAAATGGCTGTGTGGCTGTCCTTTTAACTGTGGATTATGTAATAGTAAAGGACAAATACTGGAGAAGATAAAGGACTACTAATTTTATATCACCAGAGATTGTATCAGAATCTGAACACGCCAAGTCTCAAATGCAACTTTTAATGACCTACTAAAGAGAAGTGCTTAGGCATCTGTTAGTGTCATCAGGTTTTTTTTATATGAGCTGCTTTAGTTGTGCACTGAATAAACAGTGTATTGCCTTGAAGTTCTACACACTATCAGTCTGGTTTAATTAACAGCTGGATAACAAGTGTATTTTTAAATGTATTTTAATCCATGTGTCAGAACAACTTCTTTACATACTGTGTTGGTTTTTTCTCCCCTCACCAGAGAGCTGTTGAACTGAATCCAAAAGATGCTACAACAATTCATCTTATAGGGGTTTGGTAAGATGTATTTTCAAATTAAAGTTAGCACATGGCAAAGAAAAATGCAGGAGTATAAAATATCTTGCATGAATTGCAGAACCGGTTGGAATAATGTAGAATGTACTTGTAATTGATGCAAGCACAAAAACATATTGAACAGGTATAGGATGTCATGCCTTGAAAAAGCCTAGCTGTTAAATCTTATGCAGTTCAAAAACATGAAACATAATTGTTCATTTAATTTCTTTGTATGGAACTATTAAGAACTTATTTTGCAGATGTTAAGTTTGCTTCACAAAATCCATAGTGGGCATCGGTGATAGCGAGTAGTGCTCATTTTGTTCTGGAGTGTGTGACAAAACTCAGTGCGGAATTTACACTGAATTTCAGCAATGGCTGCAACTTAATAGAATCTGTGAAAAGCAGTCAAAAATTAGCTGTATTCTTAAAGTATTTCTGTTATTATCTGTCACGATACTGTACTTTAAAATGTATATTAAGTAAAGAGAGCTTATAAATACATATGTATTAACAAAAAGTAATTGAAATTGAATTTACTGCTCAGAGAAAATGGTACTAAGAATTACTGTTATTAGCGGGATAATGGACTGGAAATAAAACTTTCCATACTAAGCAGGGTATTCTGTGCAAGTGGTGTGATGGAAAGCAATATTGTTTATGTGTTAGTGAGAGACTCCAGACAGCACTTTTGGTTATTTGTCTGAAAACAACCAAAGGTGTTACATTGTTTTACAGGAATCTCTATTGTAGGATTGAGCGATTGAAAATAAAGAAAGGCAGTGTATTTTCAGCTGAAAAAAATACTAAAAACCACAGTTAATTTCTCTATGGTTTTTTTTGACTCTTGAGTATCAAAGAAAACATCTGCTCCTCCAGAGTTTTTTACTGGTTTAGAAACGTTGTTCTTTCAGCATCCACCATTCATTCCCACATGATCTAAAAATTGCAGTAGTCCAGATTTCTAAACAGAAGTATACGCTACCAACTGACTAAGCCTCAGGGTCCATTTTGAGATAGGAAGCTTGTTCTCAAAAGTACTTAAGACATTGTTCCTAAGAAAAATTAGAAAAGATGATCAGAAATGTGAGATTAATACTGCTTTTGGCTCTAAAATACTCCCATGTTGTATATTTAAATGTAGTCATTACTGAATGTCAGAGCCATCTTGATCCGAAACTGGCATTTGGTATCAGCGAATTCTTGAGTATTTTTCTCATCTCTCTTTCTAGTCTATCCTGGACTTAATCTCTTTCTGATAAGGCACATCTAATGACAGAATTTCAACTCAGACTGTGTACTCCACATCTTGCCTCTCTTGCTTTCAAACATTTACATTTATTAATTTTTCACCTCCTGTAAAATGCTCTGTTTTGCACACTGAGTAACAGTTGTAAACTCATTGTGGGAGGCTGCTAAAGTGAATAAGATTGTTTAATGTTTACACCCGGAATGTTCTGTGCACTTGAAATGCTTCACAAATGTTTAATTCTTCCAGCACCAATAAGATAGGTGACTGATTGATTACCTGTGTTATTTAGTAGACAGGAAAACAGCATAGCACGGCTTAGTCTAGAACACAGTGGTTTGATTATTGAATTTATTTTCATTCTTATAGATCAGAGTCTCAGGAATGTACTGCAGATCTCCTTTATATTAATAATTGAGAAAAGCAAAGTAGTGTTGAGGTAAGGCAATGACATTACTCAGTTGTGCTGTTTTTGCAAACACATTAGAACAAAATACACATCAATCATTAAAATCATTCAAGCTGAAAATCTGTCTCATGCTTAGTAACTGTCCCAGTTTTAGCTAATGTAGTTAGTTCCCGGTAAAACACACACTAAAACTTCTTTAGTAGCAGCTTCAGACATCTTGCTGCTTTCTTGTTCTGATGCAAGAACATGCTTACAGATCTTGCAATGTGTCTGCAGTTTTGATTTTTGGAATCAGCAATTATGACATCCAGTTTATGTCCAACAACAATTATGAGACTGTTGTCTGAAAACGAGAAATGTGAAGGGTAGATATAAATGTTTCTTTTTGCTTCAGGTGTTACTCCTTTGCTGAGATGCCATGGTACCAAAGAAAAATAGCAGCGACATTGTTTGCCACACCACCAACCTCCACATTTCAAGAGGTACAGTATGAAAATGTTTTGCAGATTATTACTTCCCCCACAGAGCTGATGATTTTATTATTTTCCTGACAAAGCTGATCTCTGCTTATGGAATAAGCATGGAGTTGAGTTTACAACTGTCAATAGTAAAAAGAGAATATAACAGGAGAGGGAGGGCTATCTAAAAACATAAAAACCTTTAATTTTCTTTAGCTGTAGCACACACAGAATAGTGAAAATTATTTCATGTAGTTTGTGCATTAGAAAATAAGCTATATGTAATGTAGTTTGTATTTACTGTGCTGCTCTGTTACAGATAACTGTCTTTATTAGTCCAGTGTTCATGATTTATATGGTGGTGTTATGCCATGTATTTAACTACTAGTCCTAATAGAATTTATCCCCTTACATTAAATGCAAAAAGCAACAGCTTTCTTTGTTACTTAACATGAACAAATACCTTTTCATTCTCTGGCCACATATGCTGTGAGTTTTTTTCAGTTGAAAGTACTTTTGTTCATCTTTTCTGTAAAGACTCCTGCTGTCTTACACCCTAAAACATACTGTCCAGATGTTTCTCTTTTAAAACAGTGTGCATCTTATTTAAACACCCATACATACATAGAAACTTCACAATTAAATTGGTAATAGAAGAGTTTGCTGCAGCTGTTATAATCTTTGTTTAGAGCAACTAGTAACTGTTTTGCTCTCTTAAGGTGGGGGGGCAGGAGTCATTAGAAAGTAATTGTGGAAGGCTGCTTGCTGTTACACAGAAAGCAATTTAAGAGCTGATTGAAAAAGAAATAAAACTTTTTAATGGAATGCCAAGCTTGTAAGTTTTGCTGAAAAATCACTCTCAGAAGAATACAAAGTGTCAGCCCGTATTTCAAACGCTGCAGAATCATGCCAGTCCCAGTATCCAGTTCTGTAGCACTTAAAGTCCCTGAAGAAGTAAACTTGTACGGGTTAGACTTCAGCAGTTTCAGTACAAAATTTGTTCTGTAGATACATCCACACTTCCAAGTTCTGTGAGAATGTTTTCCCTCCAACTAGTACCATTAGGAAAAGGCAGGGATGGACTGAAATTACATATATGCAGGATGAGAAACTAGTTGAAAAATATGTGGATTTCATAGATGTTTATCCTCATTCTTCATGTAAGAGGGTACTAACTGGTGCTCTGATGGAAGTCCTCTCAAAGATTTATTAATGACCCAAATCAGGATTTGTTTCGTCTATTAAATTTATACATGAGAAATGAATGGGGAAAATGCAGATGTGCTGGATAGTACAGATAAAATTCAAAATTGACAAGTTGAACTGGAAAAACACAATCTTAAGTTTGGGAGGAACTAAGAGGAGGTACTGTACTTAGGGAAAAAGTGGTAGGGGGATAGTTGGATAAAGTACTAGTTCTTTTAAGTTAATGTCAAATCTAATTATACATTGAACAACAACTATCAGTAGCATGCTGAATTAATAAAAATAACATCATGGACAGGAATTCTTCAGCTATGTGCATAAGGCTTTATTTTGACTACTGTGTTGAGTTTATTCTCTACTTTAAAGAATAAAACTTTGTCTTTTACAGGCTCTTCGTTACTTCCACATGGCTGAAGAAGGTAATACTTGTGGCTTGTTTTGACTGAAAAAGATCTTTTAGGAATAATAATTTGCAGTACAGTTTAGCTATCAGTATCACCTTAATAGCTGTAGCCACCAAACCCAAAACAGTAGCATATGATCAGCTGATAAACGTAGTGGGCCAGTCAACACACTGGAATGTTATATTGGAACATTTCATCAGAGATACTTAAAAGTATGTTACACACTTAATTACGTTACACACCTAGTATGCATCACAGTGTAACGTGAAAGTTTTTTCAGAATAAGTATTAAAGTGAAATTTTTACCTTCCTGAGAATAAAATACTCTTCCCCAAGGAATTCAGATGGAGTGTGGGGCGGGGGCAGAAGAAACCAAGAGTGATTTTATGTTACTTTTTCAGAATTTTCTTAAAGTTCAAAATTCTGTATTCTAAATAGAACAACAGAAAAAGCACACTTTTTATTATTTCAGAAGGTATTATGATCAGACTGCCAACCAAATTTGGAGGCAATCAAAATTTGCCTCCAAAAGACCTCCATATATTTTGAAACCTGACCTTAAATCCAGCAGCAGAGAAGGCCTGTGCTATAAGTATGAACAGTGGCCAAAACTAGTCTTTAATAATGAATGATGCTTTATAAAGCCAACTTTAAATCTCTCCTTAAAAAGCGTTCAGTGTGGATACAATAGTTTTGTTTTCTTCTGTACAGCAAAAACTAAGCTGGTGTCTGTATGTGCTAGGAAATGTGCCCCATTCTCCCTTTCCTATACCTGCTAAGCTGGTTGCATTGCCTGTTGTACCTATAGGTCCAGAAAAGCCCAAAATCTGCAAAGCAAAGCTGATATGCATTAAGGTCACTGCTTTGCTCATTGTGAGGAATATAGTGTCATTTAGTATATTAACTAAGAAGCTGCTAGTTAATACAATTGTATATGACACCAAAATGTAGCAAGTGGAAGTTTTACACTTCCTTCTTAGGCTTCCTTCTGATCCAGAGCCAAACTACTGTATGTTTTCTGAAACCTGTATCATACTATAGTATATAGTATCAAAGTATAGGGTGCTGTTAATTCTCATTTAAAGCTTTTCTCCTGTCTCTGCAGCTGATCCAAATTTCTACAGCAAAAATCTGCTATTTTTGGGGAAAACATACTTGAAGCTAAATAATAAGAAGATGGCGCTTCTGTGGTTAAGCAAAGCGAAGGAGTATCCTGCACAGACAGAGGAGGACAAACAGGTAGGAAGTGAAGAACTGTAATAGTACAATCATATATTGTACCCAACATATGTGACATCATGGCATTGGAATGTGTTTTGAAATTAATGCAGAGGAAATTATAGTTTGGCACCTATAATTCAGAATCGCATCAACACCAAAAAATTCTAGTATGTTACTAGCCACCTCTGAAAACAGTGGTTGGAAAGACTCTGTTTCATTCATAGTAGAGAACTGTTACCTTTTTTTGTTCATGGTATCTTTGCAGTGCTAACAACAACCCAGCTTTAGATGTGTTGGAGAAGTTCAGGCAGGCACCTGCACTTATGTGAACACAGATTCACCATGCCAGCACCAGAAGGTTGTTGGGTTGGAGGTTTTCTTGTGCTTTGAGGAGGGAGGAGAGGTTGTTGAGATCTTTTTGTTGTTTTGTTCAGTTTGTTGTTGGGGGGGTTAATTTGAATATTAGAGATAATATTAAAATTTTACTAGGTTTTAACCATAAACCTTAGGCAAACAGAGCCTCAGAAATGGTCTCACACTTCTTAGCTGCAGTCCAGGGTGTTGAAAACCCTAGGCAGGTTGGGTATGGTCAGAGGTAGGACAATTTCCTACATGCTGCTGTTGGACCACAGCAAATCAAGAGCTAATATGTGCATTCAATACAAATAAACTTAGTTTGTATAGTAAGTGAATTACACTAAAGACACTGGTTTAAGTGTTTTATTCCTATTCATGTTTCAAGTATTAAGCATTTTGAACTACAGAAGAAAAATGAGTACTCCTAGGAGTTTTCTGAAATTACACTACTGCAGTGAAACGTTTGGGTGCTTGTGAGGCAAGTGAGGCAAGTTTTGCTACAAGAACGTGTAACTACCTGGCACTGTTTTGTTGCATTTATTTTTTTCAGGTACAGAAAGAAGCTTTGGAGCTGCTTAATTCTATATAAGAAACAAGATAATGGAAATTCAGTGCCTCAGGTTTGAGCAACATAGGAAAAAGGCTCCAAATACTACTTTGGTTTACTGAAGCTGTTAATAAAAGTACAGCCCAGACCTTCATTCTCCCTCTCATTTCTGTTAAACTCTCAACTAAAAGATGTGTTTGAGGATCACATAATGTCTGTTGATTTACATGGGAATGAAGGAGGCTTCATGGACAAGCACGGTCTGTATTTAGATGGAAAAGGCTGGGACAGTGATTGCACAGGTTTTCAATTAATTTTTTTACACCTTTAAACCACCTTTATTTATGAGGACTAATAAGAAACATGACTAACTTAAGGTTAAAGAAAGTAGGGACAGGGTTATGACATAATTACAGTCCTGCATTCTTTTCTATAGTGTGAGGTTCAATGGCCTTCAAGAGTAACAGATGCTCCTACAGATTTATCATTAAGGCTACACCAGCTTAATTTGAACACTTAAACGCTAGTGTGTGACTGCAGAAAGTGTTGTGGTTTAAAATAAAAAATGAACAAAAAAAAAGTAGGGAACATCTAAGAAAATTCCTTTATGGGTGATATCAGCATGTGTAGTGAGAAGTTTTCTGATGATTTAGTGGCTGTTGTAAACATTTGCTGGGCACACACACTTTATCCTAGACTCTAACAACAGAAGGAATACGCAATCCCAGTATAGTAGAAAGGAATTACTGTAGGGAAGCATGTGGCCTTCTGGTTGTAGAGATAAACATCTTGGTCTTTCTACTATGCTGGCAGGAATTGTCACCAGAAATACAAAGCAGCCTAAGATAGATGTCCAGCCAAATATCTTCCAGTTACCCAAGAGAAAAAGAGGACCAAATAATGGTAGGCAATCAGTTACTTGTGATATTGTCAATAGAACAGTCTAGAAAAAAAAGATGAGAAATACCTTATGTTTGCTTTACTAGGAAAGGGTATTGCAGTCTGCTGGAGGAACATGAAGAACAGCATAAGTTTCTTTGACTAACAAACCAAGACTGAGCTAAGTCAGTAGTAAAAATTCACAGTTGAGAGAGAATCTGAGGCTTTAATTCTAGCCTGAAGTCACAAACTACTTAAAACAGGGTTTTCTCAACTACCATAAAGTAATTAGTATTTTTCTATTAGTAAAGCATCAAAATGAAGTCCTCTATGTCACCATGTTTCAGGGTGGATGACATAATGTTTGAATTTTCTGCATTCATACACTACAAAAACATCTGCCACACATGGAGTTGCTTCTGGCAGTTTTGTGGCAGAGGCACCTTTACTTAGGTGCCTTTGCTACTGCTGCACAGAGGAAGAATATCCAGGTACTGAGTAACTGTGGAGTGTGTAGTGAAAAGCAGCTGAGTTACAGGAATAAAGGAACTAACAAAACCCATGAACTACCCACCAGCTCCTTCACGTATTGCCTCACTGGTTCCCTTTGTCTGATCTCCAGCCATTGCTGCCTTCCCTCTTTTCACTTACTCCCCCCAAAAACAGGTGAATTATGGGGAATTCAGATGGGAAAAGAAAAAAACTACAACATAGTCTTACTGAAATTCCCAGAAAGGTCAAGTGCTGTACACGCATGCACACAGCTATATTGTGCTTTTTTACCCCTCAGAGCCATTCTTTCAGTCAGTCCCGTGGCACCAAATCACAGATCATACACATGTACAGAAAGCTACTGGGTTTGGTTTTTTTCTTGCCTACTAAGCCTTACCCCCAGGAAAAAATACTCCAGTTCTGAGACAGCTAAAGTTACCAAAACAATAAAACAACTACATTCTTATGATGTGCTGTCTTTTTTATTATTTTGTTCAGTTACTCACAGATTCACAAAATTCAGCAGTTGGTAGTGGGTCACCAAGTCATTCATTAGTGCAAATTCGTTAACTGTGACATTTAGCCCTCCTTGTCTTCTAGGCAAGTGACACACACTTCTGGTGCCTGGCCTTTGACCTTCTTGGTTTGTTTTTTTAAACTTCCTCCATCCTAACCAGTGTAAGTGATAATTTAAGTGGATTTGCACTTCAAATGAATTTAGTGCTATATAAAAACAGTTTTGCAAAAGATATTTGATGGTGTATGAAAAACCCTCAAAGTGGTGGAAATTTTTGAAGCTCTTACAGAAAGGTTCATGTAAGACAGCATTCTGTTGGGCCCGCTGTACCACTGCTGTGACCAGAGCTCTGTACAGGTACAGCTCCAGTGTAAGCTGTGCAATATTGAATACAAAGCCTTGAGACAATCCAATATGTAGAAAAATAAATTTTTGGCAGAATTCAGCTGCTGTATTGGAAAGATAGACGAACAGATACAGCTATTTTTTCTGCATGTACACTTTTAACAGTGCAATATGATATGTTAACACAAGTGTGTTGAATTGTATTTTAAAATAATGTGTGTACAAAATTGTGTGTAATTTAAATGTAATGGAATTTACAGATAAAATTTAAAGCATATTACAAATGGTGATTTAAAACATGTTTTTACTCTATAATAAGGAAGCACAATTTGCTAAAAGTAGCATTTAATATCATTCACATAAGGTGTTAAATTTTAGTATTTTTTTAATCACATGTTTGCAGTTCAGCAAATATATGCCAATAAAATGCCAATAAAACTAATTTTAAAATGCTTTTATATTATTGTGCACTTAGGACAAACCTGACCTACATAAAAGAATAACAGGTTTTAGACATACTTACTTCATTCAAGTACATCTAAATTTCTGTAAGAACTTTAAAGAAATGAGAGTAATACTAAATAATATTTTTATCTGTGCAAAGCTTAAATAACTTTCATTTTATCTGAGTTTACTAGATCCAGTATCAGAAACTGAACATGAACACAGAAAGCAGCAAAATTCACATTACCTTTTGTATACCCTTATAGCTCAGTTTACATGAATATAACTCTACAAAGTTATAAAAAGGACATCAGGGATTGAAAAGGGAAACAAAATAAAATTTAAACAACCAAAAACCAAACCAAACAAAAAAGAAAAAAAAAAGAAGAAAAAAAAAAAAAAATTAAAAAACCAAAAACCAAACAAAAAAAAACAAAAAAAAACAAAAAAAAACAAAAAAAAACAAAAAAAAAAAAAAAAAGAAAAACAACCAACCAAAACAAAACAAAAAAACCTGCAAGACACAAGACCAAGAAGAGAATGGGTAATATTTTCTCTTTTATTATTTTTTCTTTGAAGATTACCTAACATCCTCGTGGTAATAACCCAAGGTACTATGTAAACAAATTTCAATGCTGCTCAAATGAACTAAAATACTCTGTTCAGCTCCTGCAATAAGTCAGAACAGTGGCACCAATTCCTTTCAACATTTAAATCACATTCATCTCATTGTACATGACTCTTGTGCAAGTAGTAAAGGCTTTATGCATGACCTTGGCTATATCAGTAGAGAGGGATATATCCACTATTTACGTATTTTAAAAAATTAAACTGACAGAACAACAGATTCTGTTGTCTCCAATACCAGCAGCATCTTTCTACATATTTAGGATACGTTTGGCCTAAGCCTTTAACACCTTTTAGAACAGCCATGCAATAAAACAAACTTGGAGATGTTTCTTAGGAGAACACTGAGCAGTTTAAACATTTTTCTGAATGATAAAGCCAAGATTAAGTAAATCCAGGCCTTTTTAAATGGCTGCAACTTCTCATACACTTAAAGCTCTATAAAACTAGAGCCCATTAGTATATATATTTATATTTTTATATATATATTTTTTAAATAAGTCTCTTGTCTGCTTTCAAAATTTATGGAGGGGTTTTTTTTCTGGTCTTTTGAAAGGGCAATAAATAAAAGTAGAAAAGGCTGAACTGTTTTGCATATATTTGTGGAAGAACGGAGAACAATTAAACTTTTAGAGTTCCAGAAAGATCACTGTACAGAACAAAAAGCTTATATACAATTAAGTGTGCAATTTTAGTTGGCTGGGCCTTTTATTATGCAAGATATCCTTTTTGACTAGAAGCCACTTCTACTCTTGACCAAATCCCTCTGTTTCTTCAATGGCAAAGAGCAACTTCTCCTTTAGTTGTTCATAGCTTTTATATGGCGGCAAATCCAAACGATTAAAACTGAGCAGAAAAGAAAAAAATTGTTAAATTTATCTAAATCCCATGTAGAACTCTACAGAACTTAGCTGTTATAGCAGAAGTTATAAATGTTCTGATCTAACAATTAGGAAAAAAAAATAACAATCAGCACCATCTCACTGCCTGGACATTTCTACAAGAAGTAAAAACAGACAAAGTTTCAGAGGAATATTTTAAGAAACAGAAGACTGTAACCAGATAAAAAACGCAGAACCTCTAAAGACTAAAGACAGCCCAAGATACATAGAACTATAATACCTAGAAAAAATATAATATAAAAACATGATATTTATAAGAATAATTACTATTACTTATAATAGTAATACTTAGAAAAAGAAAAGAGAAATTCTCAGCATGAAGTTTAATATAATCCTAGTTTGATGCATCTCCAAATTTCAACAACAACATGAAAAAGCTGAACTTCTCTCCTTCCTACACATGCCTGGAAGCAGGTGGGTGTTTTTTCCCCCTCTAAACTTTGCTCTAAAAGGCTTCTGCCAAAACATTTCATTCCATGTCTTCCCCAAAATTATCCTAGCTAAATGATATGTTTAACTCTTGCAAACATCACTTCAAAAATAATCCAGTGGAGAAAATGCAAAATGGAGTATACCCTTAATTAGTTTAAAAGTATGATGAATATTATTGTTGCCAAAGGAAAAGTGTGTCCTTTTTGCACAGTTTGTATGAGAAACCAATCTGTGTACCTGTTGCACCACTTCAATATGCACATGAATGCCAAGCCAATAATGGCCCATCTGAAACCCAGTGGGAAAAAGTATCAGCGTTCTTGGCTAACCATCCTTGTTTTGAACATTTGCTGGGATTTCTTTCACACTACTTCTTCTCATGACATTTCATCTTTTATAATGCTACTGCATAATAACTATCTAATAACTTATGTGCCTACTACTAACATGACTTGTTCAGTTATTTAATATTCTCTAAAAGAATTAGGAAAACACCTCTCAGTTCTACACACGGATATTCTCATACTTTTGACAGATCTGATGTTGACAAACTATTCAGCACAGTAGCATACTTTAAGAAGAGGGCAACTAGAAAAGTTTTCAATACTGGCATGTCAGGGCAATCAAATGAAGCTGAAAATGGAGATAGAGAATTGATTCAAATTAGATTTCATTTGATTTGGCCAATGCAAACCTGGAAGAGATAAACCACTAAAGGTACAGAAAGTTTACATGTAACAACTCACCAAGTGTGACTTCTTGGTAACCACGTTTCCTTACCAACTTTTTCAATGCAGAATTTCTGAGGACCATTACTTCCTAGAAAAGATGATTTTGAAAAGTGTACTCTTCCTTTTAAGTAGCATACATGATATATACATAAGACCCAAGTCAGACACAGCAGAGTTCGTTAGTTACATAAATATGAACGTGCTTTTAATAGAAATTAGTTAATAGTTTATAAATATATTGATGGGATTTATGTTATAAAAAGCCCTTCTAGACCCAAGGTGATGAACATGAAGTTCATCTTATCTGTACACTTGCAGCATGGTTCATTTGCAAACTAAACAGTTACAGTGTAAGAACAGTTTTGGTCACCTTTTACTTACCCATAAGTTCAGCAAATCCACCCAATGGTAATCTGCAAGTGCCGGTGACAAACTGCAGAAGTCGCATGCGAACCTCATTGTCTGTTTCTTTTACAAACTAGGCACAGAAATTCAAGTTACTTAATAAAAAGCTTTAACACAGCTGAAGAAAAAGAACCCATGAGGAAACCACCTTGGTACCAGTTTGCATTTCTTGATTTTAGCAAAATTGGGTGGAGGGAGAAGAACAGTGATTTTAGATTATATGCACTGTCAGCCATTATAATGTTACAGCAAATAAGAAGAATCCTTATCTATTTTATTCTACAATAAAATATAAATCATGCCAATCAATGCTTTGTATGAAGACTACTGCCATTGTGATTAAACACAGCAGTGGTCTAGCCACAGACTGGCTATTTCAAGACTAAATATTCTATGCTTGTGGAAGTGTTAGTGAGAGAAAACCCATCTATAACAGGTACAACACTTTGTAAGGGAATTCACTGGGAAAGGAAGAGGAAGAAAAGAGAGGGGAGATGGAGAATATCTCAATAAGAGAGGGGGCATTAATACAACTAGAATTTTGACTCAGAAAAACTTGTATATAAATGTTGATACCATATCTGAGTTACTTAAATATCTGGTTTAGATTCTTTCAGTACTAATCATCTTAAAAAGATGTATCATCAGATTTTACAATATAAATAAGAAATAACTGATTAGCATCACTTTCCCAGAGAAACTTAGTCAAAAGCATCTCTAAAATGGTGATTTTTCACAAGACAGGAACAGCCTAGCTCTGATTTCTCTTTAGGAAAATTCCCAGAAACTGTGAACCTGAATAATACTTGAGGGTTTTCCTTAGCCAACTTCATTAAAACGTGAGTGAAGATTAGTTAGTGCTAGACTGGAACAGTTAATATGACAATTATCATAAATAATATGTGACATTTTAGATCATAGAATCACAGAATGCTTTGGGTTGAAAGGGACCTTAAAGATCTTCTAGTTTCAACCCCTCTGTCATGGTCAAGGACAACTTCCATTAGACCAGGTTGCTCAGAGCTCCATGTAGCCTGGCCTTGAACATATCCAGGGATGGGGCATCCACAACTTCTCTGTAAAATCTAATCCAGTGCCTCACCACCTTCACAGCAAAGAATTTCCTCCTAATATCTAATCTAAACCTACCCTGTTTTAGTTTGAATCCACTTCCCTTGTCCTGTCACTCTATGCTCTTGTAAAAAGTCCCTCTCCATCTTTCTTGTGGGCTCCCTTCAGGTACTGGAAGGTGAAGATGTACAGGTGTACTACATGTAAGAACATTTAGAAAGTAGATCACTGCTAAGAATAAAAGAAACTCATTGAATAATCCATAAGGACAACATACAGAAGAAAATAACCATAAGCCAGCATCCAAATGTAGTGTGTTGTGTATCTATCTGCCATTTCTCACCCTAAAGTATCCTCCCTAAAGACCAGAAATCCTCCTTTACTTCTCTGAAAAGAAAAAAGAAAGGAAGCTGTGAGAACCTCCACTTCCCATGTTATTTGTGTTACAGAACAAAACAAAATCTAAAGTCAGAAATGCAACTGATTAACATACCTGCCAGAACCATATGATCTGCTTGCTGTTCCTTGTGTAATGACGATAAACGGTGTTCCTCTGCCAGTCTGCTAAATCAACTTCTTGCATACCACAGAGCATAACCTAGAAAAGAGAATGATTTCTTCACATTAAACACATAAATTAAGAGTATTTTCTGTTTTGTATGAGACATGGTAACAAAAATGAAAGTTTTTGCTCTGAAAAAAGGACTGGTAATGTTTTCATTTTACTCCACAATTAGATTTTCCTTTATCCTAAGTTTATGAACTACTCCAAAATTGTTTATGTATTTAAGTGGTCTGAAAGACTGCATACCAGAAACTTGGTATTTTCCAACTAATAGCTCAATAATAAAAGATACTACCTTTCCCATAAGAGGAATTTTTACATTAAGGAGGACATTGCCCTTCCCATTAAATCTTCACCTTATATTCCAAGATGATGATAACTACATTGCTGCTACTGCTACTACTAATAAAGATAAAACATACTGCAAAGCATAAATCTGCAAAGTACTCATTACAACAGGCAATGAAAGCTGAAAGTTCTAAAGGCAAAAGCCTTCTACAAAACTGAACACTGAGTAAGATCAAGCAAAGTCTTTTCTCAGAAAAAAACCCTCCCATTAAACTGAGGAAGGTGTCAGAAAACTGCTCATTATATACAGGGAACCTTGGCAGGTCACACAGAAATAAATGAGCATAGCACTACAGAGCCTTTTGTCCCTACTCCAAATCACAACCCCAAGAGTGAACACAGGCCAGGCCAATTGTTAACTGAACATGGGGCACACAAGCAATCCCTGTTATCAGCCCTTGGATTACATACTGAGGATCTGCAAAGTTCAGTTTCAAACATTGTTGGTTCCTCCAGCTTTCTGTCTTCAAATGTAAGGACCCTAGAACCCATCTTAGACCACATATGTGATACTAAGCAATTACTGTACACTACAACCAACTTCTGTGTCATCTGCTACACGGTAACTACCCATTTACCACAGAGGGAAGTCTTCTGTGACTCACAGATCCATCAGTGATCTCATACTTTTACAGAAACTTTCAAAAAAACATTTTAATGCTGAACACCAAAAAACACTGATTGAATTTTCATCATGATTTAATCCCACTGCTCCTCATAAATTCTCCATGTTCCAGAAGTTATCAAATGCAGCATGCACAGATGAGAGATTCAAGCTGACCGATAATCCATTTAACCTCTCCATACGTATTACCTTTGCAAAAGGTAAAAACATTGAACAAAAACCTCACCTCCAGTTCCTTTTCATCAAAATAATGTAGCCATTGTAGAGGAACGACTTCATTAAAACCATCAAGAAAAGCTTTGGTTTGTTCTCTAACTCCCCGAGAAAATCGCCACTCTGCCATTAGCCTGGGACAGAACAAAACAAACGTGAATTAAACATAAATTAGCATTCAACACAAAGAAGTTCAAACACATAGATTCATGTGTGTGTTCCCATCAGGTAAGACTCCCTCAAATTTTACTTCTTACACTCTACGATTCCATTAACTATAAGTAACATTAACATTATCACAAAACTTCAAACTCAGAAAACGATAAAGTAGCAAGATGTAACTTAGATTACCATTTCAGTTAAAATGAAATATTATAATTAACCTTTTTTTATATATATATATACACACACACACACACACACACACACATATATATGTATATATACACAACAGAAATTATTTCTCTGAGAAACTAAACATCTCTAAGTGGAAACTTTATGTGCAGCACTGCACATACACTGCACCACAGAAAAGGGTCCATGTACATCTGCTTTTGAGATCACAGAGTAGATAGATCAGAAACACAGGTTCAGAATAACAAAGGCAGTGATAAAATTAGGAAATAAGCAGAAAAGAGCAGCAGAAAGAGTTTAAAAAATAGTTTAAGTCACAGCATGTTACACACCATTCTGAATTTCAGTTTCCACATCGACAGCAAAGTTCTGAACAATTTTAGAATCTTCTGTGAAACAGATATCTTCCCTCTACCTGGATTTGTTACCCGAAGTTACTGAAAATAGGCTTGCTCACTTCAGTTTCACCTGTTCTCTTACTGTACATGGAATAGCATGACAGGTCACCTTCTCTCCACATGGTCTGCTTTTGTACCAAGCGATTGTGTATCAAAATAGCAACATGAACCAAGATACCATTTCAATAATAGTCACAAGAATCACATAGCAACACGGAAAGAAAAAGGAAAAACAAAACAAAAACAAACAAACAAAAACCACCATATCAAAAAAGACTAGAGCAACAGGAGAAACATGGAACACTTTCTTTCAGCTTCTACATCTTCCTACCCAATATATTCTTCTTTATTCTCCTCAGTTA
Organism: Pardalotus punctatus; assembly: GCA_013400915.1. Taxonomy (NCBI): domain Eukaryota; kingdom Metazoa; phylum Chordata; class Aves; order Passeriformes; family Pardalotidae; genus Pardalotus; species Pardalotus punctatus. Next base: position 90,543 of record VZTX01023287.1, read on the forward strand.
CCAGGATGTTTGAACCTCCTGATTTCAGTTCATGTGAAGTTACTTTTCCTAAGAGCTCCATATCCACACAGAAGTACATTTCCAAGTTACACTCCTCAATGTTATTATCCCTGGATGAAAAGAAAAAGATATGCCAATGAATTCTACAGAAACAAAAAAAAATCCGTAAAATACCAAAGGCATGCAAAAAAATAAACTACAAACCTTATCCAAATTAGGGAGTTGTAAAATTCAGTATCAATAGATTCTAGGTCCTTAATAGTAAGTTTTTTGCTCAGCATTCGTTTGTAGAAAGGCAGAGAAAAACCAGTGTCAATAAATTTCCCATGAAACAATGCCTGTTGAACAGAAAAATATGTTTAGCTTTTATTGAACTACTGAATTATTGAAGTGTTTCTGGACTTGAAGTCTTTTTTTTCTTTCTCCTTTAAATAATAAAAAGCACAAAATAGCAGTAGCGGCTTTATGAAGCCATATTTATATAAACCAAAACATGAAATTAAATGGGAAGCAAAACCAAAAAATTGACAGAATTTATCCAAGCATATGTTATTACAATTTAGAAATTCTTTGATTAAAAAAATCTTCGCATAAAAGGACTTCAACCCTTCTTCACTTAATTATGTGAATAGGCATAATTGCCAAGTGTTATTTGATCCTACTTCATCATAATATTTGATCCTACTTGAGTACTACTGCCATTTTTTACCACATACATACATCCAGCAACATCATCCTTTACAGAATGCTACCGCAGCTTGTAAGAAAGAGCTTTGGGAATCACCCTTTCTTATAGGTGAGTAACAGCACTGAGGAATTAAATTCTCCACTAAACGGAAAAAAACCAAACTCAAAACATGGTCACACTCTTCTCGCCACATGCACACAAGGTGTAAGCTGATTTCTAGTACTGAAGCTTAGCATTTCATACACACACAAACACAGTGTTAACCTCTACACTAACTCAGTGCATCTGAGAGAACAGCCATAACCATGAAAACCCTTTTTTCCCCCTCAGCTTTATCGAATACACTTTCTTCACTAAAATAGCTCTTTAAAAAAAATCATCCTAAACATAGACCATGTATGGCATTCATTGCTTTTCTTTCCTCATGGCTGAAATCCTATGAGCAGGGGAGACAATCAACAGCCCATTTCTTCTAGGCTCTATCTTTTTTCCCCACCTAATTTCCCCCTATTTTAGGTTTAGTCTGGCATGCATTTTCTTCTGCTTTAGGAGAGCTTAAAGAGGTTTTCTTAGAGGTCTTTATTTATTTGTTTATTTATACATTTATTCACATTTGAACCAGTCTATTCTTAGCACAGGAGAGTGAGCCGATAGAAATTCAATGTCAAGTGCAGCATTTGGACATATGACTTTCTGCTTTTTGCAAAATTAAGCTCGTAAAATCATCTTAATGCATTTGATAATCTTACAGCAAAATAAAAAAGTTGCCTCAGCCAGCTTCATTTAACAGGTTTTTATTGCAAAGTAAGATGTGTGCTCTTTATGTTTTATCCTGTTTCAGTTGAAAACATCTGTGGTTACTTCACTACTTAAAACTAAAAAAAATCACTACTATTTTAGAACTGAGAAGAATAGAAACTGCAACTGCCTTTCCCAGTTACATTATTACCTGAGCTATCTTAAGCCACTAGAGGGTATCCCCAGGATGCACTGCAGGAAGTACCATCCAGTATAAACCACGAATACACTCAAACCTTGCAACAGACCACATCAGGCACCATTACACAGATCTCTCTCTTGCCCCACTTAGAGAATTTAAAATATAAATATGTAAAAACTTCAGGAAATAAAATTTTGTCTTTAAACCACATTAATTACTTTAAGTTCTCTACTATGATCTGTACTGTTATGAAATAGTTTTCCTAAAATTAACAGTTCTTACACACAAGATCAAAAATCACCAACTAAAAGAAACAAAGGCTCTAGCACCTAACTGGCTTTATCATGCCTTCCTGATAAGTGGCATTGTAATTTGCTGAGGAGTCTAAGACAAAGAAAAAGGTTGGCAGCCTGTTGAAAGTGCTAACCCAATGAGATAAATTTTCATGACAGCACAAAAATGGTGAACTCAGCCATAAGCCACTTGAAATCAGAGATGTTATCGTCATCAAAACTGAGTAAATTTCTCAAGAAGCATCTGTAAGAAAAGCAGAACTAAGAAACCACCCAAAGCTAATTGAAGTCTGAAAGTAATTTTATGTTACACTTGGCTTATATTTATTCTAATAATATAAAAAGCCTGAACAATATAAGACAATAGCCTCGTCAATATGAAAATGCACTTATATCTACTCTTTTTGGTTTCACTATTCACCATGTTCAGGGATGTTGCTGAGGACTGCCTGTAGACATGATGATTTTGTGGAAAGATGACTGTATCACTACATGGAAGGAAAGAAAAGTGACAAAACAGGAGTCACTATAGAAGACCGACTCAGCGATACCAGAAAAAATTACATAACATGCCTCATCAGCTTTTATTTTAAGAGAAGTCTGATGGCACAGAATCAGCTCTGTGACAGCTTCTGGTCTCCTCCATACCTGACTTTTGTATCCAAGCATGTACATTTAAATTAATGCTCAGTGTACTCTGCGAAACATTCTAACTCATGTTTTCAAATACACTAAGGTATACCAAGTCCAATTGAGGAGCCTTTTCCACAAAATATAAGTCACATTTTTCAGAGCATCAGTATTCAGACACTCAATCAAACAGCAGTTTGCATGAAGTACACACATCCAATTGATGAAAATAAAATATTATATCAAATGTCATATTAACTTTCATCACTCTCCCAGGAAACATGAGTAAGAGACGTAACTCTCAGGGAATTGGCTCAATAAACTCATATGCCTTAATCTTCCATTTCTATGAGATTAATATAACCTTTAATAACTGTACAAACAAATACTGTTCAGGAGTAAATGTATAGCTACAGCAAATATAAAACCTTAAAAATCTAACCTACCATGGCAATAAAGCGCCCAATGAAACAGAAATATGAAAGATGGTCAGGATTGATTGTTGATGCTGGATTTATCTGCAGGCAATAGTTGCTCTTGCCAGCATATTCAAATAGGCAGTACATAGGGTTCAGTACTTCATGGGAAAGCAAGAAAAACCATTCTCTAAGGAAAAAAAACATGTATACACATAAAAACCATCAAATACAGATGTTTATCACCATTCCCCTTAGGTAACTAGCAAAATGGTCAAAATATATGCAAACTTTGAAAAAGAATATAAACAGTGTTTTATTAGAAACACAGAATAATATATGGTATTATATACTTCTTAAAGATAGAAAATTAATTATCAAACCAAATAATGTTACAAAGTCATGGTCTCCAAAGTTTAGAAATTATAGTTGATTTTCACCTTGAACACACCCTCACAGCACAGGTTTTAGCTGCCTATTAGTAACATTTTTTCTTAGACAGTCCTTGCCTCAACCACTACACAGCACTTACCCTCCCTCACGTCTGCTTTACTGTCTACAACTCAAGTCTTTACTCAAAAAAATCACATATAATTTCATGCTTATTATAAACAACTTGGATAAAACAAAACAAATAAATTGAAACCTCAGCACACCTTATCTGCTTTTCCAGTCTGACAGCAAAACTCACACTGGGTTACTGTGTTTAATAAATTACCATGCATTGGTTAAGCCTACAGGACATAACAGTGTAAAAATATCTTTTTGCTGATGCTAAATGAATATATGTTATTCACCACTTTCATAGTTTTCAATTCAGCTGATCTGAAATAACACGAGAATCTGGTATTTCAGTGTTTGGAGAGGTGATTTTTACAGTATTTGTTGCTTTATAGTATTTGCATATGATCAGGGACCTCAGAACAGTCTTATACACTCAGCAGCTTTTGTATCAGGCACTAAATGTTTGGTACTAAACAACCAGGCTTAGGCATAACCCATAACAATAGCTAAAAGTCTGTCCTGTAATAACTGCAGGGACTGAATTCCATTCTGACTGCCTTTCAGTTGTCACATTTAACAGGCATCTCTATTCCAGCATTTACCCAAGATCAAGGAATAGAAATGAGGTTTGCTGGCATGTTTCTCCTAACAGTGCTGTGAAACTCAAGCCATGGATCCTGACTCACTATGACATGATTCCAACCCAAAGGCCAAGTAGAAAGAGTAAACAGAAAAAGGCAGCCAGGATCCAATAACCCTAATAGGGTTCCGTATATCTTCCAGTAAGCATGAGAATGTTGTACAGCATTCTAGGCAAGGTTCATACTGAGACAATTATATTAACTACACAGAAGCATCAAATTTAATAGGCATTCAAATTAGAACAAAATCAGATAACAAGGGAGGAGTCAACAAGTAGTTGCAGAAGCTCATACCAACAGCTAAAACTTGCCACCAGATTGATCCTGCTACATGCAAGGTAAAAATCTGAAGGGAACACTAAGCTTAGCCTGCTGAGAGACAGCTGATCTATATTAATGCACATTTCATTAGTTGCAATGAGATCCTGGCTGGCTCTCACATACAAAATCTTGGGAAAGACTTTAGTAACTGTGAAACTATGAAATTGTACTACTTGTGTATTTATTATTTATTTATTCATTTATTATACTAATTTCTGTTATAAACACACTTCAGTTAAATTATCCTAGCATCTCTTCTTTAGAACACTTATGCCTATAGCCCTCACAATGGGGACACCAACCAAACAAAACCCAGGTAAAACAAAAATTTAATTCCTCCCTTCAATCACTCCCCAAAAGTCTATCAGATACTGTAATCAGAAGTAAAACACCCCATGTACCCAAAGAAGCTGAACCTTCAGAGGCAAGCTTCCTTACTTATAAATACTACACATTTTCAGTGAATTCCATTTTAACACAGTAAACTACATAAAACCAGAACAAAACCAAAACAGAACACCTTTACATTAAAAGAAAAAAAAAAAAACAAACACAAACCCACAAACAAACAAAATAAAACCAAACAAAAAACACCAAGAAAACCACAAAAAAAACCAAAACAAACTCAAAATAGCCTAACAAGAAAAATTCTATCACCTATGTCCTCTTCCAGTTCCCTGGATCTACAGTAGTACTGAAATTTTTATCTTAGCAGTAACATTTCATTCAAGTAACTGGCAGCAGTAGTCAGTGGTTGTATTCTACATGGATAAGAGATGAAACTTTGTCTATGGTTTTCTTGTTATCAGATTTTCGCCTCTGAGTTCCACTTCAGATTCTAGAAAAACTCCTAGTCCAGCTGTTTTCACATTCCAGTGGAGCTAACACAGTCTGTCTGTCTGCTGTTCCTTCAGGCCTGCACTATGCTCATATTGTTTATCTCCTTTCTGTATTATCAGCCCCAATCTGGTGTTCGCTTGCCATTTTTCCAAATAGGCAGAACACTTCATTTTCCCACAGTCTCCACTTCTAGAAAAATTGAACTTTCACATAAAAAGTTTCTGAAATAACTCAGTCCAGAGCAATTAATTTCATTCCAATTTAAACATCAATCTTTGTCAAAGAACTGAAAAACTGAGACCATAGTTTTACCCTTGTGAATTTATAACCTGTAAAAATAGCCATTACTGCCAGTTCCACCTCCTTAATACATTTAGGGGGACTAAAAAGGTACCTAGGGTCAGATTGCAAGAGAAATCAAGGCTAGAATGCTATTAAAAAAATAAGAAATATTTCAGCAAATTTCTTTTACCTTGCCAAGCCGCCATAATCCAACCCTTCTTCTCCTCTAAAAATAACGTATAATCTTCTCCTCAAATCATACGGTTTTAATGCCATAATCTATTAAAAAATAAAGTAATAAATTATAAAGTATGTATTTTCACTACATCAGTCATTCAGATTTAATGTTGATACAGAAATTATATATGTGTCAAATGTTAAACAAATTTGAAAAGCAATTAGACCATCTCATAGAACATACAATCAATGAACTACACACAAAAATACCAACTTGGATTTAAAATCCTTGAGTAGCAGGCTGCTAGCAAGTGCAAGGCTATCTGGAAAGTATTGCTTTATGGGTACCCTGCTGTTACACTCTTCCTAAGGCAGTCATTATTAAAGGGAAACAGGCAAAAAGGCACTTCCATCTGATATATCTGATTTTTGGTTTTAGGCAAATCACTTAAAGAAATAATTTAATCCAGAATAAATTCAATGTATTTTCATTTATAATATACTTTTTTACTCATAGAGAATCACTGCCAAGAGGTCTTGATGTGGTGACAGCAGCAAGAATTTTCATCATACATTGGCTGCAGACTGCAAGATCTCAAGAACTATAAACTTCAATTACACAGATTTAATCCTTGAAGGACAAATCATGACACCGGTTTTAACTGGAGAAAACAACATATTGTAATGTATCTAACCACACACAGGAATCAGAAAAGCAAATCTGATGTGGCTGATGCCACAGTAGGCTAAGCTATGGAACTCTACCACAGGAGGTTGTAGATGCAAAAAGTTCCCAAGAAGAGCACAGACAAACTCACAGAAGAGAAATCCCTTGAGGATTATTAAAATACTCAGAAACCACTCTAAGCTCAAGAAGCATTTCAACTGTAAACAGCTGGAAGCTGAAAGATCATACAGTAAAAACTTCTGTTCTTACAGTCTTCCCTAAGAAACCCCCACTAGCTAATACCAGAGTAAGATTACTGTGCCTGAAGGACCATTAGTCTGAACTGACTATTGCCATTTTAGTTCTTATGCTTTGTCTTGATAAACAAACACAGTAATTTTTGCAGGCTTACTTGCTGGAAGGAATCCTCAAATAAAGTCTGTCTGGATACATTGATTTTCACATGACTTGGCAGTGCATTGGACTGTAATCAAAAGGCAATAACATTAAAAGGCAGCACATACATGTGTTAAAACTCATAGTTTCAATAAGTAAATAATTACTAAATCAGTACCTGACACAAGTAACGGAAATGAGCAAGTTTCCACCTGAAGCTACGCTCATAAGCAATCTGTGGCCCTTTATTTCTGTAAGGAAACATATTTGAGATACATTAAGCATGCAGATATCAAATAATACTTTCAATGCTCAACAACAGCATGAAGACTTAAAAAAATGCCCACAAATTGTTACTATAAGATAAGATCAAATGCAGCTGGTGGTTTGGAATGCCAGTCTTCCTTTCTACCATCCCTCACCCATTTCTTTTTTCAAGTCAATTTACCAAATTTCATAGAAAGATAAGAGATCAAGAGGATATCAAATCCTTATGAAACTTGTAAAAACTACAAGTCACCTAAAGGAGAGACATCTAATTTATCATCTTCACTGTGAGAAAGACTACTAAGTTAGTCTTTATAAGTTCAGCTGCTTCTGGAACTATGAAGGACCTTCTAATGCAACATTCTACAAGCTTGTTGAATGAAAAGTTATCACCATGCTGTCAGAAGTAAACCCTACCTTATATAAAAGACATTAAGAAAGCCACTCATAGATTGGGTCAATACTTCTAATCAAAATATTTCAAAGAAAATTTGCAGGTAAACTTTTACAGAAGTATTTAGAACTACTTTGTTTAGACATTACTGTTGCTAGAGTGTGTATCGTTATAAGCAATACTCATAATGATCATTTGCTGTTTCTTTTAAAATGCAAATATTAGTTACATTAGTTCAATATTCAAGCTTACCTCGCTTCCCCTCTCTATAAAATTATTAAAATCTTGGTACTTGAAAAGTGTGTAAAAACTATTGAACATCAAAGCAGTACAGCAAAGTGTGTCATAGATAACCTCTCAATTAAAATTTAAAAATATATTAAATTTGTATTACAACTTGTTCACAATTTAGTGTGCAATTCCAGGTAAAGATAATTGTATAGTATGAGAAAACTTTACTATGAAACTATAACAAGGTAAAATATTGAAAAATATATTTAATTTCTCACTTACACAGAAGATTTCCCAGTACGAGGATCATTGAAGGTGGTGGTTCTTGTATTATGATCAACAAAGTATCTGACACCTTCTCTAGTATATCTGATTTCCCAGCCCTCTGGAAGAGGGTCCTCATTTTGTAAACTGCAAAAGAAATTGCAGGCAGTGCTTTTTTTCCCCTGTTTCATGATATCAAAGAACTAAGCAAAATCTTTTGTATCTGCACAGTCATTATACACACCTACCCTTGAGTTCGAGGGTCTTCCCACTGTGTTGTCTTTGTGTTATGATTTACAAAATACACCCTATCATTTGAATCCACTCTCCTTTCTAAGGGAAAAAAAGAAAAAAATCCACTACAAACATTGCATTCCAAATTTCTGTAACTGCCACTTCCTAAAATCCACAGCTAATTAACTTACCCCAACCTGGTGGTAAAGGCCCAAGTGGATCATTTTCTGCTGACAACATCGAAGCCTATTTAGAAACAAGAGGACTTTCAGTTAGGCCAAAAATTATTAAAATTATTTTCTTAATGTGTTTTACAATTACCACTAGTCTTGAAGACTATATTCTGAAAAAAAACCAAAAACCCACCATGCAATTTTTAATCCGGTTTTGCAAAGAAACACAGATTATATAATAATAAGATATGCTTTGCACACTTGTTTCAAATCCAATGTACCTTCCTTTCCCCAGTCTACAGCAAACTTGAGTGGTCATACAAAGAGGTACAGTTCATACAAGTTTTGAGGAAGCATGTATCAGCAGATAAGCACAATGTTTTTGCTTAAGAACATGTTTTACCATAATAAACATTTCCAAGCACAGTGACTTACTGCCAGCATAGGGAGTTTTACTTCCTCAATACATGATAACTTCCCTGGATGTTTGGCTATTTTCAAACTTTGTCATTTTTTTGAAAATGCAGCTGCATTCATATGTGGATGGGTAAAATTATACCAACATACAGTAAGGTTAAAAGGTGGGGGGGAAAAAAGGATTTACATTATTATGTAAATGCACGCTAAGCTCATAATATACTGTAACCTTGCAGAAGTCCCCAGGTAGCTCCCAAAAACACAAGGCATGGGGAAAAATAAAAATAAAAGGCAAAAATCCCACAGACTACAGGATTCATGCTCTAACTTATCACTAAAAGCATCCACTCCTAAAATTTTGTGGACACTAACTTTTAGTGTGTGCGTGTGCAGAATGGAATTTTGATATAAGGGAACCAAGCTACGTTTACTGAAGAGTGTCTTAGGAACTAATACTGCTTTATATAGCATTTGCAATACAAAAATGTCAAATGAACTGAAGATTTTACAGCAGCAAATTTAGGCCAAACAAATCAATGATATTTCTTCTCTGAAGGAGAAATAGATCAAGGATGAGAAGGAAATGCATTAGCTACATTCAGAATCAAGCTGTGTAGTTGTTCCAGCCACCAGCTACTACATGTGAACAGAGAATTCTGCAGTAAATGCAGTCAGTCTTTTCTGTTGTAGGAGACTGCACAATCACAATGACCGTCTAACCAAAGACTTCTCTGTGGTGAGTGTAAAAAAAGAATAGTGCACAAAAGCTAAATGCTGTCTGCCAAAGAATTGAATGGTGGCACAATTCAGACATTTCCGACCTTCTTAATGGGTCTGAAGATTTGTGTGTGGCTGCTGGACACACAGAGCTGTATATTTAACAGAACACACTGAACAACCAGGCATATCCAATTCCAAAATTACTACAATAAATTAATCCAGGTAAAAATGAAAGTAGTTTAAATAACTATATCCGATCTACTTTTCTTTCTTTACATAGTTTAGCTTTGGCCACTCAAGATAATTGAAAAATTCTCTAACCAAAAGTATTCATCTACTTTCTCCCAAAAAATAAAATACAATCTCATGCATAAACTGCTATATAGGCAGAGTCCTGGTATGTCACCAGAGCAGGAAAAGATAGCTATAGTTTGACCTTAACTATTCTAGAAGAAAAGTGTACAGAATCACACCAAAGTAAAAAAAAACAAAACACTCTTTTTCCAATATAATTTCAGTTTTTCCCCCAATAAACTGTTAGTTCTACCTTGCAACAGATATAATACTTAGAAAACAGAATTTTAAAGAGACGCAAATAGTCAAGTTTTCTCTTCTTTCAAGTATATTCAGTCTCACTAACAAATCCTCATTTAATAATTCAAAGGTCAGATGAGACATTTTAAGAAATGAGTCTGTGATTTTCAGTAATGGTTATCATTTAATGAAGTGATATAACTTAATTTAAAAATATATTGTTCCCCAAAGAGAAAATCTAGCTAAAAAAAAAAAACTACTTGGCATCAGAAAAGTGAGAGTTTTCTCAGATGTTTTATGCAACTGATCAAAGTAGTACACAAGTACACAAAGTTTTTGGCTTGATGTGCTTCAGCTGTGATTCTTGGATTTGCATTAGAAGTTACCAGTGTGTATAAATACCTGAAGGAGGGTGCAAAAAGGATGGAGCCAGTTGTTTTTTTCCACTGATGCACAGTGGCAAGACCAGAGGCAATGGGCACACACTGAAACACAGGAGGCTCCCTCTAAAAAGCAGGAAACACTTTTTGCTGAGAGGGTGACCAAGCACTGACACAGGTCACCCAGAGAGGTTGTGAAGTCTCCATCCTTGGAGATATTTAAAAGACATCAGTCCTGGATGGCTTGCTGTAGGTAGCCTTGCCTGAGGAGGGACATTGGACCAAATAACCTTCAGGGGTTCCTTCCAGCCTTGACCATTCTACCTTTCTCTAACTGCATAAAACAAATTGACCTTGAGGCACAGCTCTGAGAGTTAAGAAAATTAGTGGCGATGCACATTTCTACTATTGCAAGTGACAAGATAAAATGTCTAATTCAATAATGAGAGGTTGAGAACTTCTAAATGTAATACTGCAGCATCCTTTACTTCAGAGGGGTATGTGAATACAGTCCATCAAATTCAAAGTTAGGTCTGCACATGCAGAGAGTCCTATTCCAATGAAGCTGGTTTAGACTTGTACTTCAATAGTTTCTTGTTTAAAACACTCCAGCTTTCTACATATCACTTACAAAGCCTCTCGGATTGGATAATTTGTTTAAGAAGCCAAGCACAATTCTGAAAGTACAGTGTTTAGAGTGACAGTGACACACAGGCACCATCATTCTTAATGCTGAAAAGACAATTATCCTATTTATCCAGTCACAGATGGAAAAATCTGACTCAAGAAATATCCTCTTTGAAGCTACTCATATTTTCTTGAGGCAGAAATAAGCAACCATTTGAGAGAAATGGAAAACCATGTAGAAAATTCCAGAGTTGAACAAGATGCATAAGCTTAAAAGTAAGCTCAAAGTAAAAGAATTGCCACTTGCATTAGTGAAGGACTCCTAATCACCTAAACAGTTCTGAAGACTATTTAATGTTCAAAATGTCCCCTAAGAGCATTTACATTTTTTTTCAGTTTAAGGTAGTGCTTTAATTTTACCTCTTATTACTGGCACTAAAAGTCCTATGTAAAATGAAGTACACAAAGCTCCAGTTGGGGAACAAACTCAAAAGGGAGTACTTTCTGCTTCCAAGAATGATTTTTACCTTTTCTCAAAATAATCAGAATCTGAATTACTGATGCTAAACATCTTTAAACACATATAGTTGAATAGTTATAAAATCACTTTTTCTAAAGTTAAAGAACAAAAAGCATACCTATACCTCGGTACTAATTTCTAAATTGTGAGCACACTTTACCGAATAGAGGTATCGTTGGTTGAATTGTTGCATAGCTCCCTGCAGTTGATTCCGCTGAGATTGCCATTGCTCAAAGTTCCTCACAGACTCCATTGTTGGTCGCTGCCACGTTGTTGTTCTGGTGTTGTGGTCCACATAGTAAACTCTCCCACGATCATCAACTCTTCTTTCCCAGCTTTCAAGAAATACAAATGTTAACAGCTCATTTTTTCAGTAGTGTTACTAACCAATTTTCTCTTCATGCTAAATTCCTGGGTGGTACTTGAATGAACTACCAGAGTCACAGGCATGATTTTAATTTCTTAAGGACACAAAAGCAGACCCAACTTAATTGGTAGAAGAATAATCACAAAGAGCAAACAGACTTCAAGCATTGCCTTCTCAGCTCTCTTTAACTTCATTTTTCAGTCACCTCATTTCAGTCACCTCATTTTTAACTCTGTAAACTCCTGTGACTACAAGTAACACTGGCAGATTTCAGAGAGAACACTTTGCTGGGAAATCTGAGGTTTGGAACCAGTGCACTGCATTTAGTGCTGCCACCTAAATAAAGGTGATCAAATAAGCATTATATCATGCTTAAGTTTTAAAGGAAGAACAAAATACTTTAGTATTTGTATTTGAAGAAGTGATCAGAACTAGTAACATATACAGTATCAACATTCCTGTAACAATAGCTGCAATTAAGGTAATTAAATGAAAGCTAGAATTTCTTAATATATGATACAGAATAGAGTTTTGATGAGCTGCTGTTTGTTTCCAATATAGTATGTTTACTATATTTAATTGAAAAAAGTCTACATTACCCAGGAGGTAAGGGCTGTGGTCTTTCCCATGTTGTAGTTCGTGTGTTGTGATCAACATAATAGGTTCTACCATGAGGATCCTTTCTTTGTTCCCACCTTCAAGACAAAGAGATTTGCATGTAAGTCAACATGAAAATACTTCCTTAGGACTTCCCACTAAGACAAAAAAAGTACCTTGGTATTGAATGAAAATACCATGGTCCAAAATCCATTGTAGAACACCAAAGAAAATTCACACCAGAATATGTATCAGTTACTTCCTATTGAACTGATATCACCATAGGACTTCTTTAAAGGACTTGGCACATAAGGAGCATACATCAATATGCGCATGCATTTTCCTATTATATTTAAGCTGAGAACAAAGTCATGCTTGGATACTAAAAGAGCCTCATCCCAAAAGTGCTTAGAGAATCATTCTTTGCATTTCCAGATTCTCAAAAAGTGAGAAGCTCTGTTCCCTATATCGAACAAACAGCATCTTTCAGAGTGAACCTGAAGTATCAGACTGTTTTCCTGTGTTCTATTTCTATCCTGGTAAATTCTATATCTGATATCCCTGGGGATTATTTCTTTTTGCAAAACAAACTTACACTGAAGATGGAGCTAGGACAAAACATTATCAAGAGCTGAAGCTTCATAAGGCTGAGAACTACCATAATGCAATAAAAGTATTTATAAATGGGAGAGGAATCCAGAATAAATATTAGGTGAAAAGCTGAAGTGCTTATCTACAGTTCATATATATTTGTTTTTCTTGCATAAATACTTAATTAGCTCCTAAAAATGTAGGCAGAACACCTGGTCTGCTACTCAGAGAATTGGATGTGCATTTCCTCAGTATTGCAGTGCACCCTACAGAACTATGAATGTTTTTCTGCAATTCAAGAATTATATACTTCCAAGAAGAGAAGAGAGGGCGAGACATAATGCAGACTCAGTTACACTGGGGGGTGATGGGTGGGGGGAGAGGAGAGGAAGGAGGGGTCATGGGGAACCACCAAATAAAAAGCCCCCAGAAACATGATCAGGGAATGCTGAAGAAATGCAATTGGCCATGGTGTACACTATGCCTGGAACTCATGACCCTGCCCTCAATGGGAAAGCACGTAATTAATTAAAAAAAGAATGTGTGGAAAGAATTCCCACCTATAAGAACAAAGCATCTGAAAATTAAAAACTAACTCTTCCATAATTTATATACAATATTTCTATCTTTTTAAATGTTTGTTTTTATATTTATCTAACTGCAGAAACTCAAATGAAGTGTCATTAGTAACTTACTGAACCTTCTTCACAGGGAGCAGGTATGACAGGCTCTCTGAAAGATCTGCTACAATGATACGAGGTATATATATTTTTGAATATTAAGAAACTGTTAAGAAACATCTTCTGTGATCAGGAAATGCTAAAATAGTTAACACTTACAATGTTATGGAAATGTCAGTATTTCTAATTTGTTACTGCAGGAATCTTTTCGCCCAAACATGAAAGCATATATAAAAAATCTTAAGACAGATATATATATCCATATGTGTGTGTATATATATATATGTGTATATATATCCATGTGTGTATATATATATATTTGAGCATGTACTGTATTTTCATTTAATGTCTAAGCACATTTTCAATTTTGTATTGAAGATTAAAGAAGCAGTTTCTAACAATCTAGTAACATTAAAATATTCTAGCTATTCTTACGTACATATCCAATCTTATGTTTAACTATATCATTACTGAACTTATTCTTACACAGCAAGCACCTACAAGCATTTATAGATTAGTAATTTTCACTTCTCTGTGCTTTGGTCCCTACTATATTCTCATAGTTTAAGAAGCAAAGGAGTAACAAATTACAGTACAAGTAAGTTTGAAAATATCAAATGGAAGGTTTTCACATCCATAATGCCCAAGAGTCTGTCTGTTAAGATCACAATACGTCTCAGCAAATCAGTTATCAGTTGTTACTTTCTGGGACAAGAGTAGCCAGTTATAGCAGCAGTATAAATCCCATTTTAGATCAAATAACCCTGTCCCAGCCAGCTGACCTGCATTTGACAATCTCTGTATAGAATTCAGTTTCTGTTTCTTTATATGCACATTTAGATGACACAAAATGATAGCATTAAAAGCAAAACAACATACCCTGGTGGTAAAGGTTCTGTACTGGCACTAGCAGGCTGCTGTCTTACAGGTTCTGCAGATGCATTTGGCGTGGAGGAGGATTCCCTTGGCTTTGCTGCATCAGCTGCCATACTGTTTTGAGCATTAGGCTGAGCACAGTCTGTTGCTGCTGCAGGTTCTAGCCCAGCAGATACAACAGGGGATGCAGAAGTGTGGCTTTCAGAACAACTAGTTGCTTCTGATGCTGGCTGAGGTTCTGCTGTATCATTAGTGCAATCTGCTGAAGACACAGGAGCTTCAGCTGAACCCGTCGGAGCCTCAGAGACAGAAGAGTTACCAGCTTCAGGTGCAGAGGCAGATGACTCGCCGTTAACTGAGAAATGGGAAATAACATTTGTGTGTAAGAATCTGATGAGATTTACTTTTCAAATAACCAGCTTCTGGAGTACATTACTTGAAAGGATTATATTTAAATTGCACCTGTATGCCGTAAGCAGCAGTGTTGTCTAAGATGACAAAAAATCACAACACGCTTGCCTTCAGTTAAAACTTGCAGTTTGTAAGCCAATCTCTACACTTCCTGGCTAAAGTTATTTCTTAGTTTCTGCCTGTCTTGGTCAACTCAATGTTACACTTTACTCTAGATAAGCAAGAGACACACATCTACTTTCCAGAAAACAGCAAGGCCTTTTTTAAAACTCTGAACTTATATCAAGTTCAAAAAAGTATCTTGATCAGTATGACATGAAAACAAATATTGAGCGATTACTCTATGAGATTTGGAAAAATAAGAGGCATTTCTTACAGATAATCTTTTTCCTTTTTCAGAGTTGAGGTACAGAACCCTACAATTAACCCTACATCTGTGTGTGATTTGAAAAAAATCCCCCTGCAAAAGAGGGATTAAAATATAAAAACTATTATTGGCTAACACAATTTACGTAGTTCAATGACTGAAGAAAATTACTTTAGAATCACAATGTAAACGAATTCTGTCTTTTAAAGAACAATATAAATGTCATCAAACTCAAGCAAGAACAATCTCGTAAAAGGTTTAAAGCCAGCATGGATTTAGCAGGCAAAGGGTAGTGCTAAGAAGGCTTTATTTGTCCCAATCCCACTTGGCCAACAATACATCAATCATCTGTAGAGCTTAACAGAACAGTATGTCAGCACAAGAGCTTGTCTTAGACAAGTGACATCAGGTACAGCAATCCGTAGGACACCCATTAAAAGTCAAGGCCCTATAAAAAGCAGCGCAACATCATTCAGAGCTTTCATTTTCTGCACCACTAATCAACACCATACAGTGACAATTCTGTTCATACTTAGCAGCTTGTACCTGTTTTAGAGTTGGAACAATTTTCTACAGGACTAAGGACAGGCTTTGAGCCTACAGGCTTCAAGCAATTTTCTTACAGTATATATTACCTTACCATTCTAAGGACTGAAGCCAATACAATTGCTCTATACTCTAAACCTTGTTGATACACATTTGCAAAATTTAACCCTACACTAGCACCTATAAAATGTTGTTTCATTATTTTAAAGAATTCATTTGCTGTAATTCTGTAGTCAGAAATTAATTTAAATTAGCAGGTCAGTTTCTTAAAGGAATTATCACTGCACCATATGAATTTTCTTGATACGCCTAATGATAAGCATGATTTTACAGGCAATATATTTTTAAGCTCTGTAAAGGCACTACTTTTTGAACACAACTTTTCCAGGGAAAACTTTTCCAATACATCACTACTTCCAGATGGCACAAAAGAAATTAACTATATTAAGATATATCAAGAGTTCATATTATTTCAGCACATTGAAAGCATGAGACCAAAACTACCAACAATTTAATCAAGTTTCCTCAAACTTCTGCTTAAACTAGCAACAACTTAACTTACAGAGAAAAAAAGCCAACTGAAATTTCAACTTCCATTAAAAAAATTCAACTCATCCACATGAAAGAGTGACTAGGATTACATAATAAAGTAAGGAGCAAAATAATGAACAAAGCATCTGCTCTATTAGTAAGTTCATCTCCAAAACAGATTTATAAAACATTACATCAGATGATTAATTCACCAATTATGCCTAAAACAGCAATTCTGGTAAATCACACAAAATTACAATCCTGCTAAGCACAACAGTGGGAAAAAAAAGTGTGATCACAAAATGCTGAAGACCTGTTTTATGCCTCGCCTTAAAATCATCTTCGCCAACTGGTAGAGTAGTTGACAACTGCTATATCAATGCCTCAGTGCAAGCTCAGTGATGATTTCATCAATATTATCATTTGAACAAATAAATTATTTATCAATTACCCTATCCTAATATAGATTTCAAATGGATCACTCTGCTGTTGGAAAAAGGGAGCAATGTCTAAATAACATATATGCCCTCTAGCCTTGAGCTGAAAAGAGAGGGGAATTAAATTAAAGTTCTCCAAATAGAGAAAAACTTCAGAGAAGGCCTAATTTAATTATTACATTTTAAAGTTCATAATTGTTTCTGTTATCTTCCAACTATACCAACATTTTCTACTCTGTTACAAAGAGTATGACAATCTCTGTTCTACTATTTAGTAACAACCTGGCTATTTCTATTTAAGGTTGTCTTTTCTCTCTGCTATCACTGTAATCTCTCTCAAACAGCTTCGAAAAGATTAAGTGCTTAGAAAGCACAGTCATTATTAGATGCCAGAGGAACAAAAATCAAAAAACACCTTCTTTTCGCTAGTTTCACTGTACCAAAAGTGATTTGTAGTCAGAATAAATGTTTTTGTGTTTAAGATGAAAATGAAATTCAGTATTTGCCATTACATGTTTTCAAGCAGAACACATTTTGAAAAAAATTGAAGGCAGGGAGATCCTGCAACACATCTCAACTCAGAGCACAGCAGTTCCCTGCCTAAATCAGATTTATATAATGTCAGGAAAGACTTAACGATAGTTTCTCAAATTAATTGTGAAAGAAATCTGATTTTTCTTCCAGACAACGAGTAATATGGTTTCATCATCTGGGACAGAAAAATAGAAGGTTTTGAACACTTTATTTTTTTTCATCAGAGAAAAGAACTGATGGTAAAGTGTGAAACTCAGTATATTTAAGAATGGGTCTACTGCAGAAAAATTTTGAAAAGTGCTCACACAAGATTATAAATTCAAGCCTAGAAACATCCTTTCAGTATTTTTAAAATCCAACAAAAAATTGTATAGAAAAAGTAGCTCAACTTCAGACACAACTACATAAAAAAGTCTTATGGAACATGTTCCCATAACTCTCCCATTCTTACCAGTGCTGTTGGCAGGCTGAGCTTCAAGTGGTTTTGGTACTGGTGTATTTTTGGGTCTGGCTGCAACGTGAAGAGGAGATGGTGTGCTGTCTCCATTAACAGCTTCTATACAGAATGTATTCTGTACTACAGAGTTGGAAGGTACTTGATTGTCTATCCCATTAGAAATGTCACAAGCAGATCTTGGTAAAAATAAAAGATGATTTTAGGTTACTACAAGCAACATGTCGAACAGATATAACTAAACCAAATCCTACACTAAACCAGGCTATAGAAGAAAATAAAGAAATGGAGGTAAATTCACAGCTGTTTATAGTATGGTGTTTGCAGCCTAGATGGTTGTTTTGATCTCCCACTTGACTGGTAAGAAAAAGGCAAAATCGATTTTGAGGATTTCAGATACTTAAAACAGGTAAGAGTTTCCATTTCCACTTCCTTTTTTACTTTTAATGACATTAGAATTTAATTGAACAGACTGATGCACCTGCCACATCTTCTAAAATGGCTTTAGGGACCCTTCCAAAGTGCAGTTATGAGCAGGAAAGCTTTTCCTCTCATTAAGCAAGAGGAAGAACTGGTTTTGTTAGTCATATCACTAAAAATACTCATAACAAGAAAGCAATGAAATTCTCCCTCAGTAAACGGAAAATAAGATGACTTTCTCTATGCATTGCATTGGCAGGATGGGACATTGTGAGGACAAATACTTATAGGCAGCTCTGTGTTTACAAGACCATATAGAAATAAATGCAGTTTAAGGGATTGTGAATGGAAAGTTTTGTTCAGTTACAGTGGTTTTTTACTTGAATCTCTTCCAGAATACTTAAAGCCATCCAGCAGAAACACATATTTTGAAAATTAGACTCAATGCCAACTCCTTATCTTTTCTCAGAGTAGAGGCTAAGTATTGAAGAGAAATTAAACAGATGACAAAAAATGTGAGAACAGTTAGAAGTCCAACTTCGTGGAGCAAGCAGGGAAGAACCAGCATTTCCATGCTTCCTTACCCAACTGCAAAGGAGTAGTATAAACAGAGAATTGAAGGATTAACCCTTTTCAGCTCTGGACTACAAATTCCATTTGCCTCCGAAAGACATGCAGAGAAGCTACCTTAAAACTTTTCTTCATCTCTTAAAAATTAAAACTGTAGATTAAAACCAGTGGATAGTTTTGTGGAAAACTGCAGTAAATTAAAATATCAACATCAAGAGCAGGATTCCAGTACGAGACATTATCTCCAGCTACAATAGCTGAATGAAAACAAATGACTGTTACTACTATTTCATAATGGTATGCAGATGTGTTTCAAATCACTTTTAGCAGTCCCAAAACTTTTTAATGAAGAAAAAAAAGCAGAAGCAACTTTTTATTCTCACTCCCTCATCTTAAGCACCCATCGGGGAACAAACATCCATATATTCAAAAAAAGAATCAAGTCAAATGTACAAGGACAAATTTGTCCCTGTCACTCAAATGCATAGCAACTGGATGTTTTTTCACTCCGAGTGTCAATAGCATAGACAGAAAGGGGTTCACACAAGGTAACTTAGCAGACCATTAACATTAAATTGATCTGAATGTTGACCTGTTTGTCTTACTAGTGATGGGGGGCAAAAAAATCTATTCCTACTTCTCTCCAGCCAGTCCTTGAGCAGTTATTGAGAAGACAAGAATGAAGTTCTAAATTGGTCCCAATGTCTTTTTCTTGCCACTTCAGGATGAAACAAACAGGCCTTAGCCTCAGTGTCAGGAATACTGCTTATGAAACTCCATATGAGTCTCTTAAGTCCCTGATCATGACCTTAAAAAAGCTGAGGAGGAAGTAATTCAGGCTTTTTTTTTTCCTTTTCCTTCCACTCAGGTACTACATTGCAAAAAGCTGGTAGACATTAACAGAAATGGTTCCTAAGCAGCAAAAGAAAATAAATGGAGTAAGTACATAAAAATACACTGAGCCACTGCTTCCCTAATTTTCGCTGCAGCGTTTAATAGATTTCCAATCAGTTTAACTAAATTAAATAATTATCAAAAAAATAATGTTTCTAAAACCTGTGGCAACATAATTTAGACCTCAGCGGTTAAAATCTCTCACTTTCAAAAACATTAAAAAAAAACAAACACACAGCAAAACACAAACAATCCAAACATCTCAAACAATAAATTTGCTAATATACTTGATATGGCATAAAACACAAAAATAAATTCCAACCTGGATGAACTTCTTGCTGAAGAATCTCTGCTTTCATGTACAGCCTCGCCATTTTGCTGAACTTCTACTGAACAGTAAGAAACAAATTCAACAGAAATATTCTATTATATCTGTTTGAAATCTTAATCCAAATATTATCATCTGACTTAATTGTTTTAACTTACTGGTTGCTGACGAACTGAGATTTGTAAGAGATTCTTGTTCAACAACCAAACCATCTAGCACAACTGTCAGTTCACCTGTTTGCACCATGCCACTCTTGTTTTCCAAAGAGAGTTTCAACTGCTCTTTTACCTTCTCCACTAAAAATGAAGTCGGGGTGGGTAGGGGAAGAGAAGGAAACAAGGGGTAAAGGAAAGATTAAATTCTAAATACTATTAAAAGAGACTTTCAACACACAAATGTGATATATGCATTTAGTGCTACAAAACTGAACATGAGAGATATTCAAATCAATGTAGAAATTACTATGGCACTGTGTACATTTACACTGCACTGTATTTTAAAAATTAACTGTCTTGTTTATATATTGTATCCTATAGGTATGCTAAAGAATCTGTGGGGATTCAGTACTTTGTTGTTAATGATTTCCAAGGTCTGCCATTTCCATTAAACCCTTGGGAAATTATGCACTACTTACATAACATGTGATGGTTTAAAGTCAAACAACTTCTGAACTGCACATCCAAATATGCCACTGGGAACCTCATTTTACAACCAGAGCTTATATTAATTTCTCACAGCACCTTCCAAAACTAATTCTAAAAGACCACTGAAAAGAATATCTCTTTGAGGAAAAAGTAAATGCAAAGACTGCATAGAGTCCTCCCTCAATTTTAAAACTATTTTTAGTAAATCTTTACTAGCATTTTCATAGACTGCAACTCCAAGGATTAAACAGTAAGAGAGGATGCCTTAGGTAACCAAAAATTAAATCAGAAACTATTTTCACCAAAAGAAGTTTTAAGATAATTGATGGTGCAGTAAAAGAATTCAATCTGACCAACAAGCAATACATGCACTTGTAGAGGACATACATAATCCAGAGGTAAAACATGCTGGGGATGCTATGTAATTCTCTCTATATCAACTATGACTAGTGCAACAGTTAAAGCTACATGTCATAAATCCAAACACAGTCAGCTAGGAGCTCACATTAATCAGGTTAAAATGCTTAAGACCTTTTACTATTTGTGCTCTGAGATTAAAAGATTAGTTTTTTAAGATATGCCATCATATTTCCCTCCATATGATAGCATTCCAAGTTAAATTTAAAGCTCACTGGCCACTTCTATGCATTAAACCAGCATTTCCATATTTTTTTCATTCTTAGCCTGTATCATAAATTAACAGTAAACATGAAAACAGGGGAGGCTACCATAACCTATTACCAGATACCCCCAAGCTGTTACTTGAAAGAGCAGGTTTGACAGTGTAGTTGAGCAGCACTTACTAGAAGACACACACTGCTGTACTACAAAGGATTTCAAAGGACTTTAAATCTCTGGAGAAAGCACAAAGCTCTTAAATCTACAGGATTACTGATTTAGCAATCTGCATTTTGGAAAAAAGTACTACCTCAAAGAACTAGCCTACCACTGAGTTGTTTAATTAATGCATTTATAATTTTTGCAAAGGGTGGTTGGTTTAACTTCTGCTATTTTAACAGGTAATCTTCCTAAACCAGATCAGCTGTTGGCTGTAGTTCAACTGAGCTGGCAAGAAAACCGTGAGGTGTGTGGGCAGCAATTTAATACTGGTGGTGCTCAGCGGAAAAAGTAACCACACTAATGCTAAAGTTTCCGTATTTAGAGGACTTCCTCTTTCCATATTCATCAGCAAAGAGCCTTTCAAGTGCTGCATTTTAGAATAAGTATCAATAGCTGAATAAATGAAGGATACAAACCAGATTATTCTACCAGTGAATTCTTAGATAATCCAGTAAGTGTCAAACTACTGACTTGCCCAAATAAGAAACATTGTACATAAATTATTTTGGTATAATGTGCAGCAAACTCAGTCAATTATTCCCTGAAAGAATTTGCCTAATTGTTAGATCCTACATCCCCTGGATCTACAGTAATAAAATATTAACTATTTTGTAAGAAATAGTTATAATATTAATTACTTTTTTTGGCTAACATTATTATAACCCAGTTTCTTATGATATAGTTTTCTTTACAAAGAAAATTTTCTGCTTAACTATGAAATCTTCTGCTGAATTGTAATAATCGTTATAATAACGTTGAAGAAGCCTCACTTAATTTTGGATTATGCTTCAATTTTCTGTAAGAATCAGAAAAATTTAGCTTTTTTTTTTGCTCTCCTTTGTATATCTAACTTTGAGAAAGATAAAGATTGGTTAAGCTGAAATTCTGCTGTCACTCTGGAGTGGAATTTAAAGTGTGGATTCACCTTTTTTTTGCACTAAAGAAAAAAACCTGAGAAGGAAATTAGATATATTCTATTAAAAATATTTAAAATTAGAAGTTACATAGAACAAACAATCTCTAATGTGCTAAAAGGAAGATCACAATTGTTTCATTAATCAATGTTTTCTATTGCTTGCTAGGCAGGGGGGACAAATATCCAGCCTTTCAATTTGTGACTCCAGAGAAGAAAAATATGAAAAATTACATGGCTTTTATAAAAGTTTAGCTTTTATTTTGTTACCAAATCTAAAACAGATCTTCTACCAAATTAGTTGTTAGCTTGCTACAAAACATTGTATTTAATCACCTCTGCTTTTACTTTATTTTCAATAACTCATATTCTACTGTTTGTTTCAAAAGTATGATATCCCATTGTTACATTTAAATTGCTCTCAATAGCACAGACATCTCTAGAAGAGACAAGTAAAGACATCAACTGGAAGTCAGTTGTAATTATATGTATAGTTAGTAATCTGGTTGCCAGTTTGATTCATAAATTAGTAATAATAATTGTACTTTATTAAAAATATTCTTTATTATAACTTACATTTTCTATTGTGTATTTCCAAAGCTTGTCTCAAGTCTACAGTGGCTCTTCCTAATAAAGCATCTGCTTTTAAAGTGTGATGGCTCCACACTCTAAATTCCAGCGTAGTCTGTGGAGTCACATTCCTGCATACAAAATACAGTAAAATAACCTATATATACATACAGATTTTAAAGAATTCATTCTTGTTATTAGGAGTATTTGAACTTCATTTACTTTCTCATCGTATTTCTTGATACTAATGAAGTGAAATAAGTTTTTGCATTGCAAGGGGAAGTTTTTACTAAGAACTGCAAACACTATGATATGTACACTTAGGATCAAGCTTAAAATGCATTACTATGATAGCATAAGGAATTTGAGAAGTATCAGAATAACCTACACTAAGCTCAAATCTCAGTTATATAAAAGAGATTTTTATTTACAAAAGGCAGATTTCCCCTATTCTTCCGGAGTTCTAGCTAAAAACTTACAATACTAAATGT
The DNA here is from genome assembly GCA_013400915.1 of Pardalotus punctatus. Lineage (NCBI taxonomy): Eukaryota > Metazoa > Chordata > Aves > Passeriformes > Pardalotidae > Pardalotus > Pardalotus punctatus. The sequence continues at coordinate 114,160 of VZTX01023287.1, forward strand.
GGAGAAAAAGGTGGGAAGTATATTTGTCTGTCACTAAAAAGAAAAATACAAAATATTTTTTTAAAAGGAGAAAGCAATGAAGCATCTATTTGCAAGCAGGAAAAACTCACTTAACAGGTGTTGGCTTGCCATGGAAGTGTTGACAAACATTTTTTGTGAATCCACAAATATATACAAAACGATAAAGCATACTCACATAAATCAGAGGGAAAATATCAAATGATGAGGCTAAAGTAAAAATTGGAGGGAAGGAGAAATGTAAAGGACCCAATTGCAGTAATATTGTGATAACCTTTGGCATTGATCTCTCCCCTGCTCAAGCTATGCTAGGTTTTGGAGAGTAAGTTTTGTAGTACAGGGTCTAGTACTGCAAGGGTGCTCTTGGCTGTGAGAAAATAGGAATGGAGGTACTTTATTGCCAAAAGTCAAAGGCCACATATCCATCAGTATTGGCCTAATATATACAGAAAGTTATATCAGCAATGATGAAAATAATAATATAAACAACCCCCACCCTCTTCACAACAGGACAAGCTCTACAGTCACTTGAACATGCTGGACAACATGGATCATTTTTGCTGAAACACAAGCAAATATATTTTTGCATTTTGAACAGGCTCCTTCTAATGGAAGACTTAGTAAAAAAACAGCTCAACAAAGTAAAGGTAAAAATCCCCAACACCTACACACAGAAAATATATTGCTGACCCATAGAAATGAGGTGAATTTAGTAAGCCAGAGAGGTCACTTAACCTCAAATACCATTCCAATAGCCAGAGGTAGACAGGGCCAGAATACTTCAAACATATATATATATAAGGGTAAGACCCTAAGTAAGCAATACTCATTATGAAACGAGCCTGCCTTTACTATGCATTGCAAATTACCTCATTTCTACCAGATCACCAAATCCTGCCAAATCAAACCTGCCTCATCAAGAGAAACTTGAGTCTCTGGGAATATACTGATAGCTCTGCACTTGTTCTAGTTCTTGATTCTGGAAATCATCCTCATTCCAAGACTATGCTATTCTCTTTTGCAACATTGCAAAGGGCTAGTAAGTTCACTAAACCTGGAATACTGAGAATTGAGGCACAGGGATACCCTACTTGCTCCAGACCAGGTCTGGAGTAAGTGTCCCCAAGCAAAGAGTTCCCAAAGATGTACCACTCCCCACTCTCCAGCACCATTAGTTTCTTGGAATCTAGCAAGGTTCCTACTATTAACAAAGCCGGCTATTGCACAGAGACGTCAGAGGCTGTGAAATGCAAGGGCTCAGGCTCAATGCCACTTGATAGGAGCTATGCTGTTTCCAGACCCAAGTCTGAACCAATACAGTCTTGCTTGTGAATAAAGCATTCTAGCCAAGTGCAAGACTGCCAGATATTCATGGAGTCATATTCACGTATACCTACACCCCTAGCACAGTTAAACCAAATGAAACCACAAGAAGATTAAAATGGTAAAATATCAGGATAAGTCGCAAGGTCACTTTGCAGTTTTTGTGTGCATACCCCTTCACTGGGAGATTCAAAGGAAGAAGTGACATTCCTCATACCTATTACATATCCAGCTGAGATTTTTTCCTTTTAAAGTTGAGAATAACATGGTTACTATTAGTAACTCTTTATAGCAAGGTGTGCTAACACAGTGCTAACAAATACCAAGACTATACCATGTACAGCCACTGTACGGAAGTAACACACAGTACAAAAAATATTCTCACAACATTGTAAAGATTGAGAAAAAAAATCATTTGAGATAAATACCAACTTATGTCTGCATTTAGATATCAACAGCCAGAGCAAACTATGTAGGCAGCTTAGTAAATATTAGTAAATATTAGTAAATATTTGCCTGCAATGTCTGTCTAATAAATAGTATCAACCAACCAAAAAATCTACTTACACTGTCAGCTGCTCATCCCATTTGGGATTTGAAGAACTACTTGATTTTGCTGTTTTCTTAATTTCTCCATCTGCAGTTAATTCCGTGTAGAAAGTTGTTCCAAACCAATTCTTTTTCCGTTTCAGTTTGGCACTAGAAACTAATAAAATACATTGCTTTATCTATAACAGCATACTGTTGCTGAAAAACAGAAAATGTACTGCCTACACACTGTATGAAATACATGGCATGGCAATGTTATTCCTCACTTTCTCTACTTCTGCTGAACAGAGAGAAGTCAATGTAAAAATGGTACCTTTTATTTTCAAAAGCTACTTTGTCAGATGGTTTCAACTAAGTGTCACATACTCTTTTCCCCATATACTGGCAGGACTGGTTGGAGAGACACCACAATTTCTTTAGAGATAAACACTGGAAATAACATAGGTTATTTTCTCATTGTTCTTCCTATCCTTCCCTTAACTGAAAAATTTCTAAGTATGATACATCTTACGATGCAATTGACAGATTATCAGACAGACTTTATTTTTTAGTTATATATTGTTACAAAACTCAATGCAAATTCATGCCTATTTCAAAATGTCCCTGTAGAGCAAAGCCTGTACACAGAGCTTCATTTCCTTGCCTGCATTACTGTGTGGTTGACCTGTGGTTTTACATAGCAGTTTGTTAAAATTAAGAAACCTGCTCTTATATTTCCCCTATTTAAACAGCTTTGCTGATGAACTCAAAGGTAAATATTCAACAATTAAGAGACATCAAATCACTGGTGAGTTCCTCTGTGCTCCTGAACATAAATCTGTTCTCCCTCTTCCATGCCTAGTTGAGGAGGTCACTATAAAAACCAGCAACAGCCTAACTGCCAAGATTTTAAATTCTATTTCAGGCAGATGCTGTCTTGAAAAGACCACAAGAATGGACTCTCAGCTGTACTTACCTGCTGGCTATGCCTTCTTTCTAATTCCTCCCATGCTTCAGTGTGACTCTTGTTCCCTCCACTTGCAAAGTAAAGTAAGGTCGAGTATTTGCAGCCATTTGGTAATAATTCTTCTCTGCTGCTTTCCTCTATGGTACTTGCTAACTCAACATGAAAGTTTACTAAGCTGTCTGAAAGGGAGGCATATTTCTGGATTGCAGTATTCTGAGAGATAGACATTAGTTATTTAAAAGTTAGTGGGATGCAACCATCCAAGATTCTATAAGGGCACTAGCCATGGACTTTTACTTATTTTCAAGTAAAAAGTGCAAACTTAACTCCCTCACATTTGGAAAGCCCGCTCTGAGTAATGCATTATGGGTCATAAAAGGGAGCTGCAGCCCCAATAATGATGAAAGCTCAAATGTAGAAAACTAAAAACAAGACAAGATCTCATCAAGAATATTTGAATAAATACTGATGGCAAACCACGCCTGTAACATGCTGAATCTGTCCAAACTCAAACAAGTCACAACTCCATATGAATTCCTTGTCTGCAAATGAGTCTATGATACTTGCTGCCTTTATAAATGTGCTTTTTAAGTACAGTTCTTGAAATATAAGTCTAGCTTCCACAGCAGCATAACCAAAACTACACATAAATATGCAGTGTAGGTCAGCAATACTACAGTCCCATACTCTGTCTCCCACTGCTTTCCCTGTACTGCCACTGGCATTCCTGTGATCTTGCAATAAAGACTAGTCAGAGAACTAAACCCTCAGAAAACTAATCCTAAATGTTTTAAAGACTTCTTCCCCCTTCCGCCCTGCCCAAGATCTCTTGGAGTAAAAAGAAGTCCCAGTACCAGAAAAATACAAGACTATTAACATAAGGAGCAGGTCTGTACAGGACACACAATTACCATTTCTGTATGCAGATCTGAAGTTAAGGGTCATTTGTGTAAGTCAGTTTGTTACAATTATATATATGCACATTCAATCTACAGGAGGCTCCATCTCTGCTATTAGTTATTGCCAGTTCTGATGATTCATCACATTATTGAGTTATGTGCTACTTACATAAGGTAATCAGTTTTAAGGTTCCTCTCTTATCTAATTTCATAAAATATCCATTTGGGGGACTCTTCAGTAATTTTTTCTCAGGTAACCTGGCCATCTTTGGATCAAACAACAAGATGCATCTTTCTTTAGATGGAACCTTACTAAGACAAGGTATCTTACTCATGTTTTTTCCAAATTTTGTTTGGGATAGCCTTAATACATTCTTGGCCATGAATCCATTTTTACTTCATCATTCTCAGATTTTTCAAAATCCCTGGAAAGTTCAAGTTAGTTATCAATGGTAAAATTAAACTCATATACATAAATACAAATATATATATTTATGGTGGATGTATTTTATGCACAGTATCTTAACTATGTCCTGGTAACATTTTTACTTTTAACTGCTACAACACTGTCCCAATTAGCTATCAAACTTGTTAGATGCACTTTGCTTATTTTCAGACTACAAGGAAGTCTCAGTTCTGCTCTGCCATCCCACAGAAAGAGCAGCTTAGACTGACACCAATTGTCACATCTTTGACCAGTTCTTGTCCATCAGTAGCAAAATGCATAATCTACTTGGCCTGATGAACATCTATTGAAAAAGTGTCCTCAGCACAATCAGAAATTTCCAGGACTGTTTGTAGCCTACTGTGTTTGCCTTCCACAGATACTGGATGGGTGAATTCTGCCTCACACCATGAGAACTAGCACAGCAAAAGGAAAAACATTCACAGTGATGTGGCTTATCACCAGGAAAGTTGGCAGTCTACAGCCTTTGAGACACTGAAAATTCAACTGGACAACACGATGAGCAACCTGATCCAACTTCAAAGATTGCCCTGCCTTCATCAGAAGAATGGACTAGGAAATCACCAAAGGCCCCTTCCAACCTGAATTATTCCATATGTCTGTGTAATCCAACCTGTGGCCCTAAGGATATTATATTCAACAAATATTTACCAGATATGTAATGAAAGACCTTAATCTTTTAAAGGGCTAGCAGATTCTGTGATGTCCTCCAGTTCTCCACCTTCACTACAACATTGTACCCATTTTCAGCTTGAGGTTCAATACAGCCACCCCTCTTTCTTGTAGAATTTCAGTAATATGTGCTCCCTCTTCAGAATACATGTCACTGATCATGTACTCCCAAGCAAAATTTCTTCCAATTGTCTGTACTGTTGTACAGAATCTCTTTTTTTATTTTGAAGAGATATTAAACCCTGTCATGAAACTCACTGTATAATCTCTAATTCGCTTCAAATCATCTCTATGTATTATAGTCACATTATTATCTGTAACACTCCTATCATTAATTAAAATATTAACTGTACTAGTTCATTTTCACACTCACTTCTATAACTTCTTTTGTAGAATACATATGTTTTCCTGTAAAAATCACTATGACACAAATCACTACTTGCCTGTTACTTGCATTTGTAATCTTCCATTACGGTTGTTACTTGTATCAGATCTTGGTGAGGCTGTGGCCATGTCAGAGGTTTAGGCTTCAGCCTAAAAAAAGCAAACAGGTACCTTATTAAGAAGTACTTATCTCTGCATGTTAGCTACAGCTCTTAAACAAAATGTTCAACTAATCAACAAGTTACCAAACACTATTTAGGTATGGCAGAACACATTACTTCATAACAGCAGTTAAAAAAAGCAAACACTTCAGAAATTTGTCCCATGTTACACTTCTAAGGATGCCAAGACATTTCAGTAAAATATATATTTACATAATTTAGAACAACTGTGTAAGGCAAGAATAGAAATTCAGCTGTGATATATCAATATTCCTCTCTCTAGAAGACATACTTATGGTCTGATTTCAGATGACCTGAGCACCAACAACTTCAAATGAACAAAACGTCTGAAACATTTACACTCTTGAAAATCATGCTGTCACCAGAACAATACATCCAAGCAGTAACGAGAGAGATTCAGACAAACATTCTATCCCTAGATTTGCCATCAGGTTTCTGTTGTCCACTGATGTCCACCCACAAATCACTTCCTTCATCTACTGAGGTGACAATAAGCACCTTACAAGGACTACCCCCCCTTATCACTCAGTGTGTGCCAGATCCCAGCTGGGGCATCCCAGCACTTACACCTGCCAACGGCATCGCTCCTGACCTCCTGAATTACTACACCTGAAACACATCTAAAAGTAAAATACTCTGTTTCTATCAACTATTTTTCATGAGAAAAGAATATATACATAGACTTTTTCCCTGATCTGAATGAACTTCCACATATTTGTTTCTATGAACACAATTGGTTTCAATAATAATATGGGAAGAGCTGTCACCAAACCTTTTTGATCATGTACCTCCATAAGTCAAAAAATGTTGAGTACATACCCCAAATATGTGTGCATTTCTTTATAAATTACCATAACATACCTTTATAAATTATAAATATATGTACCACAGTACTAATACATTCTGTACACATTACAACATATAGAACCAGAAATTAAAAAGGATGAGATAAAGATGAAATAAACAGTATTTTAAAAGAATTTGTAATGATAAAAAAACGTTTTGCTCTTACCAAAAAATGTCAGGGTTTTTTTGTGGGAGCCATGTAATTAAATATGCTTCAGCATTTTTTAAAATGTTGACTTAACACTTTGTAATACAATGATTTGAAGGTCTGGTTTTAAATTCAGTTTATTGGCTGTCATAGCTGGAAAACAATTTACAAAGATATGTACATCCAAATCAAAGTGCATCACTGGTTACACTTTCTAAATCATGGCATTCATTTAGCATCCCCATCCACTAATTATACAAAGGTTTTTCTTGAAATTTGGCCAGTAAATTTCCATCTTCCTTGATATCAATCACTCATTATTGCAAACCAATGAAAGGTTGCATTTTTACATTTTTATTAAATTTTCAGATTCAGAAACTCTTAACTGGGAGGACTTTTAAGCCTAAGAAGAAATTCTGATTCCAAGTTTAAGTGTACAAATATGGAAGGTTTTACAGATGACACATCTTTTTTGGCAACAAAAATCACACAAGGAAACATTTCAAGACAACCATTTTCAAAGTGCTCTCTCCATAGCATCAGTTTATTTCAAAAAGCAGTCAGTTTCTTGCTTGTTAAAAGTTTATCTTCACCTTCAAGGGAAGGTGTCTTAAGTGTCTTTACATTTTTGAAAATAACTGTTAGTCAGCATACTGCTGACTTATCACCAAACAGGTCAGAAAATTCGTGACACTTGTCATTTTGTGAGATAAATCACATAATTAATCTTCAAGTTTTACAACTCTTGTAAGTATTTTGCCATGATAACTAACAATCCTCTTCACAGTTCAAAAAATCTTCCTGGTCACACCCAGTGTCATTACAAATTATTTTAAATACTCTACTATTTAAAGGTTTTGTTTTCATTAGAGGAACCACAATGATGACATCCTGCAGCACTTTGTGCACTTATGGCTCCAACTTCCTTGTTGCTTGCCTATGCATGATGCAGTGAATGAATTCTACATGTGGTGCTCACCTTGTAATTTTACCCCATGTTTTGGCATGAGACACCCCAGAACCTTTTTTACTTTGGTCACATCAGCCACTCCAACTGTGGTTATTTTTGTGCAGTTTTCCTATTTTAAAAAAATGCTGTTATTAAAGAGGATACTGTTTAGAATTTACAGTTAGGAATGTCTCTTGTCTGGTTCATCTTTTCCTAGTGACTTAGCCCTTTGTGAATTTCATTATGGACATAGAATCTAGCAATTACCGTAAGTCAAGCCACATGACAAACACCTATACTTTCATCCAACTGCCTGTACAGCAAGCCTCTCCCACTGTGTAATTTTTTCTAATATTTGTTTCTTCAGAACTTTGGCAATGTTTTCCAGACATCTTCCAACAATATCTGCTGACAAAAGAATGTGTGGTCATTTGTCACCACATTGTTTTCTATGTATTATTTCAGACATTTTTACTACCACAGGAAGATGAGGTGTTTCCCCAACAGTATCAGTTGACTTCTGCTAATGAGAAATCTTAAAAGAGGCTTCTAATCATCTATCACTACATTTAGCGAAATCTTGTAGTCCTGGATTCTGTATAGCATAACTTTAACATTGCTGAAAAAATTGTAGATGTTTGTCTTCATGTTCTGGGTGCTTAGTTTTTAAATGCCCTGCTGATTGTGATGGCTTCACACTATCATTAGCTGATACCTCAAGAAACAATGTTCATCATTTCCAATAGCGGATGTACATCCATATTTGAAACGCCCTTCTTGATAAACCAAATTGCTTTGGCCAACTTCTTGTCAGATCTAATTGCCAATGGTTTTATCTCATACTACATCCAACCTAGAGTTCGTATTAGGAGTAGGAGAAGCATCAGCTCTCCCATTATTCACATTATTAGTATTATCTTCAATCCATGGTCTTTTTGCAGGACTTTTTTTAAGCCACTTGCCCACTTTGTGAGGGTTTGTTTAGTAAAAACTAAATATTATAATCCACAAATCCTCCTAACTGGGCACAAGTAAACTGCATCCACTACAATACCCTGGAAGAAAATGCACAAATGAAGGTGCTACTGTGACCCCTTCGTTCTGTGGAATACTAAAATCTGTCTTCAAGGCACCTCACAAACCAAATGTGACACAAGACCATCTGACATACAGACCTACAGAGGGTGCCAGTGTCAATATGTATACTAAATAAAGCTTAATTTCTTTCTTATTTTTCAGATAAAATATAAGACCTAGATTTTCTTCCCACATTCCACCGGATGGTCTTGTACACCTGACTTTGGATGCCACTGATATGAAAAACATCACAAAAGCAACACATTCAAGCAATTCTGAGGCAAATAAATTCAAATTCTTCACAAGAAACCAAGATTTGCAATCTAGTTCTAAACATGTATTAAAAAAATTAGTTTAGGCATACTTTTGTAATTGATGAATTATGATTGTTTTTACTGGTTTCTTTCCTCCAAATGTTCAACCTGCATAGATCTAAAATGCTAGAGGGTTTTGTGTTTTTTTTTTTTTTGATTGGTTGGATGGGTTTTGTGCTTTTTTTACTTTGTGTCAAGGATGCACAAAGCTAAATAAATAGAGAAATAAATAAATAAACTGTGTCAAAGTCCTCAGGTAGAAAGTTCATTGCATAATCTCCTCAGACTTCAGGTGCTGATTTATCTGCAAGGAATAACACCTGCCCAAACCTGAGATTCTGGCTCTGCTAGCTACTAAGCTGTTAACTGCATCCGGCAAACACATTTGCCAATCTTCTGATAACAGTGAAGTGAGAATTCACTACACTTCACTTTGCCACTTCAAGGAAAAATGACCGTGATGCCTGGGAGAAATTATTGCAATGTGAGGGAGATCTCAACAGCTGATGCAGGTGAAACAAAGGCTGAGGGGCTGTATCTAACTACATGACTGCAAACCACAACAGTTCCCAGATGTTCTGTTCAGCCCCTGTTAAATGAACCTCCTTCTATAATAGAAATCTATTTTATATTCTTGCCAATATGGTACACTTAGGCGCATTTACACAGCAATGATTACAGTTCCACATTTTTAGTATGTTTTAAACAAAATACTGACATGCATGTCAAACACTATTTAGAAAAACAATGTGAAATAGATGAACGTTCAAAAAAAGCATTTAAGCTTTTCTAAATAAACATAGGTTTTTATCGACCATACATGAAGGAAGTTTTATGTCATAGTTTATCTTGAAACGGACTTTACTGAACACAGCAAGTCAGTTGAACTGACGGATTCTGTTTTCACCATGTTCCAAAGATTCTAACGCTGCAGCCCACTCATCCTTGCTTAACTGGTTAGAAATCAAGAACTGGTTAGGAATTATTGGGAAAGAACACATTAAATTTTCTCTGAGTCAGAAGAAGAAAACTCATCAACTGTTTTTTCTAGAAATTTCTTTTTCAAGGACCTGTCAAAAAAAAATTATTTAAGGCTTCAGTCATCCATGATTTTCATCATTAACTATCCAAACTCAGCTACTGACGTTTTTAAATTAACAGGTTATTGCCTAATCAGTTCAGATGCAGGTTGGTTCTTGCAGGAGACAGGCTCCCTACATGACAATTGTCATTTTCATTCAAGATCCAAAAAGCTACTCTAATTTTAATATTTTTAAAAGCTGAACAAAACAAAAGCATTTTCACTGCCTGATGCACATTGGGTCACACTCACTTCCAGTCAAGCACATTTCTACTCCAGGTAAACAAAGCCTTCAGGAAGAAAAGTCAGCCATGCTAGATTGCACAAGATGAATGATTTTATCTAGAGCTTCAAACACCTATTAGTCCCTAAAGGCTGGTCTGAACATATGACAAATGCTGCTGCACAACTGAAAAAATGAGAAGCATAATCCAAAACTTAGCCCTTCAACCTTTGACAGGAAAATTACTGATGCAGACATGGCAGGGGGCAGGGGTGAGGTGAGACACAGGACAAGAGCTCTTTGCAGTGGTGACAAAAACAGTATTATTGACATTGTGTAAGTTACTAGTACTGATCGTCATATTCAAGAAAAGGACAGGACATGAAAAACTCCTGGGAGAACAGACCATGAGAGAGCAGTCCAAAATTAATAAAGACTGGAAGTAAGTAGTGCTGACATAAATGTTTCCAAAAATCTTGGGTTTCTGGGGGGCAAGCAGAGAGACCACACATACAGTGAATGAAACTAAGGAGGGACAATAAAGAAGTCACATAAGCAGAAGAACTGACAGACTTGCATGAGGATGAGACTACCATCATTCTTTTACCTTATCAGAAATAAAACCTGTTATAAACTGAGATTTCTAAGAGTTCTACTAGATATTTTTCCAGTACTGAAAAGCTGAAGGTTTCCAGGATTAGCAATCTCCCATCTTTATGAGCCAGAAGACATTTTATCTGCATGGCCAAAAATAAGCAAAATTTCAACTAAACACATTGTCTGATCTTGTTGAAGGAATGGATGGGATGGCAATTACACCAAGTGAAGTGAAAATATTCATTAGGAGGACTGAGTAGTTTTCACAACCAGGGAAAATGTCAAAAGCAAAACACCAGTACTTTCTTCATCTAATTTGCAAGAAAGCCTACATGAGAAAGAAAAACAGAAGGTGAAAAAACACTGAAATATAAGGATTTTTTAAACTAAATAATTTTAAAAGTTATACTTTAAATAAGGCAAGCCTTTACCATAAATGGACAAGGGAACACTATGTCATAGGGGCACTATTTACTGTTTTCTTGCATCATGATGAAACTTTTTTTCCTCATCCCTAAACCCCTTTTTCTTGTTTCTCAAAATAAACACCCAGTTTGGCTCCTGAACATGTTGATTAAGGGTTAAAATCTTTGAGGTTATCTTTACATAATCTTAAAAAGAGGATTACATACAGCAATGTAAGAGTCACCATCCTTATAGTTATAATCTTCCTGAAAATCAGGGGATTAATTCTGACAGGGCTACAATCACTACACATTCCCAAATATGAACTTGCTACACCTCTTTATTCAAGATCTAGGTTAAACTTCATTGGTCTAAAGGATGTGGAGCTTTACTTTCAGTATTGTTTCATCAACACTTAAAAATACCACCCCCAGCCTCAAAATTCCTGGACAAAAAGAATTCACAGAGACTCTGGAGAGCCCCAGGAAGACCACAGTGATCACAACACTTCTGTCTAAACCACCACCACCATACACAACTGTTACATCAACAGGAAAAGTACAATATTGGTATTAACTCTTACAGCTGATATTTTAATATTACTTCAGTCATATATATTATTTTGGGTAACTACAGATCAATTAGGACAAAATAAGACCCCAGCAAAACCATGGAAAGGACAACATAGTAATCTATTAAAAAATTAAAGGATTATTTCCTAATTCATGTGAATCAACAGTTTCATGGCAGTCAGTCTCATTAACATTTAAAACGCTTATAAAATTTACACTTCTGTGAAGAATATTCTCTAAATCTCAAAACGCTATTAAAACATCAGAAATAAAAGGGAACCCCAACAGTGAATATTTCATTAATTTATTTTTCAGCTATTAGTAGAAAAATTACTTTTTCAGGGAATTTAAGCAGGTACACTTTAAATTGCATTACTCATTTGGTAATGAGTGCACCTGGTAGAGTTACTTCTTGTGAAGCTGAAAGTCAAGAAGTATCACTGGAGCAGCAAACACATATTTATAAATTGCCTGATGCTGCGAACCAGTAATTGAGGAGATATTTCATGAAGAACCAAGGCACTCAGACATAAAAGAGCATGCAAACCAAAAGAGAAAACCCTTTCCTTACTCATATGATACCACAAGAGTAAAATGAGGAGTAAAACAAACAAAAAAAGTACCAAGATATTATGGTCTAGTGATCTGTGGTATCATTTCACAACATATGAATATCCCATCACAGAAAACAGTTAAAATATCGTGAGAATGTTAAATGTGCAGAAACAAGCAGTTACACAGCATGGCTTTTCAATTTAACTTTGAATGAGATCGACAAATCGGGAAAGTATCAATGGAATATTTATCCAAGAAGCACAGTCTACCCCTCACAACTATCTATAGAAGGTCAAGTATACCATCTCTAGTTTTTCTGTTTCTGGTTTTGCCATCACTTAATAATGCCCTTTTTTTTCCTTGTACATTAATTCATTAATGTAAAAAGGTCAATTAATGCTGAAGGTTGGACAAGTAATATCAGGAGGCTGAAGGGGTCAGAATCTCCATACTACAGCTGTTCTGATCTTCTGAGTGTGAGATATGGGAAGGAAAGATTCTTGGGAAACTCTGCCCATGGGGGAGCATGCAGTACAGGGTGATAAAGTGACTGTGTGTGAGCATCTTTCAGGAAAAGACAGCTGTTCCACTATGCTGGGGAGCACAGACAATCACCCACACTTCTAGTCTTGCCTTCAGGCCCTTTTTTCATGCCCATTTTTTCAATGAAGCAACAAGGGTGAGGTGGGGGAAGGGAATTAGGACACTGATGAAAATCAACAAGTATAGGGTTGGAAGCAAGTTTTTTTATGTAAAAATTAGAAGAAAAAAAAAGGAAAAAACACCTTTTCTTATGTCTGATGCAAGTAAGTTTCTTTGTGGATTTCTTTCCATTCAGACTTTCAAAATCCAGAATTTTTATTCAACACTATTCTATTGGAAAGACCATTTCACTATTTATCAACAATAAAAATGGTGATGATTTTGTCACAGCTAATTGAATACATGTCGAATTAACTGGGGCTTTAAAAAAAAAAATAAAATCAAAACTTTATTCCTTCTAGACAGAACCAGTTACTCTGTTATCATTTAAAAAATGAAGGGATTCTCCCTTTGCCATTGGAAAACATTGAGCTCAGTAATTGGATATGCACAAACAGAAACCAGATCTGAAACAGATCTGGAGAAGCATCTGTAGACCAAAAATATGTTGGCCTCTATTAAACTGAGCAGGATAGTAGAGTCACTTCTACAACTCCTCTTGCCCACTGCAAAAATAACAAAAAACAGAAACAAAACCAAACCAAACCAAAACAAAAAAAAATCTAAGACTTGGCATTCCCTAAATGGATAGCTTTGATCATCAAAAGCTAAAATTACAGTCATATTCACACATAGGCAAATAGAGAACCTAAGTATTTATTTCCTGAAATGCCACAAACCTTGCTGCAAAACAAATGCTTCTTTAAGAAGCAATGGAAAGACTATGCTTATCAGTAAGAGATGGCTTCCACAAATACCAGCATGGCCTTTTGAGAATCACTGAACTTTTTGATTCATGCTGAAGACAAAATTAATTTATTCTTCACAAAAATTTCATCTCTCCTCTTCCATTTCAGATGTCTTCTTCCTCCTTAAGATTTACTGTTACAGGCCAATTCAGAATGTCTGCAGTTCCATTTTCTTTTCTGAACAAATATATGATAACCAGGAATATACGGTGAAGCCCAATAGAAATTTTGGTTTAGGTGTGATGGACCAGGGATTCAGACAAGACATCATACAGGCAAGGTATTAGCTTTCATTAACCAGCAATTAACTGGTGTATGAGGCGGGGGGGGAACAACACTCCTCCTGTGAACATAAGCTTCCAATAAAAAAACTATATTCATTGACATTTCATATACTTAATCAAAATATGTGCTGGTTTGACTCCTTTCAACAGAATGCCAAAATTTAAAATATTCATAAAGCTGGCAAAATGGTACCTTGACATGCTTCAGCCACTTAGAACTCCTTCACACATGCACTCTGTTACACTCACTCTTAAGGAACCAAATTGTTTGAATGTAAGAACAAACTTTAAGAAAGAGAAAATACCGTCTAGCCATACTATTGTTTTAATTATTTCACACTGCACATCTTTTCAGCTGACAAGGACTTTAAAAATAGTTATATATAGCTGTAAATTAACGTATTTTAACAGTTAAGGAGGCAGTAAGTCCCACTTAAAATTACTAAAAGGTGCAAAAACTTTAAAGAGATTTTTTTTAAATGTCAAATAAAAGTATTTTTTAGTTAATCGAAATTAAGTAAATGAACAGAACAAGAAATATGGAGCAATGAAGCACCATTAAGTAGCAGGTGTTTTTTTGTCTCTCTTACACATATACTGAAAAAAATGGTTCAGTGGCAAACCCCAGTAAGCAGTGTTTCATTGTGTGACTCCTGCTACACATATGCAAGAAAAGCAAAGTCCAAGCTACACAAACAGCTCTAACCTCTGTTTTCTAATCTGGATGCCTTACACAGGAAGTCTTGGATTCTTTCAATTTAACTTAATAGATCTGTTTATATGACCCTAAAATGTTACTTCTTTTTTCAGAGACTAAACCAAGTTCCATGTCTTCTGGTATTCTGCTTTTACCCCAAGCAGCCAATTCCCAAACACACTTTTTTATCAGCATGAATTCTAACACTTCCTGTTTTTAAAACCCCATATTTTTGTTGTTTTCACCTTTACTACCTTTAAATTTCAGTCCTATGTATATTTTTCTCTTTTTATTTTATACCTATATAATTTAAAATTTTTCTGGGAAATATTTTAATTATCCAACACAGAAGTACACATGAAAGCCATGTTACAAAAGAAAAAATATTTAAGAATGGAAGAATGTAGCATGCACTCTTACCATCAGCTTTTCTAACTATGTCTTAAAATTATGCATGAGATTAAAGAACCTGAAACATTACAAATCTTAAATTCTGTGACAGTATGCTCAATGAAGGAAAGATTATTAACTTTTAGAATCCCTGTGAAAACAATTTAAGCAACAGTCCTATGCTCAAACTGATGGCAAAAGATGGTACAAAAGGTATTCAGAATCACAAAGCATAGAAAAAGTTTAAATGATTAGCCAGTAAATTTGTAAGATGCAGTAAGTAGTACTGAACAGTCTCCTCATGTATGAAGTGTCATTTGTAAAAGTATTATAAACAGTAGCTTAAACCATTGTTTAATAGCTTAGAAAATATTAGAAATGGAAATCAGGTTTTCACTGATCATTTTAAATAAAAATGCTAAGAGCACTTATTTTACTTCTAATCACAAAATGAAAACATGATGACAGTACTTTTAGGACAAGATTGTAGTAAAGACCATTGTTGGCTAAGCAACAGATTATTTTCTGTGGTACCTACTGCTAATCTTGAGTCAGACAAATACTGACAGACTGAAATGCAGGTCTCTATCTTTAAAAAAATCTAGGATCACTTATAAAAATGCAAAACTAACAACTTGAAACTATTTAACAGAATAGTTAGCTACTTATCAAGCTCATAAGATTCTTTCAGATCCCTTTAGTACTTACTTCTTACCAATAGTTTCTCCAGTTCCTTAGGATATTGATGAGTTCAAAATATATACATTAAAAAAATAACTACTCCATCAGACACATCAATATCACCTACAAAAACAGATCTGGAAAACCTGAAAGGATGGTAATATGTACTGTTCAAAACATTTGTAACTGTAGCACATATTCTATAGTAATAGTGAATATAGGAAAGTTTTTTTTTTTTAAAAAGAGGTGCTCCAATGCCTTAATCATCCTGATGGCCCTTACTTAAACTCTCTCCAGCACATACATGTCTCTTGTACAGAGGAGGCCAGGTGTGGCCCCCTCACCAGGGCTGAATAAAGAGTAAGGACCACCTCCCTCAACCTGATGGCAATTCTTTGTCTAATGCAGTGCAGCAACCAGTCACCATCTGCCCCCAAGGCATATTGCTGCATCATGTTCACCCTCATGTCCACCAGGACCCCCAGACCATTTTCTGCCAGCAGAATGTTTTGTTTCTCCTGCTAAATGCAAAATACTACCAAAATCATCTACAACTGGCAATATCCCTCACTCCTTTATCTAAGTATAGCTTACAAATATTACCCCAAAAAAATTAGAATTACTTGAGACTGAGAGGACTGGAAAAGGACCCAAAATTGTTAATTATACTCCAAAAAAATAAAGGAGAAGAAAGCTATGAGAATATCCTCATACTTTCTGTTTTCATCAACATTCTTTTGCGAGTGAATCTTCAGACCAGCCAAAACAGTCAGGGATATAGAAGCATTTAATTTCTCATCTTTTTGCCAAGCCCACAGTACACACTGGTGGGTATAGAACATAGTAGTGGCTTCCTCAGGATTTGCTTTCACATTAGTAGAATTTCAGCTTCAACACGCTCCTCCTCCAAGATTTTTGTGGCCTTGCCTGTAAGACAAGGCACCAGTTCTCCCTGACAGTCAACTAACAGCTTCACCAGAGATACTGCTGCGTCCCCTGACACATGGCAAATATTTTGTTACTAAGTTCCAAGCTGCCAACCCCATAGCAGATCTACAGAAAACTGAACTGGAAAGAAAACTGTAACTCTTCTTAAAACACAGGACATCCTGAGATGGAAGAGACCCATGAGGACCATCTCATCCAACTCCTGACTCCACACAGTGCAACATAAAAGTTAAACAATGTATCTAGGAGCACTGTCTGAATGCTTCCAGAACTGGAAAGGTTGGTCAGTTCCCAGGGCTGCGATATCTATTAGTATTAGTAAGACTTGGCGGAATGAGTCCCATGGCTGGAGCACTGGGATGGAGGGCTACAGGCTCTTCAGGAGTAATAGGCAGAGCAGGTAAGGTGGAGGAATTGCACAATATGTGAGGAAGGGTTTGATTGCACAGCCCTTACAGTTAGTGATGATGCAATTGAGACACCCTGAGAGAGGATTAGGGAGATGGAAAAAAAGGAGTTGTTGCAGTGGGTGTCTACTACTGATACTCCAGCCTGGATATAATCACTGATGAATTATTCTATAGGCAATTTAAGGGGAACCCATGAATTTGTAGCCCTTGCCATTATGACAGATTTCAATTAACATCAACTGGGAGCACCATACCACTGTGATGATGAGCAAGTTCTGGAAATTCTTGAAGTCTGTAGGAGATAACTTCTTGTCACAGGTACTCACTGAGCCAACTAGAACAGATGTCCTCCTAGACTTGCTATTTGTGAACAGAGAAGGACTCATGGGGGATGTTAGGTTGCTAGGATGCTGTCTTGGCTGCTGTGATCATGAAATCATCCTGCTGAATTTTATATCCTTCTAGGATAAGGCCACTGACCTTATGGATGAAGGGAAGGTGGCAGATGTAGTTCTTCTGGATTTTAGCAAGACTTTTAATACTGTGCCTCACAGCATCCTTCCGAACAAGTTGTCCAACTGTGGGATGAGCAGGTTCATGGTATGCTCAGTGAAGTACTGTCTGAAGGGCAGAGCTCAAAGGGTTGTACCAAATGGGACCACATCTGACTGGTGACCGGTCCCAGTGGTGTTCCTCAAGGCTCAATTCCAGGGCCAGTCCTGTTCAATATTTTTATCAATGATCTGGATGCTGGAGTTGAATGAACCATTAGCAAGTCTGCAGACTGGATACTGGGGAGGGAGGTTCTAATATCCTCTCCAGGGTGTTGAGTGATAGGACATATAGGAATGGTTCAACATTGAGTCAGGGGAAGTTCAGACCTGACATCAGAAAGTATTTCTTTACTGAGAAGGTGGTCAAACACTGTAACAGGTTTCCAAGAGAGGTGGTCTATGCCCCAAGCCTGTCAATGTTTAAGAGACATTTTGACAACACCCTTAACAACAGGCTTTAACTTGCTGTCAGCCTGAACTGGTCAGGTAAGTGGACTTCAGACAGTACTTCAGGCAGATCATCGTTGTAGGTCCCTGCCAACTGAAATGCTCTACTCTTATTTCATTCTTGCAGACTGACAGCATGGGGCCATGACCACTTCCCTGGGGAGCTTGTTCCAGTGCTTGACCACCTTTTTGAGGTCCTTTCCAACAAAAAGCATTCCATGATTCAATGGAGAACTTCTTATTAACCAACCTGGACTTTTCCAACACAGTTTCAGGCAATTTCCTCCCCTCCTATCACTGGACACCAGAAGATCAGCACCTCCTTGTCTGCTCCACATATCAGGAGGAAGTTGTAGACAGCAATGATATCACACCTCTGTTTCATCTCCTCTGAGCTGAACAAATGTAGTATCTTCAGCTGTTCCTCATAAGTCATGCTCTCTACTCCTCTTTTGGACAAATTCTAACATTCTTCATACCAGATCTGATACAAGTATTTCTGTATTTATCTTTCTTAAGCCATCCCTCCACATCAGAAAACAAATCTTCATCTACTCATACTGATATGGATAGCAATCTCTATACAAAGTAAGATTTCATTGTCTGTATTTTTTCAAGCACATTCACTGGCCATTGCTACAAATGCTGCAGATTGATCTATGCATTATCTATAACTTATTGCCAGCCCCATATTATGGTCTAAGAAAAAAATACAGTACCATTACAGCAGTTTACAAAAAACTGTATTTCCGAGTGTTATGCAAGAGGCCCAAACAAGTGACTATGATTCCACTGCACACATCTGCCTGTTCTGTTCTGCCCTATACTTGGACTAGCAAGTACCTTTTTAACCTTGTTTTCCGAAGCAAACATCACATGCCTGACTCATACTGTCCACCTGCCTCTTTCCCCTCTTCCTTTCATCTCCATCCCTCTAAGTAGATCTGTTCCCCACCAGATCCAGTTATTCAAAATAAACTGAGAAGTAATATCCTCTGATACACTAAGTTCTCATGAGTTTCACAAGGTTCAATAGCATAGCAGAGGGAAGAGACACAATTTCATGTGTTTGCTGAGCAAAGGGCTGCAGCATGAGCTCAAACTCTCTACGCTGCCTGACTCAAAGGCTACCCAATCACCACAGACAGCTCTGAATCACTCTGGGTTGGAGCAGCATGTAGTGCCATTTTTACTACAAGTAAGAAAGGTCTAGAACAGCACATGAAGAAAAGAATTGCAATTATAAGAAAAGTCTGTATGGAAACTAGTTCCACTGCTACAGAGCAACTTACAGCAAAATATTTAGGGTACACCTTGCTTGTGAATCTTAATCACAATGACGCTTCTAGGTCCTACTACAATATCAAAAAATGAAAAATATCACAAAGCCTCCTCCATGTATCACAGATAAGAACACACATAAAGTGAAACAAATGGAGTAAACAACTTCCAGGTTTCTTGAACAGAACAATGGTAGTTACAGGCCAACACACATGTCAAGAAATCAGGGAAGAATATTTTCTCCTTAATTGTAATATTTAGCTGGATAGTTCTCATATCTGCCAGAACATGTAATATGCTAGCTACACAAGTCTCCAGCCTTTCTGGGGTGTCTTCTGTTACGGATAATCCTAATGCTTGGTATAAATTACTGTTCATCAGACTTACATCACGAGCAATGTAAAATAATATATTAGGATAAATTATTAAAATATGGGCAGATTTTAGTGTACCTCCACTGCAAACAAAAAACCTTACCCTAGTCACATATACGTACTTCCATATTAAACTGTATAGGTAACCTATTTTAACAACATGGAAAATGGAGACGCGTGAGCTTCCAAACAGGCAGAGAGCCTGAGCACATACCAAGAGTGCCCAGATAGCTTATGAAATCTACTTGCAGGAATTTGCGCCTGTCAGCACCACCTTATTAGTTACAATAGCTTTGACTGGTGTAAACACATCTGTACTGCAACCACAGCAAAATTAGCAAACACGGAACTTTAAGGATGTTAACCAAGAGTGCTGCTGTTACGGTTACATCCCCTCCCCCACTTTGTTTTTATGAGATATGAAGAAAGGTGACTAAGGAATAGCAATAATAGGAAACGCATTAATACGGCCCCATGAAATAGTTTCCCAGCCTCCCTATTGTTTTGCTAAGTCATAAAAAACAACAGTTCAAAGAGGGGAAGAGAAGCCTACTCAGTGTTATGAGAAAGTGGCAGAAAGGGTTTTGCACATTTTTTGTCAGTAAGACATTTGATGTGATCCACCTCACACCAGTAACTTTATCTCAAAAAATAGCTCAAAGAGGTATAAGTGGAATTCACCACATGTTCTCGCTCTCTTTTCTCTGAATACTTGATTTTTTAAAAGTGCTATGCAAGGCTCTTTCCAGCTGTCAATCTCAGCAGTGTTAAAACACCAAAACATGTCTGTCCTACTTCCAGTCACAGACTGCACTAATCTTACATATTGCTACCTGAGAGCATTCAGCTAAGTACTGTTGATTAGTTTTTCAAAAATAACTGTTCAGTCTCTACAGTGCTAGAGAATTCAACCTGATCCTTACTAAGGCTCCAAGATGATGTATAATTCTCACTTCTTGAAACAAAGAGTTGCCTGCTTCTACTAATTATTTTCCAATCCAATTTTAATCTGAGTTAATCTGATTCCAATACGTAACTCCAAAAAAAAAAGACAAGTTGAGAAGATGAAAATTAATAAAACACAAATCTTAGCAGAAGGGCCCAAAGCTTGACTTCTTAAGGACCGATAAAATACATTGCATATTAACACATCATTACAAAAGCAACAGTGAAAGAAAACATACTCTCACAAAGGTCAGTATCCTTTCTAGTGAAAAGCTAAAGACTAAGTTATAAAACTTAAAGTGATTAGCAGCTTTTTCTTAAGAGCAACGCTGTCTTGAAACCAGGTGGCTACAAAAAGTGCACAGTAAAGACCATCCAACTTCACACTGAAGGATGTCAGTTTTCAAAGTTATTCCCTTATTTAGGTTGATTTTCAAGGGACTTGTGAGGGTAGACATTAGAGGAAAGACAAGCAAGAGAAAAGCATCTCCAGCATCCTTTACCCACAAAACATACACTTGCATGATATGGTCAACACACAGGCCTTCAGCCTGAAGAGTATTAAACACCCTTAGTCACTCTTTTAAGTCTTCTTCCATATGAATCTGTCTTCCTCTTGCTGTCCTTTTTTGTACCTTCTCCAGTTATACCATACAGCTTTTGAGACAGGCCGAAGATGGAAAAGTTAAAAAAAATACACAAAGCATTCATTCAAGCTAGGAATGCATTGCAGATACAGACAGTGGCATGATGCTGTTGTCTGTTTTATTCTGTTCCTACACCTTCTATATCAACCTTTGAAACCACCAGTTAAGCAGTGGAGCATCAACAAACATCTGGAAAAATGTTCTTAATTCCCCTCTGTTATCAGGGAGGGACTGAAACACAAAATACTAAAATACGCAGGAAAATAAGCCCAAAGTGTTATGTCTTTGCTATTACAGATTTATTTAATCAATTTTGATTTCTTATGGCCTTTAAAGCTTTGAAACTGAAGCAAGCAGCACAAGAGATTTATACAAAAGAGACAAGAACAGCAACCAACTCTGAAAGGAATCTGTCCCTGTCAGTTATATTAAAAAAAAAAAAAAACCCAAAAAAAAACATAAACAAACAAACTATAACCAAGAAAGGCCACAGTGGGCAGTCTAGACTAACTCACTCCTAGAATATATTTTTTGTGCACTACAGTACAATCTGATCTTTTTTATTAAAATCCCTATTTCTTAGCAATGGATTTTCCCCTTGTCTGTATAACAATTTATTCCTTATTTTGAATTATGTATCTGTTAATCTCAACTGAATTCTGTAAGAATTACTTCTTGATAGACTACCCTCCTCAGCTTTTCAAAGTGTGCTCTAACATCTCTTTGTTTAGTTGCATGACACAGGGTTAAAAGCATAGGCTGAATTTTACTCATATTTAAGGCTCTGAGGGCCTCTCCTAGAGGCTTCTCGTCACATTTTTTTTAATGCTAAAAATCAACAGCATTTTTCATTTTACTTGCACAGCAGCTGTAGTACTCTGATAGTTTTTTCTTCAATCAGTTGTTTTTTTCCTGATCAAAGACAGAATATAAACAACAAAGAAACCCAACAGTCCATTTGTAAAAGAGCTAAAGCTAGGAGATTCCCAGAACCATTTACCACAGAATAGTAACAAATGAGCTTATGTAAGTAATACAAAAATAGCATGTAAGCTTGTATATGTTATATTCTGAATACATTCCAACATTTAGTTTTTTACTCCATTCCTGATGGGACATTTTTGTAAAACAATTTTTCAATGTGTTGGGTTCCCGTTACCAAATACTTCATTACAGCCCATTTTGAGGAATAGTTGTAGCCACTCTTTCCAACACACATTAGGTTTCCTATGTCAACACAAAAAATATACCTATCACCAAATATTACACTACCCACTGTTATTTCCATCTCAAGGTTCAACTTTCATTGCTCAAATAATTTCACTGCCTACAGATTTTGCCAGTTCATTAGCAGCAGACTTATTGTCATGTTATGAACTAAGGTTCCAACTAGTCTTCTTTGCCACAGCAATTCCCTTAACAATGCAGTTTAACTCACCATCCTGTGATAATATTTTGTCAGAAATCTCTTACAAGACATTCAACCAGGGATTTATTTTATTTTTGAATGATACACAGGTATCAGTCTTGCACCAGATTTTCAATACTAACTAAAATTTCCTGTCCTTGTAGCTAGCATCTCAAAGTCAAAAGACACCTTTATTTTTTTCTTTTTTTTTTTTAAGCTCAAAATCTTTTCAGCTACTAAGAAAAGTGATCATTTTTATAAAGAAAACACACTACGAAGACAGCTGGAAGTGGAAAATAAATTGTGCCATGAATGGAGGAAAAAAGGGAACTGAAATTTAAGACGAAACAGCTTCCACACTTGTGACCTGAGGGGAAAAGGGAAGTTTGCCAATTCTATTACTCTTCATCTTCTATTGAGCTTTCCTCTTACCTTTTATTTTGCTTTTTAATTGTTATGTTTACAAACATCATCTTATGCCATCATAGATGCTAGGAAATACATGAGAGCTAATTTTGGTACACCAGTTAGTAAAAAGAAGGTCAGCTTTCAAGACTAAGGCCTCATGATCTGTTCAGCAGTTTTAGTTCATCTTTGCAAACAAAAAACAAAAAAGAATCTTTCTGAATTTCTCAAGAACTAATGGAGCACTGTGTTTCAAAACTGGACATGTGTTATTTTTTCAGTTCTGATGCCAAAGCATATTGTGTAATTTTACAGATTATCAACTTTATCGTTCCTGTTTACCTCATTCTAGAACTACCACTCATTTGATTTGATTTATACTAAGAAATTGCTGGCTACCTTGAAATGCACAAACAATCCAAAGTTCTCTTGTATTTTTCACCCTCCTATATGAGGAACAAATAAAAATGTTTGTTGTTTCTTTTCTTAAAGGATTCTTCTGCTAATCTCCTGCTCCATTTAGAGCTTACAGCAAAAGATCTGGGCTAAAAACCTCAGTAATAAGAAGTGTGTGCAGGGTATCCTGTTTACTGCTGTCTATGCTCACAGAATCACAGATGAGAGCTCTCCTCTGCCCACTTCAGGCTGCAAGGTGAAGATACTTGAATGCATAAACCAGAATTATTTCGCGGCTTATTTTTAGAATCTGACTGCCTCTTCTCATCAGTTTTTAAATTGCTTTCTTCTATCTCCAAAACAATATCATGCAAAATAAGTCTAAAATCCTAATGGAATAAAAGTAGACAGGAGTAATTCTGTGCCGTTTGAACTCCTTAAGTGGTCAGTTACTAACATGCACTTCCATTCTGAATGCCATTTACACATAAGATAAATCAAGAGATTGTCCTACTGTGTAACAGATCATCATATTTGAAAAAAAAAAAAAAACCAACAAAAACATTCCAAAGTGATTTGAGCCAATGAAAGATTCCCTGTATTAGACATCAGACACTGAATTTCAATGCAGAAGAAAAGACTATTAGCTGTACTCGTTCTTACATCACTCTAAGTTAACAACCTCACTGATGTTAATAAGTCTTCAGGTTTTGAACTGAAGTACATTTAAGTATGCTCAGACTCCAGCCACCTAAAGCAGGACATAAGCACATCTAACATATTCTAACGAAAAGAAAAATGGTGATGAATAAAAACCCAAGAATGTCATCTGCTTTGTTAAACACATGCTTCACTCCAATTTTTATTGCTGACTTTATTTTAATCAAAAGCCATTATAAACCATCTCACAACAACCAGTAAAATTCAGTTGACTCTTCAAAATCAGTAGAATTTATAAGTTAAATCCAAAGTCATGTTCTCTTTTAACAGGATTTTGAAAGTGCTTTTTTTGACATTTTGAATTATCAAACCATACATCAGATTAACAATTTACTCAACACTGACTGAGGGAAGAGGGAATTAAAAAATAATGGTTTATTTGCCATACATAGGCTGTTACAGAACTACAGCAGTACAGTCATGTAAACCTGCAATGATTAATTGTTTCATGCTATATATGGAATAATTACTAAAACCTGTAAGTAACAGAAACCTGAAGGTTTTCCTGACATACTTTCTCTGCAATGCTAAGAAATTTAAAGAAAAAAACCCTAGCACTCTGCCCTGTAAACAATTCTGACGTACTATAACCACTCTGACAGCTGATCACTTCCCTGGAATCTCCAGTGTTTCTCTGTAAAGCAACACTACACTTGCAAAACAGAGCTAAACTTAAATACACTTCTGGTTAAACTAGCAGGTCCTCAAACACAGCAAATACATATCCCAGGCAGCAGTAATCAGAGCTTTTCAGTTACAAAAAGCAATTAAAAACAAAAACTCCCTCCATCTTAAAAAGTATTGTAGCAAATTTTAGCAAAAACTATGCCATGTCAGTGCTCCACAGGGCTGGGAGTTAGGGCAGGGAAAGAGGGTGCGCCACTCTAAGACTTGTTCTTTTCTACAAGCCTTTGGAATGCCTCTTCTGGACACTCCCAACTCCTGCTGATAAGAAGAGGTTTCTCTTTCCAGCCATATTATTTTTCTTCAAGAAAACAAGAGGTGAGACCTCCAATATTTCCAATGGGCCTTGGCTATGGCCACTTTATGCCACCACAGGAGAATGCCGGTATACCACAGTAAATCTGAATGAAGACCTACACAGAAGGTGGCCTACTGATGGTACAAGGGCAACAAACTTTGAAAGAAGGACCTAGATGTAACCAGTTCCTACTGTCTGCATTTGGACATAGCTCTCAGTATATAGAAGAGTGTCGTTATACATTGCATAACTCAGAATTCAAAGGAAGAGTGCAGCAGTTCTGGTTCACAAGTTTCATAAGGACAGCAAAAATAACAGGATTTTTGTTAATATGACACTACCATAGAAACTGGGGAATCCTGCCCCAGTTTACATACTTTCACCAGGCACACTGGAGCAGCTTTTCTGATTTAGAGTGACTACACAACTGATGCAGAGCCAGAAAGGCTTTTTTTTTAATTCTTTTTTTTATAATTCAGGTGAATGTTACACCGTGGAAGCAGGCAGGTGCAGTACTAAGCTAGCTTAAAAGATAGAACATTTTTATCAGTAGCTTCACTCCTTCTTTTCAGTCTTTATGAGAAAAGGAGTCTTTTTAACACAGCTAAAACTGACTTACAAGAATCACTTAAAGACAGCTTGCAGCAAGCACTTATTTTTGTTTATCACTCCATCCATTCCCTCACCTAGCCTTCACACTTCATTATCTCAACTCTAAAATGAACCTGACATTTTTTGTGGGGGATTTAGGTTGTAGGGGGTTTTTGAAGCTAACAATGAGTGTTTGCTCTAGAAGCGTAAAGGGTAGCAATTTCCAATTAATAGACATGGCTTAGGTCATGATTTTTAGGTTATGGCACCTTAGTTTTCAAGTCTAATGTTTTAATGGCATAGGAAGCACGAAGAAACTGAATGCGATACCAACTCCCTGTTGTAGATCCTTACTCCTGATTCTTCCTTGTGTCCAAAACCCAGAAGGTATCTCTTTCCCCACACACATTCTTTCGGGCAGTGAAAGAAATGGGGTAGTGGATAGAAATTCCAACTTATCCAAATTTCCAACTTCAAACTGAAAGATAAAAGGGAAAATGAAAAGCAGTAAAACTAGCAAATATTCCTCTTTCTTCCAAGGTTTCCACAGACTTGGGAAAAGGGGTTGGCTCTGAATTCCATTGTTATTCCTATGATTTAAGAAGCACTCATAGGCAAGTGATTATTTTAACTTTATAGCAAACCCTTTAACAAAAACACGCTGGCTGACTTACAGCGTTTTTTTCACTGATGTTTAGCAACAAATGTAAACTATTTTAGAAACAAAGTGTCCCATACAGAGAGAATAAATCAGTCCCAAAGCTCTCAAGCTTTCAAGTATAGCCATGTATTAAAGGGAATTATTCTACAGCATTGTTGGGGAAAGTCTACTGATAGTACTAAGTTGCTCAAGCTAGAAGCACTTACAGGACTACATCTTTAAAATATAGCTGAAAATACACATCAAAGAGGTGACAAAGGGATTCTAAACCCGCAAGTTTAGAAGTTCACAAGCAACATCAACCAAAAGTATTTCTAGTTGCCCCATTTGAAAGCATCTTTCTTATGAATCCAGGTAAATTGCTCTTTTGTGGCTGTAAAACTTTTCTCAGAAGAATGAAAAACCTTTGGATTTTTTCCTCCATGCAAATTTCTTTAATCTTTTATTAGTATTAAAATCGACCAGAAATAGTAATTCAGTTTATACCTTTATACCTTGACCAACATGGACTCAGATAAGGCAGCACAGAAAATTTTTTACAAATAAACAACCAATCCAAGTTAGTAAAGCATTATTACAGCCAACAGCAGTCCCTTTGTTTCTATACTGCAAAGAGATTAAACCAGAATACCAATTTTAAGGGTAGACTCTTATTACTATGAACACCATAATGTCTTTCACATGTATGACCATGTATAACACAGCTACCTGCAGTCAGTGACTGCATCCCCTAGTAAACCAGTATTACTAAACTTGCATAACCTGAGGTTTTTTCAATGCACAACATCCTGACGACTTTTTATATGACACAGCTGCCCTGTGAAAATGCAACTGAAATATGAATACCTCTTTTTACAGTTTCTCCCAAACATCGAAGAGCTCCCATTAAAATGATTAGATGGTGTTAAGTCTTTTTCTCTCTTTGATGTACAGTTTGAACATTTATAGATCTGGAAGCAGAGCTAGATCATCCTAGTTAAACTGGGATGAGAATTGGTATCGTTCCAAAAATAAGACAACTACAAATAAAACCAAGTAAATAAATACACTGAGTTGTAACATTTTGCAGCAACATAAACAAAGACAAACGACACAAACAGATCTTTTGAGATCTTCAGTTCACAGAGTCTGCTCAGTCAAAAACACATCACAGGGACCCCGAGTGACAAGCAAACACCTATAAGTTGAGCGGTGACAGAAACCACCCTGCCGTGTCTCTGCCCGTGAGCCGGGGCACCGTTCGGGGCGACAGCAGAGCATCGGGGAGGGGGCTCCTCACTTCCTCCCTCCCGGACTTCACCAAAGGAAGGCGAACTTAAACTAACAATATCTTTCTCCTCTGCTTTCACCCCGCACATAAGCAAGCCAGGGCCGGCCGTGGAACTGCCTCACTGACTCCTGGCCACTAAAGCCTCTCGCAATCCACTCAGCGTTGACACAGGTCACGACTCAGCCCTCAGTCACCCTCGCAAAGCCCGTAGACAGGAATAAACAAGGTTATTCGCCTGACACCGGACACCAGCGACACTCCCCCTCTCTCTCCCCCCGCCCCATAGCGACACAGGCTCACCACAGACCCGAGCCTCCCTCCCCTCGCCAGGTGCGGGCCCAGAGGCCCTCAGCCCTGTCCAGACGCGAGCCAGAGTGGGAGACGGCGGGGAAACACAGCCATTCGCCGTGCACCATGTGGGGCATCGGGAGGGGAGAAGCAACAGCCGCCGCCCCCCGCCAATAGAGCCCGAGGGGTGAGACGAGTTAAAGTGCCGGAAAAAGAGAGACCGAGACCTGACTATAGCTCCCTTCGCCATTTTAGCCCCCACGCCCATTCCCCTCCTCCCCGCCCCTCGGTGACAGGGGCAGCTCGCTCCCGTACAGCGCCCACCCCCCTGGCTACCCACGGCCGAGCGGCGGCGAGGAGCGAGGACGGCAGCGGCGTTTCTGCCGGGGCAGACCGCAAACCGAAGTGGCTGCGGCACAGCCCGTTTTATGCCCTTACCGTGGCTCGCAGCCTCACAGCTGCTGCCGCCTCCTTCTCCTTCCTCCCACCTTTCTCTTCTTTTTCGCTTTCTCGCCGCCGCGCCGGCTCCTCACCCCTCCGCGCCGCGCTCCGCCGCCGCCGCCGCGCAGAATGATGCCATCTCACAGCGGCATCGGCGGCTTCTGCACGACAGCCCTCCTCCCGCCGCCGCCCCTCCTGGTGCTGCTCCTGCTGCCGCTGCTCCCGCTGCCGCTCCCGCTGCTCCCGCCGGGCGCCCCCGACGGCCGAGCCAGCCTCGTGCGCGCGCCCCGGGCACGGGTAGCAGGAACTTGTGGAGCTGGAGCCACTGGAGCCGCCGCCGCCCGGGCGGGAGGGCCCAGTCGGGACCGAGCAGTGCGCAGCGGCGGTGGGAGGGAAGATGCGAGCCTGAACCGAGGCTCTTCAAAGGGGACAGGGCTTATTCCTAGCGCCTGCCCCGGGCTGAACCAAGTCGGGCGCCGCGGCGGGGAGAAGAGCCGAGAGCACGGAATCGACCTCGGGGGAGGCGGAGCCGGGCTGCAACCCCGGGGCGCCGTCCGCGGGACAGAGCCTGCTGGGGCCGGATAAGGAGGGCTCCTTCGAGTCGCTGTCCCCCGACAAGGCTCCTCTGCGGTGCCGAGAGCCAGCACACCCCGGTGCGGTGCGAGCGATAAAGGCGGGGGGGGTGTCTCCTCCTCCCGCCCTCCCTCCCCGGCCGCGCAGGCAGGGCGGGCTCCTGCGCCCCGCCGGGAGCGTCCGCCGTCGCCGTGAGAGGGCCGCTGCCGCGGTTCCTCCGGCTGCTCCCCGTCTTCCACCGCCGCACCTCTTCTCTCTGTCTGAGTAGCACAGCCTTTCCCGTTCTCGGGAGGACGGATGTAGGCGGGGGAGAGGCAGCCCTCGGCAGCGGCGCAGAGCTGCCCCGCTGCAGGGCGAGACACCGCCCGCCCCGGCGGCACCTCCGAGAGCTCCGGCATGGGCACGGGGCTGGCGTTCCCCAGGAGCCACAGGCCTTCCCTGTGGATTTACAAACCTAAAAGTACTTATGTGCACAAATATGTAAGGCTGAAGTTGTGCCTTACATTGAAGACTAATGAAGCTTTGTCTTCGTACCGTACAACATAATGCTGTGGAGGCAGTGATAGCATGAACTTTCGAGCATAAACAAGGCCTTTGAGTGGTTGTCCCAGAAAGTCCAGCACTACTATTAATTGAAAGGAACAAAAGCTTACAGTATGAGACCCTGAAGCAACTTTCAGCAACGTCTGGTATTTCATTATTCTTAAAAAACGACATGGGGGCCAGCAATTTGATTTGGGCATGTAAATTCCTTCAGGAAATAAAAGGAATGCTCTCAAAAGTGCTGCTTTCTAACCTCTTCATTCTTCCTAGAAAATTTAAAGGAAAACTAAGTTTCCAAACAAACTTTGGAAAAGAAACAGTATGAACAGTTCGGCTTTGAAAGTATCTTACAGTATTCTAGAAGAAAAAGTACTGGGCTTCTCTTGACTGGTAATACTAGTACAAGTGAGTGAAAACTCTGATGGTTTGAACTCTTGCACACAGCAAATATATGAGAATATATGAGCTCTACACTCACCAAATCTGGTGTGGACAGTAAGGTTAGCTATTTGCAGTTAGCAGCCTAATTAATCCATCTGATTTACAGAATTCAGCATATACTATTTTCTCTACAACAACTAAATCTTACATTTAAAGAAACCTAGAGTCCCTCTTTAGTTCTGAGATTGCCCAAAATTAGGTACTTGCTTACTCCAAGGAACTACTTTTACAATATTTTGGTAGCATTTCCAGAGTCTGGTACTCAGTGCCATCTTGCTTTCCTGGCTGTTTGTTTTTCTGGTGTAAAGCAATCTAATTGAAATGAATGTAGCATTATATTCCCAGTTGCAAAGGGTGGGTGAAGGTGTAAATTACAATATTCTACCTCTGGTCTTTGAGTATGATAATAATTTCTGTTAAGCTTTGCTTGTTACTAATATCAGTAATCTGATACTGATACTTAATTGAAAGTATGAGCATTATTTCTTAGTATATATGTAAAATTTCTAAGTACTTCGTTCTTGCCATATAAAGACAATACTCTGTATGCAAGTTATGGGCTTCTCTAAGTTGCCTCCTCCCTGTTTCAAAACAAATTTTGTCATACATTTGTTTCACTCTGGGGAACAGAGACATTCCAAGTATTCTTCCCTCTTAAAAGACATTTGATACACTATTAAATGTAAAATGTCACAAGCTTGTTAATGCCACAAGTTTGGTTTTAAATGTCTTATAAAACTCAAGATTTTTTAATATTTCTGACTACTTTTAGAGAAGTAGGTAATGGAAACATAGAATCATAGAATGGTTTAGATTTAAAAGGACCTTAATGTTCATCCAGTTCCCAACCCCCCGCTGCCATGAGCAGGGACACCTTCCCCTAGACGAGGTTTCACTCAGACCCCCATCCAACCTTATCTTGAGCAGTTCCAGGGATGGGGTGTCCACAACTTCTCTGGGCAACCTGTTCCAGTGTCTTGCCCCCCTCACAATAAAGATTTTCTTCCTAATGTCTAATCTAAGGCTGCCTTCCTTCTGCTTAAAGCCATTCCCTATTGTCCTCTCTGTTTGGTTTTTTTTTGTAGGTCCCTTAGGTATTGGAAGGTGCTATCTCCCAAGAGCCTTCTCTTCTCCAGGCTAAGCAATGCCAACTCTCTCAGCCTGTCTTCATAGGAGAACTCCCTCATGCTCCAGCCCCGTGATAGTATTAAATACCTAATGGTTAAAGGCCACATATTGAAAACTTGCTGAAAACATTTAAGTTATGATTAGGACTTATACTTGTATACTTATGTCTGAGAAAGTGCAAATACAGTTGTCTTCATTTTATAGATAAACACCTTGTTTTTTTGTTTGTTTTCTTCTGTGTTTTGGCCAGAAGAGATTACACTCTATCATACAGTGCTGAAGGCTAGCAGGAATTAATGCAGGTCTGGTGTCCTTATTGCCTCAGAACTTTGCTCTTTATAGGGTAAAATAAAGAGTGTTTATTAACCCCTTAGTTATCCTTTTAGAAATTTAACCTCAGGTAAGGTCTGGTAAAGCCGCTAAACTTACCAAAACAAATCAACCGAAGTTGGAACTTTGCAAGAGGGTCTGCATTAAGATTTTTTTTTAAAAAAATGTATGAGTACCTTCTATACACAACATTGCTGAGATAGTAATTTATGATACTAGTGAAAATTTTAACGGCATCTCCTTCTGTGTATTTCTGGCATTTTTTTCCCTTTTTTCTTTAGAAAGGAGAGTTTTGGAGAACTTGGATTCAGAATAGATATCTGTAAAACAGATTCCAGCATATACTGGGTTTATCCTCTGATTTTAATAGATCTTTTCTGGCATGCTTGAACAATGTACATTTGAGAAGCATGGATTTTAGGATGGGCTATTGCAAAATCCAGGTTCTAAAAGGCTAGAGAGTCTACTGGCTGGAATTGTATCTTACCTTTCCAGTGAATATTTCTCTGATGTAACTGCACACACAGGAGTGGCAGTGAGTTCTGCTAGCCTTTAATTGGAAAGTCTAAGTGAGTGACAGTAGTTTTGCTTATTTTATACTTCTGGAGAACTCTTGTAGTCCTCAATAGGGAGTAAACCAGTGCAATTGGCAAATTGATGGCTTTAGTAGCCTGTAAAATTACTGTACAATACCATCTACTTGCATTTCTGTTTGTCTTTGATTTCTCTAGTATCTTACAAAAGCCTTGTGTTAAACTATAATCCCTGAATGGTGCAGAATAGCTTAAAAACTTCTGTAGAAAAGTGGAAGTGAAGTGTAATAATTCAACTTCCTTAACAGTAATGCAGTAGTAAAAGATGAGGCTGAAACCAAATCTTTCTGCCATTAATAGACTCCAATGCAAGCATGGAGCATACAAAACTAGTCTATGTGTGGTTTCTGTTTGAAATGAGCAGAATTTTGTAATACAAGTCTTAAATGCAAGTGGTTAGTTTGATTGTTTATTCAGCCCTAATTTTCCAAATGTGAAAAAAAGTTTTTGAAGAAGCAGTATCTAATGGGAGTAGAGGGAAGATTTCCCTGGTAATTGTTGGGGTTATTTTTTTACATGGAGATTTATTATTACAAAACTCATGCAGAGTAAGAAAAATTTTGGACAAGTTTCTTTGAACCATATTCAAAAAAGCATTTAGGCACCTGAACTGTGGTTTAGCTAAAACTTAAATTTTACCTGCAGGAGCACAAGCCACAAAACCCTGTAGATGTGGTCACCCAAGTCTGCCCATGGACGTGTTCATAGGCATTGGCAACAGGCGCCTGATGTCTTCATTGCAGTAAAAGAATTACTGCTTGACTTATGCCTGGTTTGTTTGGGGTCCAGGTGGTGGGTAATATGTCACTTAAGATCCATGGAAGGGTGAATCAGGGAAGCATGATGAAGGATGTATCCAGTACAGAAAAGGTCTGAAATCAATACAAGGTGCAGAAGTTACAACAAGGACAGAAGCAGGGAGAAGCATGGTAGCAGAGATCACCAGGCATTACTGTGTCATGGTATGATAACTCAGGACATGAAAAAACCTGTGTTCTTTGCCCTCCTAAACTCAAACCAATCTCTCTTTTCAAGACAGACTGCGACCTATTAGTGCTGTCTGATTTGGGACCAGGATTATCCTTCCTGTGCCAGCCCTACGGAGCTTTACCAAGGCGCACTGAAGTCGTGCAGGAGAGTAATGCCAGACAACTCAGCAACTAGGGAACATAAGCTAGAACAGCTGGGAAGTTTTAGTTTCTGGTCCTGCTTCCCAACAGTGTTCAGACATTTTAATCAATGGCTTTTCAATGCACAATATTGGCTCCTGTTCCAGGACAATAAACACTCCCTATAACAACTGAATGTCTGCAATTTCGGCATTTGGTCAGAGTCTTCTCATATTTCTCTCTCAGATTCCATGGTTTTTATGTTCTGAAAGCAGAATGAGTATAGTTATGTATACGTTTGACATATACATACATGCTTGTATCTGTAAAATTATACCTTAAGCATATATTGTCCTTAAATCTTATTTATATGGTAAGGGATAAGGGTTTGTCCTTATGTTGTTATGTGGGTTTTTTGATGTTACACTGAGAGTTCAATCCTAGGCACTTTTTACTGTGTATAATTAAAAGTCTCTAGTTTCACAGTGATTAAGGAACTTGGGTACTGCACCATCCAATTATTTACTCCTATTTATTTATTTCATTCCATCTGTCAGAGATATGAATATGTTGCTTCTCAATTAAGGTGTGAGCTATGGATTCTACTATTATGTATGCAATATTTGGCACAATCATGTTCTTGTTTGTTATATAAGTGGTTTTACATATGTAGTAGTGTATATGATACATAAAAATAATCACCTTGGGTACAGTTAATTTAACTTGATTCCTCACAAAAATTTGGTGTCTGATTGAATTAAAATGAGTAGGTTTTTAAAGCAGTATTGTGGAGAAATTAAAATATGAAAAATTGCAAAGACTCGACTCCAGTTAGTATAAATCAATAAAACTGCTTGCCTCTGGATTTAGACAATATTAGTTTCTTTGTCTATAAATTTGGAATTATAAAAAGCTTTTTCTTCCTACACCTTTTTCCAAGACCAAAAATTGTTAATTCAAAAGTTGTAAATTTATAAGGACTGAGTGAATTATTGAAAAAATTAAATTAAAACTCATTGCTTTTCACCTACAGTTCAAAAAAATTTTTTTTTTTTGTGGACAAACATCTTCCAAAATGGCTTTGTCTTTCAAGAATATAGTTATTTCAATATCTTGACATTGTCAACTTCTCAGATCTGTTAGTCATAATTGAGACATTAGTGAATCAGCAATCAATTTATTTCTTTTTTCTTTTAAGTCTACAGGTCTGTGTGCCAAATCCTAGAAAACTATGAAAACAACTTGTCAAAGTGTTATTGTTTCTGTGCTATCTCTTAGCAGCACAGAGTGTTAAGACTTATTTTGTGGAGAAAAAAAAATTACAAACCAGTATATCTCATCTCATATTGTAATGAGATGTGTTGTAATTTCCTTTAAGTCTGTTACTGCAAGGTCTTCTCTAAAATCAGAAACCTCAGATTTTATGTCAACATACTGTAATATATTTTAAAGTCAGCTAAAATATAATTACCTTTTAATCAAGTACTGTTTTCAGACTGCCAATAGCATGAAATGTATTAATGTAAATTCACTTCTGTCTTAAAATTATAGCAGATAAGTGTTGAGCCACTGTTTGAAGTGTCTTGTTGTGTACTGGGTTACTTCTATGAAGCACATCTGCCCTTCTGGCTTGGAAGCAGGGCTGTGGTTGAGCACAAATATTAAGTAAGTTGAATGTCACTTAAATGCCTGAGATGAGTACAGTGACAGGTAATGGAGAGTAAGAGGCTCCAGTCCCAGTGGAAGTGGTAAATCACAGAAGAGTGTGGGAGCATAGCAGCTCACTTTGGAGGTGGAGAATGGAAGAGAATGGGGTTGTTTAGAAGGCATGAGGTACGGGGAGAACATTTAAATAAGGGAAGGAAAATAGTTTGGTTTGTTCTATTCTAATTGCAGTGGCAATATTTTGTATGTTTTCTCACCAATAAATGGGCAATGAGTTTTGGAAAAGAAAATCAGAGTATGGCAAGTTATTTTATTCTCACTTCCCGTGGAAGGAAGATGCATGTTTACCAAGTCTGTGCAATTACCCTTAAATCTCCGTAATAACTTTTGAGTTCACAGGCCAACTTCAAACATGTCTAGAAAATCTGATAAATTCTTTTTCCTTGAGAAAATAGATGGCAAAGTATAGTAGAAAGCTTCTGTAAATGTTCCCTGGAAGGGCTACAGACAAAGGAAAAGCTACATCATTAAATTACACACTATTAACCACTGGAGAATGGGGAGCAGGGAAAGAGTAAACAATAAACCAGCCAGCCCTTATAAATGCCTACCATAAGAGAAAGCTTTAGTTGGAGTTTGCATTCTTAGGCACCAAAGTCAATCAACCATGAAAAACAAATCTTTAAGAGACCAAGCTTCATTAGTTCCAGTTCTCAGTGAGTGATGTGATTTAATTGCAGCACTACCTAAAGCAATGCTATGCAGCCCATAGTCTGTGGGTAATTGATGGTCAATAAAATATCAAAAGGGAGCTCAAAAAGCAAGTCAAAACCAGACATTCCTGCACAGCCATATTCTCCCCTACACATAAGCAGAATGGAAGAGGAAAATAAAAATTTGTTTAAATTTTTTACCTTTTATTTCTCTCTAAAAGAAGGCCATTGTGACTATTTTGGCACAGTAAGCACCAGACAGCATTTGAATTTGTTTTGCTTCCAGAGGTTAAGTGCTCCTTCAGTTGAAAAGCTTGAGAAATGTAGTGGTCTAGAGACCACAGTCAGAGAATCAAGGTTTTGGTTGTTGCAAGAAACCCTATGTCCTTTTTCCTTTCTTGCCCTATTTAGGTTGCATAACTGAAAATGATCAAGTGAATGTAATTTGTGTTTGTCAGAACATGGCCTAAGTGAACCAGAGTCAGCCATCAGTTTGAGCTGCAAATTGTTCTTGTCTTTTGTTGATCCTTCTCTGAGCATTAAATAAGAAAAACTGATTAGAAGGAAATTGAAATTTTCAAATTTGTATTTTCTGAGACTTAACCATCTATTCTTTCTCTTCACATTACAGTGGTTTGTATAGTGTTCATGCTTATTTAAGAGCTGAGAACTCTCTCTTCCTTTAATATAGATTATGTGCTTATTGCATTTCTGTGCAGAACTCTTGCCATGACTTTCTTTCCTTCTAAGAAAAAACAAAGAGCTTGAACCTCAGCTTTCTCCTGAGCTGCCCCTCTGATCTTTCTTGGATTCTTACCTGCAGACCTTTTTTTCCCCCAAGCCCTAGTACTTCTTTTGTTTCTGAAAAAACCCTCTTCTTTTCCTCAAACCATAGAATTATTTTGTCTCTGAAAATCCTCTCTCCTTTTTCTCAACTGGACATAAGAATTAGACTGCAGTATTGTATGTATACTAGTAATAAAACAGACTTATAAATCCATGCATATATTTTAACAGCTTGGGAAAGTCCTTTTTTTTCCCCCAAATATTTATAGTATAGTACTGTTTGTTTCTTTATTAATAATCCCAATGTTTAATGTAGTTACATGCATTTCAATTTTAGGACAATGCACCTCCTTGGTAGAACATGGGAATCTTTGTGAAAGATTCCTTCCATGACTATTTAAACTGTTAATAGGAATAAACGAGGAAATTTTTAACGTTGCCACTTTTGATTTTCTTATTATTCTCTGTTTTAATGCAGCTGTGACACATTGTTCCCAAATTGTTATTAATATTTCACTAGTGTTTTGTGCATGTTGTGTATTTTAAAATTAGATATAAAATTGATAGTTATGTAAATGTAATTTGCTATTTAAAATCTTTTAGGCATAAATGGGAGTAATACTGGTTTTAAATTGTTGTTTTTAAGACTTCATTTTTCTTATGACTTATAGAGGAGTGTTTTAACCAATTAAATATTAATACAGAACATTTCAATGTTTACTGTAGAAATCAGTGTACTGCTGCTCTTTAAAAGCCTTTAAAAATGCATTGCACTTCTTCTTCCACATCCTGCACATTCAGTTTAACATGTAAAATTTTTAGCACAGATCTGATGGAATGACAAAAGACACGTTTGAAATTGAGCTGCTTTTGTGCTCTCTTTTATCTTCTGCCTTCAATTAGATGACATCTGTTGCTTTGGTGGGCCAACTTGTGACATGGTCACTAAAATATTGGCAATATTACAAGTAATGCAACTAAGTCAGTATTTCCTGCTGTAGTCTTAGCTGTCTGAGGTATAACAGAGGGAAATGAGCTTCTGCCATGAGCAAAAGTCCATGACTTTTAGTTTAGAAAACACAGGGTTTTCCATAGTTAGTTCTCTGTCTGATATAAGACCTTGAAGAAGAGGCTTAGTTCTGAATTTTCAAGCTCAGATATTCCTACAGGCAAAGGTATGTGGAAGATCTATGTTGGAGATACACTCAAGTAGATCAGCTGTGTTTTTTAAAGGGTGTGTCCTATCTTGCACATCTCTGTGTGTGAACTGTAGGAATCTCCTTTGGCTTTCTACCAAGGACTGAGTGAATTACTGAACTGGCGTGCGATACTGTGCACAAAACATATCCTTTATGAACATGGCCTCAGGGATGGTTCCTATTTTCAGAAAATAGGGCTACCCATCAGTTTTCTTACTTTCATTGGATTGTAGGTGAAAGAAAAATGAAAGCAGGGCTGGAAGGAAAAAGGTGATGGAAGATGGATTTTTTGGAATAACAGAATTCAGAATATTAATGGATTTTAAATTTTTATTATTATAACCATTATCATTATCATTATAATTGTCATTATTATTCCTGCTGACAATTCTAACTGTTCCTGAGGGAAAATCAATATGTAACATACACCAGCGTAGTTATTTTTCAGAACTCTCTAGAATTTAAAGAAAATATTGCTTTAGTATTCATGAAGGAATGATTAACTAGATGGAGTAGTATTTACATGGAATTTGTTAAATTTAAGAACAGTTTTACCTACAAAAAGTAAAAATTTTGTAACTCCAAAAACATGACTCATTTTCATCCCTGTTTCAAAAAAATTTCTAGGAAAAAAAAAGGTGTATTGACTGATGTAGATCTTTTCACACAGTTGGTTACTCTATGTAAGTCAGCACAATATTAAAAGTTGGTTTTCCAGCAATATTCAATGAAGTTTCTGGGTACTTACTTCAGGTAAAATAGCTGTTTATTTTAAAGTACTGAAACATTTTAACTTGTTCTGAATGTCTATAATAATATAAAAATGTCAGTTAGCAAGTTCCATATTGATAAAGATTTTATTATTA
This sequence comes from Pardalotus punctatus, assembly GCA_013400915.1. Taxonomy (NCBI): domain Eukaryota; kingdom Metazoa; phylum Chordata; class Aves; order Passeriformes; family Pardalotidae; genus Pardalotus; species Pardalotus punctatus. Next base: position 152,583 of record VZTX01023287.1, read on the forward strand.
TTATTATTATTTATTATTATTATTATTAAATTGAAAACTACATTTAGGAGGAGATGGTTAATGTGCCTTTCTCAAATATAAGTATTTTATTTTCTCCCCTCTTTCCCAAGATGTAGCACATTAACTTCATTAAGGAGCGTGCTAGTCTTGCCATACTGAGAAAATCACAGACCAATTTTGATGATTTTTCTTGGTAGACAAATTTATTTTCTTATTTATTTTATTAAAGAAAATACAAAGAAAATTAGTTAACAAAAGTTAACAAAAGTGGAACTCAATGAAACAGGAGAGATAAAATATTAATGTAGTAACAAAGTGAAAACCCATATGATTTTAAAATTTATTTTTTTTTAATGGCGTCCCGAATGGGTGTACTTGAGATCGCCAAAAAATCACCAACAAGGGAATGAGCAAAAGTCAGATTTAATATTAAACTACAAAGTACAACAGATTCGTTGGCAAGATTCACTCTACTTAACAAGGACAACTAAGGCACAACAAGGCAAAGAAGGCAACAAAACCAAACTAAATCCAGGCAATGAAAACAGAAATTAATTGAAAACTACCTAGGTGTGTGTGTATGTGTGTGTAAAGACAGTGTAGATAAGGATAAAAAGGAATGTGGCCTAAAGCTTAACACTTAAACTTAACAGCACTTTCACTTAACTTATACCTTAATTTAAGCTTAACAATCTAATAGAGAAATAACACTTAACAGCATTTAGTGTAAATTATAACTGTGACTTAACCGAACTTCCAAATTTGCTGTACCACATGTGCAAAGGGTTTGCACACAGACAGAAACACTCAGTGCAAAATAAGGTACCTGTGGAAAAAGCTCCCTCACAAGTCTCTGAAAATACTCCCTTCGGATGCTTTTGCATCTCCCACCAGGCGAAGGATTGGGCCTCGAGCAGTGAAGGTATCGGCCCAGGATGCATTGTGTTTTGGCGATTCTCCAAGTATAGCAAACCCAAGGGTTTGCTGGCTCTGGGACGCGTTCCCCTCAGCAGGACGTTGCTGGGCACCGGCCGCTGCAGCCCAGGAGGGCTCAAAGGGCCCCATCTTACATCGCTGTTTATAGGGGTGCAAGAGAGTGGGCTTTAGCCATAACAGTGTTTCATCCTGGCCACAGTTTGGGTCGATGCTCTCTTTGAAAGTGTGAGAACAAGAATGTTACGCCATTCAGGCCAGAGAAATATTTTCCAAGGCTGATCACGAGAAAAACAGAAGCTTGTTAGGAGTTCCTGGGAGCAGACAATGTTTTTGATAAGGTCAGAAAGAGCTGAGCACAGGTGGTGTTTTCAAGGACAAGGCCTAATAAGCATTTCTTGGATCACACTGCAGCCTGGAAAGGAGTGGGGGGGGATGCACCACCACAAATGCTAAGTCACCTTGAATCTGAGTGATTTTATATGCTCATGAAGGTTGGAGATCAGTCACTATTTGAAAGGGAAATGGTAAAAAAAGCAGAAGAAAGTGTATATATTTCTGCTTAAATAATATCCCTTCTGAGGCAGAGATAATTCAGAGTTATTCTGAGATAGTTCACTCATACCAAACAACTGTTTGGGCTTTCTGCAAAGATATTGAAATCTATCCTTGTTCCATTACATTACCCTCTGGGTAGCAATTGGATTGGATTTTTTTCCTGAAATGTTATGCATAAGAGTGATCCACATACTTAGCCTTTGCTGTTTCCAAGATACTACTTTTATTTTTCAGCAGCTGTGCCTGCTGCACTGACAGTGGCCAAACAGCAAACACAAGACTTGGACAACAGCTAAGATGCTGTAATTGCATTTTCAGTCAATCTGAATTACATTCTAATGGGGATGAGACGGCATTTTCTTTTAAAAAGCAAAGCTTGAACATACAGGTCTAGTGTAATTTTATATATATATATGTGCATATATACGTATATATACATATATATAAAGGGATTCCGAAAGCTTCACTGTAATTTTTAATATACTGAAATACCTGCAAACAAATAATTGATAACAAAACTGAGTTTCAGCCAGTGTGGTTTTTTTTTTTTTTTAATTGCAACAAACATAACTGACAAAGCTGGACAGGCTTCAATCAGAAGACTCAAGTCAAATGATCTTTGTGAAGGAGCTTAATTTTTTAATAATTCAATAGTGGAGTTATCTCTTTGTCCCATGATGGTCAGTTATTAAAATCTCTTCTGGCCTTTAGCATTGTCAATATTTTGATTATGAAAGGGCTGTTTTCCTGTACTGTTGGCCTGAAATGTCTGCTTGAGTTTAATACATTGTTTTCTGTATGGAAAATCTGCCATATAAAATTCCAAAATTGTTGCTGTTGTTTTTCTCTCATAATTCAAACAAAAGCAAAAAAGAAAACAAACCACCAACTTCTGAAAATGACTGTTATGAGATTGTGGTACAAGTATAAAGTGGATCAGGCAAAGTCACTGTGTAGGCAGTTTTTCCACTGAGTTCAGTCATTCACATACTGAGGAAAAGAACTGACTTTACTTAGGCCTGGCCAGTAAACTGACTGGTTGGAGTTTCTCTGATGTATGTAATCCACTTGATGGCATGAAATGTTGACAGTTTTATGAAGACTTCTATAAGAAATTATCAAGATGTGCAACAGTAGTGTCTTGGGTTCTTTTTTAATTATGCTTTTAACAAAATGAGTTTGTTCAATTTTTTTTTCTTTCTGTGCTTTTGCCAGAGTGCTTTTTCTCACTAATGGAGTTATCTCTGACATGGTAATATAATTCCTGATCATCTAGTTTTCGAAAGCCAGCAAGGCTTTCAAAAGCCAGAGAGATTAGTTAAATTTAAATATTCAAGTATTATACCTTCCTCGAGTTACATACATTCCTAAGTTTACTTTTACCTTGTGCTCTCTTTGAGACAGAAAGGGCACAAATTATGATAAATTTAATTTTTCATTGCTTTTCCACTTACAACTTGGAAGCAGGTCATTAATTAATTTCATGTGGCTTGCAGCCTGAAAGTGGGAATACATTATTCTATTAGTATACAATACTAATTGTGTACCAACTGTATTTGTTCTTCTTGGTAATGATAAGTCATGTCTTTGTGTAGGCCATGAATATTTGAATATCTTATGTAGGGAGGAGGTAAACAGTCTTTAAGAAGACAAAAAGTGTTTTGCTTTTTGCTTTACAACTTAAGTTTCATATTGACAAAAGATTTTATTAACAGAACAAGGTATTTTCCAGCATAGCAATAACTTTATTGATGTTGTGCCTTGTTTCTGAGATAGGATCCCTTCACTGTTGAGTGTTTTCTTATCTTAAGAATAGAACACCATGCCTGTGTTCAGGGCAAGAGCGCAACTGTATCATGCACCATGCCTGTAAATACATATACATGACCATTTCAAATTCTCAAAACTTGTATTAAGTTGGTTGATCCTATTTGTAACAGGGAACTGAGGGATTCTTTGTTTTAAATTTTGGTATTAGTTATGTTAGGATTCATAAACTACTGTGTTAGAGATAGAGAACCATTGGTCTGAGTGTGAGCATCATTTTTCTTAGCCAAGGACAAACAGTACCAAAACGCATTTGGACAAAATATGATTTGGTCTGCACTACTCCTTATCTTGTAAAAATCATCCTATTGCAGCTAGTATTAAGTTTGTAGCAATATGGTAGCTAGATTCCTCCTGAAAAACAGCTTCTTTTTTTTACTTAAATTCAGACACTTTACTTGAGATAAATACAGTATTGTCATCAAGCAATACTTCTATAAAGTCAGACACTTTGGAACTGGTGTCAGAATACCATTAAATTAGGTAATTTTAATTTTTCAGGTTTATGACAGGTTTTGGTATTGGTCTATATATTTCTGAATTTCTAATTCTGTGGAGACAAACTGTCTAACTGTTTTTCTTTCAGTGGAATTAGATTGTTGTCCCAGTTCTGGATGCTGTGGGACTTTGCCAGAATATGTCAGTTATTTGTTCTTTCTGTGACTTCAAATACTGCCTGAGTAATGATCTGACCTTGTTTACCAGCATCCTTGAGTAGGTGATAGAACTCTTTTGGGAGAATTAGATTTCCAAAAGGTTTTGTTTATTTTTCCTTCTGCTTATTTGTGTACTTTGTAAGTACACAAACTGAAGTGTTTTGAGAAAGTTTTTAATAATCATCATTCTCATTAATGTGCCTGGTACTGTGCCCAAAACTAATCTTAATTGGTGCACTTCAGAAGATGTGAACTAATTGGAAAGAGTCCAGAGCAAACAAACAGATTTTATCAGACATCTAGAAAATGTGATCTACAAGGAGAGACTGAGCTAGTTGAGGTAGTTGTGCACAACAAAAGCAAAAACAGAGTCTGTTCAGGATAGTTATCTTTGATGATAATTTGACCTACTCTTAGTGGGGGGGTTGCACTATGCATTATTGGTAAAATTAGTTGGGAAATAAGTCTTTTAAAAATAACCTTAGGATGGAAATGCTGAACTAAAACTTGAGAAATGTATGCTCAGTTCTTGTCACTTCCCAAAGTGGCCTTGGGAAATCTCTCTGTTCTTTGATCCACCAGCACTAATGTGTTAATATTTTTCTACTCTGTTTTGTTTATAGGGTTTAAACCAATTAGGACTTTGGCACTGAAAACATAACTCTGTCATGCTTGGAGCATTTGAATCTAAAATTGCTCCAAACAAGCCTTGCTCAGCCTCCAACTCTTCAAAATGTCCAAGCTCACCTGTCATTTGACTTTAAAATTTTCTGACTGGCTTGCAGGGTTTCTTCCTGTATTTTGCCTAGTATTGTCTCAGTCTGAACAAATGAATGACTAAGTCTTGCTTAAATTCACTTTGAAGCAGGAACTGGTGCAACTCCAAGTTGTTTCCTGTCATGCAGATTCACCATGTACATTTGCAAAAACTTTAGAGACCTAAACTCCATTGGTTTCAGGGCTCGTTTTCATCTGGTTTCCAATGTCCCAGGCCTGCAAGTTCATGGCTTTAAGTTATGCTGGTTAGGACTTTTCATTGAGCTCGAGTTGTTTAGCAGACAGCCAAAACTATTTCAGCTTTTTCACTGTTGGCCCTAGATAAATAAGTGGTTCTGGCAGCACAGACCAATCCCAAGATCTCCCTGCTGAGGGATTTAATTGATAAGTTAATGTAGTTGTTGGCATCTACACCTAGGAGCAGCCTCCTGTTTCAGAATTAGAATTTATGCTCCTGAGAAGTATGGCTGTGCTGTGAGCTTAGCGTTTGCTGTTGGTCAGCAATATATGTCTTTTGTTCAGTTGAGTGCAGAATCCATTTTGATTTATTTAAGCTGTCCAGACAGTACCTATTAATGTGATGGCACCCTGTGAAGTGGCCATGGACCTGACAGTCTTTAGTTCTTAGTTTGTGTGCTCTGATGGTGGGTGAAGGGACTCATTATCTTGATTATGACCTAGAGGCATTGTGATACTAATTAAAACATACATACACACCTACTTAGCTATTTTGTAAGTAAAATAGAAGGGTAGAAGATATTTGAAAGTGTCTACATTCCAGTTGCTATCACTTCATTTGAATACAAGTGAGTATAGTTTGGTAAATAAGTTTTGTCTGCAGCATTTCAGAGGCTCGTTGTTCATGTGGAACTGGATTAAAGCTTTTATTCCCTTAGAGCTCAAAGCTAAGTAGAAGAAAAAATGTTGCAATAGTTTAAACCTTAAAGAAGGCAGAGATCTGGGTCGGCTTTGTCCGCTATCATTCTGTTCAGATGCTATATTCCCCATATTATCAATCTCAACATTTGAACAAAACAGCAGCCAGCTAAAACTAGTTTAACCATGATTAAGGTAATGCTGATTAATAGTGTACATGCATTGATCCTGTACCTTTGTGGTTGTTGTTGCCACTTTAAATTCCTGTTCCCACCCTTTCCAGGGTGTACAGCCATGGCTACAACTAATTGCAGTAAACTCTTCAGCATTAGGGGTTTTGCTTAAAAATCCTTGGGATATTAAATCATATCTGTGTATTTCACACTGAAAAATGAGGCAGCTGCCTTGTTCTGAGCTGCCATTAAAAAAAGCAGCCTGCTAATTTTTTGTAAAAGGGCAATTTGCTGCCTGTACTGCCACCTAAAAACCTAGATCACCAGGTGATGTGTACTGTATAAGTCTCCTGTAGGAGCAAATAATGTCTGATTCCATTCATTGGGGGATATTTAAGAACACTATGGAATTTCTCATAGCAACGGTTTTCTTTTGGAGTTGAAAGTCCTGGGGTCTTCTAAAGGGACTTCTGAGATTAATCCTGTATACAATTCCTTAAGTTAGCAGACATATAAATATCCCACCCCTAAAAAATGCATATGCAGTCCATAAAGTAGTTCCAATGGATATGAAATGCAGCAACTGGCATCCTAAGCAATATTTATAAGAAAGAACTTTCTAGTTTCTTGATTTCCTATTCACTATCCTGTTTTCCTGCTAGGTCTCAAATCTAGAAGAGAGTTCAGGCCTGTACAGTTCACAGTATGTGAACTGTAGAGTTTTTTATAAATGGCTGTGATCTGGTTTAGTAACTTTTTTTTTTTTTGCTAATTACTAGAAATATGGCACTGCCCACTTCAAGAATAAGACTGGATATCTAGATGGAATGTTTGTTCAGGGTCTGGCCCACACTTCTTGAAGCCTTGTGCAATGAAACAGTTGATTGGCAAGACACTTAGACAAAATAGCATGTAGGGCACATGGGATTAGAATGAGTAGGACTGATTGGAAATGCTGGCATTTTGATTTGTGAGTTAATAGTTTTGGCAAGGGTTTGTTTTAGTGCAAGACTTGGCTTGTGCTTTGGTAAGGGTAAAATCGTGAGAGATGAAATTACAAACTATATCATTTCTCATGATTCAATAGCAAGGACTGATCTAAAAACCATAAAAGAAAAAGTTACACTGCTATGATGACATTCAGACAGCCTTGATGCCATGGTGGAGGTTGTAAACTGTTACTACTACTTTTAAGAGAAAAATATTAATGCTTACACCTTTAAATTGATAGGCTCTTTGCTTTGGAATGACAGAAATAAGACTTTGATTTGGAAGTCATGACATTATCTTAGGCAGTCACTTTCAGTAGCACTTTAAAAGCTGTGGCTTTCCCTGGTTTCAGTGGCTTTCCTTGTTTGGTTTCTGTATGTTTATATCGAGCAAAATGAGGAGCGTACACACAGCTGGTTCCCATATACAATATTAAATAGGTCCATTTAATTAGTCAGATGGTCAAACCACTGGACTTGGACTACAGTACACACACTCAGAAGTTCTCTATTGTAGTCCATGGACACCGGAGGGGAAAGTGGTGATAATAATGTTGGCAATTATTGTCACTTGTCTCAGTTATTGTCTCCTGCCAGCGGGCAGTCATCAACATGAATTCATCTAAGGGTTATAAGAAAATGTTATCTTTTTCAATCAGCTGCTCAGTGTGCTGGGCACAGTGCCTGTGCTGGTTACTACCTGGCATAATCATTGTCAGAGCATCCTGGCTGCTACAGGATGCCTGGCAGCAGTCTGCTGCACCAAGCCGTTCAAAGAACAGATTCAGGTTCTTACCTAAACCTTGTGTATCCAGCTCACACTAACACAGCCATTTACTCACCCCAGAGGCTCTAACCCTGCTCCCACTGAGTTCAGTTGGATCATTGTAATTTATTCCCTTAAAGGCAGATTAGTGGACTATTACCTGTAGTAGCTTTTGCTGTATATAGTTATATGCTTTTGTTAAGTCCTTTGGTTTTATTTTTTTGAGACATCAAACAATTACATACATATTTTTATATGTTTATAACATATTGTTTAGAGTAACTTGGAATTTGCATGTGGTTTTTGTACATCTGTGGAAGTACTAATATTTGCCATAAATAAACGTCATCGGTTTTTTTGGCTTCTTTGGCTTCTGCACATTTCTAACAGTGTTAGTACTCCCTCTTCATGTAACAGATGATAGATAAAACACTCTGGTTTTTTAACAGTTATGATGGTTTCATCCTGTCTTTTCCTAAAACATGAGAATATGTGACCTCCTTGTATTTTGTTTCTTGGTTTGTTCAGATAAGGGACAGCTTTTGTCCTCACACTCTGCCATTCTCAAGCTTATTTGGGTTTTTTGGCTAATAGTCAGAGGTTATAAACAACAGTGGTATGGGGTTCAATTGAACTTGGCTGAAGTATTGTAGGTATAAAGAATTTTTGTGACCTTAGATCAGGCTTGTAATTATTTGAGTGCTGTCATTTGCCTCTTGTGCTGTGTGGCATGAATAAAATGTTTTAAATCAGTTTAGCTGAAATTGCAAAAAGAGTTTTCTTTGTTTAATTTGACTTCAATGAATTTATTACAAGTCTTTCAAATATTTTGATTGTTCTTTACATTTTCAGTGGTTAAAAAAAATGTTGTGAAAGAACAATTTTGAAATTGTTCTAGATTGATTTACCCAATGGTTGCTCTCTCAATTTCCAGTAGGTATGTGACTCAGTAGAAAATTCTGTAGTTGATGCACATGTATGTCTATGTGTGTGGGTACATGGATGGTTATATAACAAAGCAGAAGTTTCAGAAAGCAATGTGACACAAAGGAAAAGAGTTTATACACTTTCAATATAATATTAATTGCATAGGAATGTATACTTTTTCTGGATTGGAAAAAGATAATATGGCCATTATCTTATCAAGGACCTTGCAAGTATTACCTGTTCCTTTTCAGTCAGTCTGATTTGCTGTTACATGTTATACGTAGCAAGTTAGAACATGTAATTAACTTCCATAGAATATATTTTTCTTAAGTAATGCTTATAAGAATTGTGGAATACGGATTCCAAATAGTCAAATATTTCTCACAATGTGTCATCAATATAAAAATTTTTGCCTTTGAGAGCTTTATCTTATTATTTCTTGAATCCCATTTTTTTTTTTTTTCATTTGGGAGACATTCCAATATATTGAATGATTTTGTTTGTTTGAGAAGATGTTTTGTGTCATGTACACTGTTTTAACTTCCTGGTAGATATTATTGCTATTTATCACTTTTTTTTTACTGTGATTTATACTACATTATTTCTCCACATTCCTTGGTAAATCAATCTAGTTGTCCAGCAAATCAATGGATTTTATCTTATTTCTTGTGTAAACTATTATGGAAATATTAATCCTAACAGCTTTATAAATCTGATGTAAATCCAAACACTGGCCAGCTATCTCCAAATTCCTATACTTCAGATCTACTCTTTTGCTGTTGAGTTATTGAAAAGTTATATATACTCTAACTTAGGCATACTTAGAAAAACCAGAAAGCAACATACTGCCATGCGTGAAAGAAAATTAAGTTTATGGATATTAGCTTCTCTAATACCCATAAATGTGTAACGTAAGCCAAGTGTGGTACTGGATTGTTTTTGGTGTTTCCTGAAATTCATGCTGGAATTGACAGAATCAGAACAAGAGAGTCTACTATTGTCAGCTGACTGTGAGTCCAGAGAGAGTCTTATGACCACACTGATATGATTCATCCTATAAATCTTCAGTTCCTAACAGAGACACCTAATGCAGTAATTCATGCAGGAAGGAAGGATTGGGCATGAGAGTGCTTGAAACACCTCAGCCTGGTCCATCCATGATTCCGTGCTGCTCAGCTGTTTGTGAGCAGATGGCAAGCACATCAAGCCTGAGCTACAGCTCAGGCAAGGATGGGAAAGAAAGATTCACAGTGCTCAAAGCTCACCAGAAACTTGTTCCTGGTCCTGCTCTCCATCTCTCATTGAAGATGCAGCCCAAGGGGCATAGTCAACATAATCATACTGAACAAATTTATCTGGATAGGTTTAGCCCTTAAAGAGTGTGAACACAAGTTCCTATTGTTTGAGAGGTAAAAAGGAGAAGATGAAAAGCGGTTGCTTTCTGTTCTCCTATGTTACAGATTGACATTACCATTAAGAAGTTAATGATGCCCTTGGTAGTGATTCTGTTACCTGAACTTCTACTATAAGATCTTGTTAGAGATTATATATGGCCTTTATATATTTTTTATAATTAATATAATATATATTATATATATAATATATGTGTGTGTGTGTGTGTGTGTGTGTGTGTGTGTGTGTGTCCTCATGGGTGCCTTCCAACTCAGTTAATTTTCTGATTCTATTATATGCTTGTATATATATGTATATATATATATGTATGTTTACATACACATCAACATGAAGACTAATTTACTAACAAGACAGTAATGTGAATTGAAATATTTATTTAAAAAAAGCTAGGTTTTGAGGACTTCTAAGTTTAAAGTCCTAGCTTGTTTGTCCTTGAATTGAATATAATTGAGGTCTATTACATCCTGTCCTCATTTAGCGAGTATCTAGACATTTGTCTTGAAAAAAGCATCAACGAACACTGATGCTGTCCTTTCTATAGTCTAAAGACCAGTTCTGCTGACAACACAGTCATGTAAGCTGCAATTCCTGCTCACTTATTTCTGAGCCAACAGTATGCAGACTGTAGCAATAGCAGCTGTATATCTTCCCTGGCACAGAATGATTTAGGGTGGAGAGCAGATTCTTTCCCCTTCAAATCACTTCAGAAAATTCTTGGCAGAAAGTCAGCTCATTTGTTTTGTTAGAGTAAGGAGGCCTGATTTATCAGTACAGAAAAAGTATTCATACACTGTTGCTGAATTGTATTAATTAATTTAATTTCTGTGTCCCAGACCAGTTGCTTTTTTATACTTCTACTCCCAACCTTTTTTTAAATGCAATTATAGAATTACATGTAATATTAATGCAAATATAAAAAACTACAAATTTGTGGCAATGTTTTCTATTGCTTTCTCCATTGCAGTTTGTGAAATAGTTTGTGCTATAGGTATGAACTGGAAAGATCAATCACAAATTAGACTGGGAAATACAAATTTAAGAAGTCCAAGAGTATAAAAGTTGCAAGGAAGAAACTACACATGCCAAAGTGAAACTGCAAACCACAAATCTTTGGTTTCCTTTTTTGTGTTTATTTTTATTTTTTTCTGAAGTGCTAGATCTATGAAAACAATATGCCTCTGTATAGAAATAAAATTTGTGTTCTTTTCTTATACATTTATTAATTTTTATTCAATTTTCCTAAATTCCTACTTAATTATTTCTAAACTAAATTATGAAAGTATTTTTTAAAGTAATAATATAAAGTTGTCTGTTATTCACAATAAAACAAAATATTAAAAACATCTCAATTTTACATTAAATGAATATGGGATGTTCTGGGATATGACCCTTTGGTGTTATTTGCAGTTCAAGAAGTGTGGTTTTATAAAAAACACACAAAGTTTCTTACTTTTTATGTATGAATGCTTGTGCACATGTACATATTGTAGGGAGAGCTGTATTATATCTCAGTTCTTAAAACCATGATGTCTGAATGTTTTTCGGAATTCTGAGGTGTTGACATCAGATATATTTTACTTTTTTGTCTACTCAGCGGGAAATGGATTGTATTTCTGTATCATATTTAGTGGAGGAACAGTCTTCTGAAGACTGAGATTTGCTGTTGTGCAGCCTAAAACCGAGAAGTAATGCAGAAAATCAAGGTATAGCCTGTTTGAAAGATAAAAGGGGAAATTCTTGGAATAGAGTCGGAAGGCAGTATGTTGATAAGGCTTTCAAAATCCTTCCTTTTTCTTCAGCAGAATTAATCTTGTCCTGCTACAATCTGGCTTCAACTGTTCACTCTATTTTTAGTTACTGATCCTAGCCAGGTCCTCAAATAGCTCAGAGCTGGTGTTGTTTATGTCTGATGTAAAACTGATACAGACTTGGTTGGCATTTTCATTCATGTTTCATAATCTTCCCTGATGCATCCATAAAGACAGTTCTTTGGTGTGCTGGGAGGGGGTATTTCTATTCCTGTGGACTAGATCAGACCCCCACTGTTTGACACTTATGGTGCTCCTCGTGTGACCATAAAGGAAGAAACAAAAATATTTTAGTGAAACTGAAGATACTTATTTACATGTAGTAGCAGAGAGGGGTCACAGCTAGGTTCAGGAAGCTCCCCCGTCAGATTTAAGGGGAATCTCAGTTTCTCTCTTATTTGTATATTAAGTCCCTCATACAATCTGTGTGCCATGAGAAAGACCCTGTGAGATAGAAGTAGTGGTTTAATTGGCACTTTGAGAAAAACATTAATTAAAAAACCCAAAACATTAAAGAGCTTTCAAATGTCAGTGTTACAAACCTTGCTTCCACAAAAGAGAGAAAATATATATGTAAGACCTTGCAGGAGGTTTTTATTGGCCAATTAAATTAAAATAGGCACAGTTGGGAACAAATCTACCAATGAAACTGTGAATAAACCCATTAGTCTTTCCTTTTTAAATACTTATATCTCTAGTTGCATTGCCTTTTTTCCTACATTGATGTGTATATGGAAGTTCATTAATACAATTTAAAACATCTGATGAGTTAATTTTTGAAATAAGATTTTTCTTCTTTTCTATGAAATGATGCATCTTTTCAGACATTATAGATTCTCAGATTTAGAAAATCGGAATGTAGTTGTTAATTTTGGTTCTGTGTCTCTGAGAAATGCATTCAGCAATCCATACAATATTCCTGCATTCTTGTTCCTTCAATTTCACATAGGCATAAAATACTCCAAAGTGAAACTGGTTGTTGAATGCAAGCACATTCAGCTTTACCTATAGAAAAGACGAAACAAGTGTTATGATAAAATATCAAGGAAGACGAATGGCATTTTTATATGGGAGGTTTTATGGTCAAGATTTCTATGCAACTTTACAACCATGACTATATTTAGCAGTCTCTTGAGTATCAATGTAATTGAGATGTCAGCTGTGGATTAATTTTGGTAATAGACTACAGCAATATTACAGGAAATAAAGGACAGTGGTGAAATACCTTCTCCAATAGACTACTCAAAAGAAATTTCATTAAGTGGTGTATATGAGATGGCTTTTGGATAGGCTATCGGGATTGACAGCTCTATAAAAGTGATCAGAAAAATGTTATAGGATTAGTTTTACTTAAAAAAGTAAATCCTTCTATTTTGATTCAGCCAAATGTTGACAGTAATATAAAATCCATGTTCTTGTATACAAAGCTGAATTATGCAATACAGTAAAACCAGAAGCCTAGTACCTCATTCTTGCTTTAATTATTATTCCAGGTAAGTAACATTCATTTTTATATTATATGGTTAGAAACTTTTACCTCATGTTCAAAAAATGCATCTTCCAGTGTCTTTTCTCCAGTGCCACTCCCTACACCTTCAAACACAGCCTTGTATTCCTAAAAACATAGACAATCACTTCATCAAAATAAGGTAGTTTTGCATTCTGTGCAGCACAGACACCTTACATTACTTTATAAATTATTCTACTTTAAGTCATCTTTCTGTACAGAAGATTTCATGTATAGATTACAATTCTACATAAATCAAAAGTTAAAAGCATATAGTCAGCAAAAGAAAGAAAAATCACATTTGTTCTCGTATTTCTTATCATCACTTCCAACAATTTAAAGTAATTTACTGGAGGCACTAAAAAAGACTTATTGTAGAATGACACATGACCTTTCACTCCTTTGGACAGAGAGCACTGAACTTCTTGTACAAATACTATCCATCAGAGCCAGATACTCTAAATGGAGCCCAAATGTTGAACTCTGATCCTCACATGGCTCCTCCTTTTATTTCCAATAGTCATCTGGATTTGCTTTACCTGCATTAATATTGTATCCAAATCCATTAGTCTGATATGTTATCCGGGAATATCCTGTGCAGGTATATTTTACTTGATTTCTTACATGCTACATTTCTATATCATTTCTTCTCTTTTTTCCCTTAAAGTAGGAGTGTACTATAGGTCTATTACAATGGTCCCCAAATTCATCTAAATATCTCACTATGTCATGAATAGTCTTGTTCCATACCGCATTGACATGGGAACTCATGATAAAAACATTCTATTATGCACGGAAGCAGATGCACAGCTCCAGCTTTGTGGAGTTTTTTTGTGGAAAAAGCAATAGACCAGACAACGTTTTGTTTTGTGTACCTACTTAGATGTAGCTTAAATATTATAGATAGAGCACAACAGTTAATTCATAGATCAAGTGTTGCAGATTAACTAATCTTTAAAACAACACTATTTGCATCAATATTAACATCTTCATCTACTTCTTTGAATCAATAAGTGATTTAGAGAAAACTTTTCAGAAGGGAATTATTATGGTATACTTGAACTAATCTGTGACATGAATTGTTTGGTAAGCTCCGTTTAAAATGATATGTGGCTATGCTCCAAAATCTTGGAGGCAGCAGCAATGAAGTAAAACTCAATTTGGGGGAGAGTTAACGGAATAGGAAGAGTTTTATTTACTAGAATGTAATTATTTACTAGAATGTATTTACTTAAACATTCTTGTAAGAGGAACTTTGTATTGCACTAAGGTAATAATGTCTTATCTTAATCTTATGTCTTCATATCAAAGGTCTTTGATCCCATACATATTTTTATGGAAACTTTAGTGCCTCTGTTGATTTTTTTCCTCTCTCGAAAATGCTTTTAACTTATATGTATACTCTTCAAAATTTTGATGACATCAGGCAATCTTATATATTTGTATTTTGTCTTTTTGTCTTAAAAAATTAGTTTACATACTGCATAGTATTCTGCAACACACTTCACTTGCTCGTAGTCATCTGCATTGGCCAACAGGTGTAAGCCTTCTGGATAAAGTTTTCCACAGGTTGGATACAGCTTCTCTCGGTCATCTTTACTCAGCTCAGTGCCAAATGAATTAATGGTGATGATAAAGGCACGCCTGTCTGCCTCAAACTTAATATGCAAAACAAAGAATAAAGAGGTGTTAGACATCTCATTCTAACTTAGGGTGGGGATATTTTGAGGTTTTTGGTAATTCAACCAATTCAAACAATGGAAATTTAGTTTTTAAAAGAAGTGGACTTAAGAGCATTGGAAACATAGCTTATTTTAGAAATTGGAAATTCTTCTTCACAAATATGTGTTAAATTTAAACGAGAAAATCAAACAAGGTTTTGCAACCACAGGTTTTATTCTGTGATTTTTGTACTAAAAATATCATTACTGCTTCTTCCCCATTTCCCTGTTTAGTTACACAGATGTTGACAACAAAAACATCTCCTCACACCCTCATGTGCAAGAGTATGAAATAATCTTATAAATAATAATAATGAAGGAAAGGACCAAGAATCAATTGTACTACTCTTGGGTAACTCAAAGTGCTGGTGATAGTAAAGACTGAATGAAAATCCTGAAAAAAATAGTTTCTCAATGCACATATTTAAAATGATAATTTAATAAAGTAGAGGGGGCCATTTACTTGTCAGGTTAAAGTGTTTCCAATAACAGTTAATTTTTAATACATAGAATCAAAGGCTATACTTCTCATGTCAGGTTTAGATGCCTGTAGTATCTGTATTTTCACAGCAGCAGTAGACTGAAAGTCAACCCAATGTCTAGATCTCAAGTTCTTCTGTTGTACAAGGCAGAATTTCACTTACCATTCTTAATAGTGTGAAGTAAAAATGCAATAGTAAACAAAAAACCAGTATTTTCTTCTGTCTTGAAATCTAAACTGACTATGGTTTTCTTTCTTTCCTTTATTACTTACTTTCTTGTTCTAAAAGTAGCAGAGCCCTTGCTAATTGCCGGGATTACGCAGGAAAAATCTTCCATGTGGAGTATATACAGTATATCCACATTTTAGGCAGCTTACAAAATTTCTTATGCTGTGCATATTTGAGCTATTTTAAGCAGAGAAGTACTGTTTTCTGTTGAATAAGAAGGCTGCATGTGCAACACAAATCTACCATTTCAGCCATTAAACACTTATTCACAAATCTATTCTTCTGTACTGGAACACACAATAACAGGAACCAGCCACCCTCTGGCACTGACTTTGAAGAAGGGAAAAGGAGTAAACAATAAAGAAGTAATGAGAAGAAAATAAGTGTGCTTGAAAAGGTTTCTAGCTAATGAATAACAGGGCCAAATTTCACTTCCCTTATTAATACAAACAGGCATATTAGACCTACTGAAACTGTTTTAGAAGGACAAATGCTTCCTTTTTCTGACTTGTTAAAGTCATGTAGAATCGAGCTGTTAGATGTGTAATATTTTGATGGCAAAAAACTTGTTAGAGTCAATTGTAACTAATGGTAGCAGGTTTGGGTTCTGCTTCTAGTGGCTCCCAGTTTAAGAGAATTTACAGGATCATGCCCATCCATACAGACCACTCAATTCATCAAATTATTGGCACATGAGGTTCTCTGTAGAGAGTAAGTCCATGAGGCAGTTACATGATGACTTAGACCATCTGATTGC
Source organism: Pardalotus punctatus (assembly GCA_013400915.1). Classification (NCBI taxonomy): domain Eukaryota; kingdom Metazoa; phylum Chordata; class Aves; order Passeriformes; family Pardalotidae; genus Pardalotus; species Pardalotus punctatus. The sequence goes on from VZTX01023287.1 coordinate 168,981, forward strand.
TGCAGGTAGAGGTGGAGCCAGAGGATGTGCATTTCCTAAGTGCATAAGTTTCCACATGGGAGCCTGGCAGTTCAGAATTTAGCATGGGGCCCTGCTAACAGGCACTGCACTAGCTGCAGTGCAGTCCTGCAGTTTCTTGCCAGATTCAGGGCTAAACATGCGGTGTGTGTTGTCCATGGTGAAGAGAGATTGTCTGTACTCTTAATATGGAAGTCTGGCAGCGCGGATGGTGGTCAAGGAGTTGGGGAGCTAAATACCTCAGCCTCATTCTGATAGGGTCAGGTTGGTAGTCTTGCATATAAGATTACAAAATAAATAGCAAGTATTCTTTTGAATAATTATATTTTGTTTTTTTGTGAATCCAACCATTATCAGTCTGCTCTATGTGTCCCTTCAGATGAATAAAATGTTACAGAAAAGGAAATCTTCTATAGGAAAGTTTATCCTCCTGGCTGATTGACAGTAGATAGGGATTTTAAAGAAGCTTATCATAGGCTAAATTGTTACCACCGGTATAAAGAGAGTTTTACAACATGCTTAAACTAATGTTAGGAAGTAATCTGCTCTCAGCATGAATTTCTATTTAGAAATGAACTTTCTGAAACATCTGAATCAACTGTGGAAATGTCTTTATCTCTGCCAGCCAATCTCTTGGTTTTTATTTTTAGGAAATGAAAAGTCAAAATACTTAATTTCTATTCAATTTAACTTGATTAGGAGTATTTTGTTTAGAGCATAAATTGAAACATTGTGACCTGTTTAATTAAAATAAGAAATTATAATCCCTTTTACAATATTGTTTTGTAAAATGTAATTCAGACTCATTCTCCCTTCAGGGATGATCTCCCAGGGTTATTATCTCTCTTATAAATGCAAACTTTCAGTGTGATGTCATCAGAGCTCAGTGAATTTTTTTGGTTTCCTGGGTGTAAAATTGCTTATCCAGAAAAAAAGACTCCTGGAAACAAGTGGGTGGTCTGTCTCTCAGCCTCTGCAAAGAATTGTGATAGACCATGTGGCAAAAAAAGAAAAGGGGACCTGAATGCTGAGAACCCAGTTTTAGAAATTTCTACATCTTTTATTACAATAACAGAGACAAAAATATCATTCACTAGATGTGTGTATGCTTTAGGGGGAAGGAAATTAGGAACTTTGTATGTCATGGAAAAAATAAATATTAATATTTTCTGAGTTGAGACAAAAATATAGCACAAAATGTTGGACTTTTTTATATAACACTAATTCCAAAGGTCACCCAACTCCAACCACTAACTTTAATGGGACTGTAAACAAACATAATAGTGCCAGGAAGCTTAAAGGTTATTGATGAGTAAATAGAGAGTAATGCTAGGCTTTAGCTGTCCCAAATTCAATAATCAACATTTTTGGTTTTTCTATATAATGGAAAGAAATGTTAAAAAGCAACAGTTTGAGGTTAGTGAACCATTTACTCTGTTCTGCTCTCCATTATTTTAAAATATTAACTGAGTCTGGCTCCTCCCTCATAATGAACTAGCTGCTTCTCTAGTCAAAAGGTAAAAGTCATCCTTGAATATACAATTCATTACATCTTTAAAAAACAGGGGTATTTAGAGGAGAAGAAAACATTTGACAGATAACTTTGCAAATGGAGAGAGAATGAACAGGAAAAATCAAAGTGAGATGATGATGACAGCATTGTGTAGTACTTTAATGCATAAAGACTGAATTTTTCTTACCTCAAGAATAGGTCTCATTATTTCTGCTGTAGTATCACCTTGTTTTTCACAAAACTTGTAAAATGCCTCAAGGTAAGACTACATAAAAGAAGAAGAGAAATATGTTAAATGCTGCTTAAAACCTGGACCAGGATTGCAGACAGCCATGAACCTAATTTTTAAATACTTCCATTAACTTTGATAATTCCACCTGTGAATTTAAATTTAAGTATGTGCTTAATTGCTTAGCTCAAATGAAAGTTGAAATATTCCAAAGCAAATGCTCTGTTATTACAATTCAAGTTCAAATGTTTTAAAAAATTGTAACAGGACAAATATTATGTTTTACTTTCTCTCTAAAGAACGAAGTTTTTGAGCTCCATTGAGCTTGCACTGCGTAACAAGCAGATGGCTGAAGGAAACTCTTCATTTATAGAGTGTGGAGGAGGGGATTTGGGCATATGCCACGGCTGTTGGGCCAGCAGTATGAGGATACACAAACTAATCCCTGCTGCTCTACCCTAAACCCTGGATTAGGACAGAACAGCAGACAAAGCTTCTGTAATACTGGTCTGCAGAGCCCTCTGGTCTATTAAGGATTCTGGCATCTGCACCCATTTCAAATACCTGTGCAGGAAGGACACTAAATATCTCAGAGATGCTGCTCCCTCTGCCTTCCCATCCCCCAAAATACTGTCTTAGGGAACATTCATATTAAAATGCATTTGCTACAACTTCACACAATCTTGTTAGGAGCTGTCACTAACTGTGCAATTAAGCAAATTTTAAGTAGAGACATCTCAAGGGGGATCCACTGCATAGATTTATGCATTAGGTTCTGTATAGTGCTATCTGATAGTAGAGCTGAAACAATTGATCACATTGACAGCTGAAGCAAAGGAGAAATTATACATTAATAATTAATTAGTGTTGCAGAATGGTCCGCCTAGTACTCAGATAAGCAAGAAAAAAAATAGGTTTAATAGATGTTAATATATGGTCATCCACACAGGGTATAAGAATCAAATATGTATGTTACCAAATGGAAAAAGAGTGTGTAGTATAGTAGTACCATGAAAGAATTAAAATACATGAAAAATTAAAATACTTGGGGCATAATTGATGTTGTATTGAATGAGAGAATCAGTAAAAGATTTAAGAATTAAAAATTGGCTTGGGAACTTATAAATATCATTTGTAAGACAAACAGAAGAGTTTTTTTCTTTCCCCCTAGTGCAATCAGATCACTGTAAAAAATACTTCCTGCTGTCTGGGCCATCCACTGTGAAAGAAAGATAATAAAGATTTTGGAGAGAATGTGCCAGGAGGAACCATTAATGGAATGGAGTATGTATAGCCTTTAAAGAGACCATCTTAAGAGTAGTGACCCGTATGCTAATATTTATAAAGTACTTTGAAATTGCAAGGCACATGTCAGATGCATATCCTTGCAGCATTGTGCTGTAACAATGCTAAAAATTATTTAAAAATGAAGAAAATTATGCAAAATTCTTCAGTAAAAATCATGTTATCCAGATTCAAAACAATTAGACCCTTTCAAATCACATCTTCCTTATATAAATATAGATAAATGTTAGCCAAAAGCCTGTCTAGGCTCACTTAGGACCTATGAGTTCTGTGGCATTAGGTGGATAACTGAGTTATTCATAAATAAATGGATCTGGATATTAGCCTGACATCTAGAGCATCTTCATTAATGAGATATTAAATTAGAATTTGGATGCAGACTTAAAATTTGAAAACTCCCCCAACAGTGGAGTAGAAACGAAAGCAGCTGGGTTTGATTCCTGGACTTGAAATCAACTAGATGACCTCAGACAGTTTGCTTTATCTCACCATATTTCTGTTTCCCCATCCATAAAACAGGGTTAATGATACTGACCTCCTTTGCTGAGACACTTTGATAAACCCCAAATATTATGATTATGTTGCAAAAACTTGCCTTGTACAGTTTGTTGCGCATTATTTCAATGTTCATTTCATCCAGGTCGTTTTCAGACAGGCAGTCTTGAAAGAAAGCAGCTGAAAGCAGAGTTTATAATACAGCTGTATAAATCTGCATGCTGATAATATTCATCTCCTGTCTATTGCTCACCAGTGTGTGAACAGGGATCCGAGGGTTCTGTTGTACACGAAAGAGTGATAGAACAGAGAGGAAGAAAAATCTGCTTGATTTTCCCCTTATTCTCCTATCCCCTCCTTTTTAATGAGAATCTGCAGTGAGGGGAATCAATCAGTGCTGCAGCCAGAGTCTGTATCTCCAGAGAGAATCAGATGGAAATGCTAATGAAAGCCCTAATCTTCTCTGAAGTAAATAGTTTGGTTATTATGGAGATTTTCTAGTGAGGGATGTGAAAAATAATTTTTGTCTGAAATCATGCAGGTATTCTTCAATTGTTAAGGATAAACCTCTTTCCTATTTTCCCTTTTACTCTTTTGAGTATGTAGTGTGGGAAAGGCAACAGGTTGCAACTGATAAAGGGCACATGCTTTGACCTTGACCATCTGTGCTTATGGGTTCTCTGCAGAACTGACTAAAGAGCAAGCTTTTAAGCAGGGAGGCAGAGGATGAATTTCACTTGCGCAGCTGAACCATTTAAAAATACCATATTCATAACCAATAAAAGTGTGCCGATCTCTCACTGTTCCTGAGCTATCCCTGTGGTGCAGAGCAGTACTGTATGACAGAGTGTTGTCTCAAGCAGTGGCAATGGAAGATGGTATTTACAGAAAGGATGTAAGCCTGGCCATGTTTTGTGGTCTTATCCCCTCCTACCCTTTCAACAACCAGATTTTGAATGGATAGTATTAGAAAATGTAACCCTGAGGGTTCCCTTCAATATCTGCTTATAGATCTATTGCCCATAAATTTGTCCCGAGACTTTAAAGAACTGATACAACACTCTCCTTTTACAAACTTGTTTAGCAAAAAAAATTCCAGAAATTTACTACCAGCTGTGTGAAAACAGTGGTTTAGTTTACACTTTAAAGCTAGCTTTGAAACTAGGATTTGGTCTTCTGAAGGATTTGATAAACAGCAGTTCATAACTCACTGTGAACAAAGCACTGCCCTCAGGACTCTAAACTGTGTCTGTATCTCTCATCAGCTTTTTCCACTCCAGACTGCTGCCATTTAGTCTGTCTACACATGGCAGCACTGCTCATTTCAGTTGCTCTCTGTCCCTTCTCTGATTTCACTGTTCAGTGTGCCAGTGCCCAGGTGCTGTGGGCATGTGCTGCAGGGTGGCCTCTGTGCGGGAAAGACAGGACTGCATCATTCTGGACACAGCCAGCTCCAGCTGGGACCCACCACAGGGCACAGCCAAGCCCCTCAGTCCCACAGGTGTACCTGAAGGGGGCCTACCTGAAAACCAAACTGGGACTTTTTACCAGGTCATGTTATTATATACATTTTACGTATTATATACATATATATTTATACATATATGTATACAAATACATACTATATACATATATATACATACATATACATATATGCAATAATATAATAAAAATACCCATAGGACAAGGGGTGATGGCTTTAAACTGAAAGAGGGTAAGTTTACATTAGATATTAGGAAGAAATTCTTTACTGTGAGGGTGATGAGACACTGGAAGATGTTGCCCAGGGAAGCTGTGGATGCCCCATCCCTGGAATTATCCAAGGCCAGGTTGGATGGGTCTCTAAGCAACCTGGTCTAGTGGAAGGTGTCCTTGACCATGGCAGGAGGGTTGGAACTAGATGATCTTTTAGCTCACTTTCTACCCAAACCATTCTGTAATTCTATAACTCTAAACTCCCCCTGCTCCTTGTGGCACAAACTGCCTCTCTGGAGGAATGCAATGTAATCTGCTGTGATAATGGGGGGCAAAGGAGAGGGGCCTGGTGTGAAGGAGAAGCAAAGGCTGAAGGAAAGGCATTTTCCCCAAGTGTCTAAATATTTCATTATTTTCTGTTTGTTTCCTTATACCTTGATCAGTAATTAATTATGTCATACATATATTAATCAGCAAGAAATCAAGGTAATTTCCCCCCAAGTTTAGTGCGGTTTTCCCACAACAGTTCTTTGTATGTGATCTCAACCCACAATCTCTTTTTTCTACATTTTTCTACCCCCTCATGGTGCTGAGAGTAGGGGGTGAGCAACTGGCTAGGTGGGAATTTGTTTTCTGTCTGGGGCCAACCTACCATACTTTCTTGAGAAACAGAACCCAAAACCTCTCACAGTACTGAAGATGCAAGCACATAATGGTTTCACATCCGTTCAGATCCATCCAGGTCCATCTTATCCTCAGTAGCTTGTAAGGTTTTGTTTGTGTTAGCTGCTGCACCACACTGAGCAGACTTTCATCTTAATTTCATCATGTGACATTGCCAAACTTTACCCTGTTTTGCTCTTCAATTTAGTTCTTCAAAATAGGACTTTTCTTTATATTTGAACCATGCCCAAACCTCAAGAGGGCATCTAGTTTCTACCATTGTATCTGATATTTATAAGTTGCTGTCTGCTTGATCCTTAGTGAAGATATATTTTTTAATTATAGATGTAGGCATTGAAATAAAAAACTGAATGTTTTAAATCACTGACTCCTTTGGATATAAAAGATATACATTATATTTCTTGAATAGCATGTTTTCTCTGTGTCTGCTACCCCATGTGGATATAGAAGTTGTTAATAAATGTTGACAGAATATGTCCTGAACAGCACTTCAGAAGTGCTTGATATGCAGTTCCTGTTTTGTTTTACCAAAACACAGCATATCCAGTGGGAAACATGCTATTCTTAAGAATACAGGATTAGTACTTTTAAGAAGGAAATAACAAATAATGTAGTGCTTTTACCTAATGGTGTGTCAACCAAAATTGCATTGAAGAGCTCAGTGGGGTTTGAGGCAATGCTGACTGCTTCCATTTGCTCAAAGCTTCCCAATGGATGGCACTTGGGAACAAGTTCAGCTATGGGTCGCTGATGTAATGTGCCAGTTATTAAAAGAATTACGTTGTCAATCATATAGCTGTATCTGTATTTGAAAGAAAATGTAAAAATAATTTATTTGTATAATCAACTTTCGGTTGAAAAAATACAAACTCAAGATTTTTAAAAATAAGCAATAATACGGACGTATTATTAGAATGTATGTTCATTTTGTATCAATAACTTACCAAAAATCAACAGAAGTTTTTAAATAGCAAGTAGATAACACTACACTAGTTTTAAACCACATGACTGATTTGGAAAATGAATATTTAAAAAGAAAGTGGTACTGACATATAAGTATGATCAGCATAACAGCTGAGAGGTGTAGATTCACTGTAACAAGTGACAATGAGTGGTATTGAAAGCAAATCACCTGAGCTAGCAACTTCTCTGGTTTGGGATTTTCTTATTTCATATATACCATCTGGACAGAGAAGTACATGGGAATCTCGGCACCAAAACTACAGAATTCATGCAGATGATCCAATCTTAGGGCTTTCTTCTCACTCAGCTTTAAACATTCTCCCATGAGGGAGCTAAGAACAGGCTCTTACAGATTTCTTCTCTATTACTAAAAGTTTTCTTTCAAGTAGAAGTTTTCTATCAGCTTTATGCTAGTTTTACTGTCAGAGGCTTATAAGAGTTTTGTCAGTGACTTGGAAACAGGAACACTATTCCCTGGTATGCCAGTCCTTGGCTTATTTTGGTTAAGAACACAGCTAGAAACATACAGAAATTAGTATGTTTTCACCCAAAATCAGTGAAGAGGGCTTGAGGATCTGGTGGAATGTATTCAGTGATTTGTATGAAATATCTTTGTCTAGTGTATCCATTATTTAAGAAAACAACAGTGTGCAAAGGTTGTGCACACACATGTATACATTCATGTCAGTGAGAAAGGAGCTGCCATCACTTTCATGCTTTCATTGTTATTTCCCTGAAATAAAATGTAAACATTGTATGCCTACAGGTTACCGGTGTCCTATGGAAGTCTTTAAGATTCTGTTAATATATTTGCCTAAAAGTGATCACCTACACATGATCAGAAAAAAAAAAAAACACCTTTATTTTTTACTGTTATAATAAAAATGCTTCTTGAAAGTTAGTTGAGCAGTTAATTGTTCTTGTTAAAATATATTAAAAGGATAAGATCAAGGGGAGTTAATAGTAATGTAAAATATCCTGCTGGTATTTTGCTAATCCATGTTGTTCTACTGTTATAAAGCAGATCCCTATTCTTAAAGTTGTTTAAGCCATTCATTTACAAGTTTCATCTTTTTATGATAGTATTGAGATCAGAGCTTTTTCTTCATCTGGCATCAAACAGCAGCTGAACTTCCAAAAAAAGCGACTTGGATCTAAGTACCTTGCAATATGTCACATAAAGTTTTCCTGGTTTTTATTTATTTGGTTCAAATATTGTAAAAAGTATGGTAGGTGTAGCATGTGTTGTCTTTCCCCCTTTTTTGGAAAAGGCCCACAACTTGCCACATGCCTAAGAATTAAATCACTTCCCTGTACATTATGAAATTGTTAATCTTGCATGAATCACCCCCTGCCAAAATCAGTTTTGCAAGTTCTCTGACTTAAATAGTGTTTGAAAATTTTAACCATTTTTCTCAATCTCTACCAGTTCTGCCATTTTTCACGTAAAACAATCTGCTTCTGTTCTGTAAAATAATTAGTTGCAAAGACAATAGCTATACATATACATATACATATACATATACAGTTTCAGAACTTATATTAGCAATTAAAGTATGCAAATGTAGCAGTATCAAAGTAATTTTGCTGGTTTTGAAACTTAATAGAGATCCCAATATGTTGCATTTGCACTATTTTAACTGCTTTTTTTGCCAGTGTGTGGTAAGCTGAGTGGTAATATTACTTACGTGATAAAATTCAGAAAAGTTGCAAGTGGTTCAAAAGCATGGTTTCTAAAGTAATGAAATTCTGTGAGTAGTTTTTCTTTCAGTTTATCATCGATGGTGGAAATAGTGAGAGGACCAGTTTCATTAGCCAAGAAGTTACCATAGTCTGTGGTCTGTAGATGTAACTTCAGATCTGGAATTAAATTCAGTAAAGATCATGAGAATAAACTGTCGTATTGTCTGCAAACCAAATTAAAAAAGATAAGTTAATTTCTAATATATTTTTATTTTTATTTTTTATTTTATCCTGTATTGAAAAGTTTTTTGCATTGATCTAATATAGTGTAAATGCAAAATTGATGCACATTTGTACTGCCTAAGTAAGACTTACTGCATGCTGTAGAAAAGGACAAATTATTTATGCCTTTCTCAGAAGTTTCACCAGAAGCTTTCATTTTCAGCCATACCATGCAGAGTGTTACTTAACACTGTCTTCAGTCCCTTCCCCATCAAGATTGTTCAATATTTCAATTTCACTCATTTGCACCATTGTAATATATCAGTTGTTTTGTCTGCTGCACTCCTATGGACTGTTTTGTATAAATAGGAATCATCCTTTAACCTTGTTAAGATCTTAAATATTCATATGAAATATTTAAATCTCAGGTAAGATTCTAATCTTCTGTTATCAGGCTGCCTGAAGAGGAGGAGAAAACATCTTGCCTAGCTCACATTCTGGACTCCAAGTGGATTTGAATTACACTCTCTTAGCATTTCTGGTTTGGCTTTCTCTGATTTATGGTTGCTACTAACAAATCCTAAGAAGCTTTTCCAGAAACTTGGGTCATTGTGACATTTTCTGTTTGAGCTCTCAACCCTGATGAAAATGAGTTGCTTAGACCACAAAGCTAAAAGAAACTTTCATTATATCAAAGAATTCATATAACAAATTTTCTCTGCTAGCCATTTTTTAGCATGAGGCAAAAGCAAGCATTTGAACCAGGTCTTGCTGTTCAAAGCAGTTTAATGTTTTCTTTTAGAAAAGTTCCTGCTGCAATGCATAACTATGTTCAAATGCTATATTAAAAATATTGTAAATTATAGATTGGGATACTGTCATATGATTTGGGCATTCGTAATAATTAGACTTGTATATGAAATCTGAAGTGGTATTTAGGGAAAAGGACAGCAACACTCCCACTGATGGAAATAAAGGTGTACCTGTAAGGAAGTTAATTTGCAGTTAGTGAGTTAAGCATTTATCAGTACAGTAGCTACTTTTGTCTATTTCCCCATGTATGCAATAAGGTTGCCTACACTGATACTTAAACAAAAAGAACTAGTACATTGTGAATTCAAACTCCTACATTTAGCACTGTAGCTTACTGAGATAAACTCCAGAGTTTTCTGTGCAAGTTGACTGCCACTCAAGGTTGCTCAGAGTCCTGTCCAAACTGGCCATGAATGTTTCCAACCTCTCTGGGCAACATCTTCCAGTGTTTCTCCACTCTCCTTTTTAAAAATTTCCTCCTTATAATTAGTCTGAGTCTATTCTCTTTTAGTTTCAAACCATTACCCCTTGTCCTATTGCTATAGGCCCTATAAAAAAGTTTGTCTCTTTCTTGTAAGCCCCACTTAAGTACTGCAAGTTAGCAATAAAGTCTTCCCAGAACCTCGACCAGGCTCAAGTGCCCCAACTCCCCAGCTTTTCCTCATAGGAGAGGTGCTCCAGCCCTCTGATCACCTTTGTGGCCCTATTGTGGACTTGCTCCAGCAAATCCATGTCCTTTCTGAGCTGGGGACCCCAGTGCTGGACACGTGAGACTCCAGGTGGGGTCTCATGAGGGCAGAGTAGAGGGGAAGAACCATTTCCCTCCTTTGATTGAGATATAGCCCAGGATATGGTTGGTTTTCTGGGCTGCCAGCACACGGTGTCAGCTCATGTCTGACTTTTCATCCAAGAGTAGTAGACATCCAAGTCCTTTTCCACAGGTCTGCTCTCAATTCCTTCCTGCCCCAGCCTGTATTGATAGTAGGGATTGCCCAACCCAGGTGAAGAACTTTACACTTGGCCTTGTGGAACCTCATGAGATTCCCATGGGCCCTTTTCTCCAGCTTTGCTAGGTGCCTCTAAATGACATCCCATCCCTCGGTAGTGTCAACTGCACCACTCAGCTTGGTGTCACCTGCAAACTTGTTGATGGTGCACTTGATCCCACTGTCGGTGTCATTGATGAAGATATTAAAGAGGACTGGTCCCAAGAAGGATGCTTCAAGGGCACCACTCACCACTGAGCTCCATCTGGACTTTGAAGCATGGCCCCCTACCTTCCAGATGAAACCACTCAGCCAGTTCCTTATCCACCAGTCTATTCACCAAATCCATATCAAATCACATCAACTCACTCTTAGAAAAAGTCATCCTTTCAGTACAGGCTTCCATGTAGGAAGAAGAGAAAGGCAATCCAAATATGAAAAACAGAAACACAACTGAAGAAAGAGGGAAAGGTAAGCAAGATTAAGAAATAAATAAAAATGCAGTTATACCCAGAAATTAGTCTACATAAGACCAAGTTTTTAAAAAATCACTAATATTTTGATTTCACATCTACATTTCCTGTGAAAACTGTTTATTTTTACTTTTTTTTTTTGTTGCAAAGAATATAAAATTACTTGGCATATGGTGAGATTAGATAATTCTACTTTATTAGATGCAAAGCTGAATTCCAAGTTTTCTCAAGTCCTTTTCAGATGAACCACAGATATTTACCTTTAGTCACACTCTGTAAATGCCTTTCAAACACAGTAATTTTCAGGGGTTGACTACCTAAAACAGGGTGTAAAACCCAGATATCAGCCCTAAGTATTGACCATTCTGAAGTGTGCTCAATATCATCATAAAATGAACAGAAACAAAAACCTGCTGATCAAGAGTACTTTCGCAAGACTTTGTCCCTCAGTTCTCTGATTGATTGAGTGTCTCTATAAACCATGGTTTAATATAAGGCACAAAAAACATTAGCTATATGGCATTAAATAGCCTTACCCCTCTCCCAAAAGCTATGGAGGAAATGTTATACCCAGGAATATTTGGTTTATAATCCTGTCAGTTCCACAGCCTGTTTTATAGATACATTTCTTTAACTGAATCGATAAATGCCAGCATGCATACTGTGTGTAAGAAAAAATATTCAACCCTATCTCATGGTCTTGGCCAAAACAGTCATCCACAAGCTCCAACACCATATAATACCAATCAGGAATGTCATAATCAGAGTTCATGTCAAGTCAGAGTTCAATGCAGCTCAAAGACTGAACTGGTGGTCCTAAATTATAGTCCTTTCTTTGCTGTTGGCATAAATAAGACCTGGGAACTATCACAGTTAGACACTTGCACTTGTGACATGACCTGGTGACTCAGGAGAAGTAGATGTTTGAGCATTACAGGGGCCTCAGACATTCCTGCTCACCAAAACTTTTTATTGAGAGTAGCTGCTCCTTTTTCAGGGTCTCTTGGAGACCTACAGAAGAATCTGGGCTTTGTCCTACAGATCCCTAGAAAAGAAAATTCCTGTGTTTCGGCTGTCGTCCATCCATTTTGGTTGTCATCCATCTGCATTGTATATTTTCTCATAAAATTACATGCAGAAAAACAACTTATAGAGAAAGTATGACCTTAAATAATCACATGAGTTTACTCACAATTGAACAGCAAGCAAACAGAATTAACTAAAGTATGACTAAAAGGAATTAATGCACAGAGGGAGACTAATTTAAGATGAATGCAGTTAAGATAGGAATGATCCTGATCAGAAAGAAAGAGTATTGTAAGCTCTTGAACAAGGTATAACCTGGTCTCTTGGCATCAAATTCATGGTAACTTGTCTGACTCATCACTTTGATAGCCAAATAACGAACTAGCTGTAGTTTTCTTTCAGTTAACATTATTATTTCAGCCACCATGTGCTGGAAGACCCTGTCTCTGGCAAGTTAAGTAAACTTATTTCAGTGATTTTGCTGGGAGCAGAGTTGTGATGCTTGTCCTTCTGTGACCTAGCCTCTTTTATACTGAGCAGAAGTCTTCTTATCACACAAAAAAAGCAAGAGAAGAACAAAAGACTGCATTTAAACACCTCCACACCCCCACACACCCATATTCTCCTTCAAAAACTGTCAGCAAGGATGCTCTGGGAACCTCATTCCCTTGAAACAGATGATGCCATAGGGCCAAACTAGTACCATGCAGCCCACGAAGTAGCTCCATGGAAATTCTAGTAGTTCAAGGAAGCCCAAAAGGATGCTAAATGAAGCTGAAGGCCTCTTCTTCTGTCTGCATGGCCCTGAATTGAGAGGACACAGTGGTATCATTAGTCTGTTAACAGTCTTCTTTTTTAATTTCCCTCTCGCTGTTACATTTGCTCTGTGATTATTAAGCAGATGTAAAGCACTAATCTGCAGTTTTTCTTGTGGTTCTTCTGTACTGACATTATGGTTTCCTCTCTAGAGATACCAAAACCGCTGTGAAATTAAAAGACCTCTTGTTTCTATTTATGGGTTTCTTTGAGTGGTTTTGATTTTTATTTTCTGCTTGTTTGTTTTAGCATATTTATAGTGTTTTTAACTTAGGCTATTTTTTGTGGTGTGGTGCTAAGGCACAGAATGCAGAATAGGGTAAATTTATTACCTTTTAATGTGAATACATAAAACAATGGCCCTACTGGGCACACACTATAGTGCCACAGCACAAATCCATTTGCTGAATCTTTCAAATTGCATCAAAAGACAACATATGAAATTTACTTTAAAGGTAGGGGTCTGTGGTTTAGGTTCACTGTACACTCATGAAGTTTAATATTACAGCATTCCACATATGCAGAGAGATAAGTGTGTTTAACAGCATGTAGAAATCCAATATTTCTCATATTTTCATTGTAAGTAATACATTTGGTAGGTAAATGGTGGGAATCTGTTAGCTGTCTATAACAATCAGAAAAATGTTACAATGGTGAAAGAGATGTAGCTGAATAGAGAATAAGGGGAAGTGGGTAGTAGAGATGTGCTTGTAGGAGGGTTGATGAATGCTGCTGCTTCTATTGGTGAGATAATTTGCATTCTAAAATTGAATGAACACTAGGAAAAAAGGTTTCAAAGATAAAACTAATTGTTCTTCTTATTATAAATTTTAATTAGAGGTGGTTTTTATCTCTCTATTGTTACCTGTCCATCTGCTGCATGCTCTTAAAAATACTGAAGGTTTATATATTTCAGAAATATTTGAAAACTACTTCATAGTGCTAAATAACTTTCTTGTAGCATGATGTAAAATTTAGGGGCTTTTTAACTATTCTAAATTTAACATGAGCAGGTATTCTTTTGGGAAGGGTGCAAATAATCCCTTTTGCTTATATGTTTTTTAATCTGTATATTTTCTTCTTATTCAGAAGTAACCAGGATTTTTTTTTCCTTCATCCAGCTTTGGATGACATCATTCATTGAGCTTGTTTGCAGGAAGAAGTGAAGTAACAACACAGTTTAATTATTCTACCATTCTGTCCTTTGTGTCTTTTATAGGTGTTTGAAGCTGCTACCTTTTTCTGAAGTCTGTATATTTATGCAGCAGGACTTTTTCACTTAAACAGTTAATTACAATATCAAGAGTTTCTGTAGAGTCTTTAAGTTGCATAAATCACAACTGCTGGAACAACTAGGGTGCAGAAATTCTTGATTTTGTCCAGCTGACGTGAGGAATAGATTTCAGTTCTCAAAGTGATTGTGTATATATGTTCCGTGTGTCTAAAGTGTCACTGTATTAAATGGAGAGCTGATACAGCTCTCCAGCTTATTAGCAGACATAGACACATGCACTTGGCCAGGTGAATAGTGTCTACATTCTATTTACTGTATTGATAATCTCTTCTTTAATTATAAGAGGAACTTTATCTGGCAGACAGATAAATATCTATATGCATTTCTTTAAATGTAGTTGTTTTAATCTGTGAGATGAATGGCAAACAGTCTTCCCATACTCATGTTATTATTTATATTAATAGTTTAGACAGCCTCAAAACTCTTGGATACAAGAATCATCATTCTTCACTTTTCCTTACCCCAAACCCATTACTGCATGTATAAATCAGACAAAGCTTAAAATAGATTAAGTTTATTCATTCTCCTTCCTTTTCCAAATTGATCTAATAGACTGCATGCTATACAGATTGAGTGTACAATTATAGCTTTCATTTTGCAGTCAGGGAAATGAACATTATGTTCCTTTAGAAAGGTGATTTCTTTCTGTGGCATTTTTTTCCTGCCAAGTGTCTAAAAGTACGTCATATAATTCTTTGGTACAAGTCTGTCTTCATCAGGCTGTGACCAGTCTTGGCCACGGAAGGCTGTTTTGGAAACTACTATGTGTTCTTTTTATTACTGTGGCAAAGTCACCTTGAAAAGAGATTTTCTTTTTTTTTTTCCCTATTTCCCTAAATTCTATCTTTATGGAGTCTAGTTTTCTGTTCCTGGTAAGCTGAGTGTCCACCACTGCCCTAAAATTAATGAACTAATAAATTACTAAAATTATGTATTTTATAGAAAAACTCAGAGCCAAATGGTAAGCTTTTAATAAGATTTTGGAAATTATTTTATCCAGCTGAAATGGTATTAATCTTCCATACATGAACTGTTCTATAGCATGGTTAAAACCTGTGAGAAGGTTGTCAATCTCCATAAGAACTCAGTGGACGAGATTTCTAAACCTTATCAGTAAACCAGAAAGTCCCATCATCTGTATAGCTTTGCAAATCACAGCCTGTGCACAAATCACAGTCTATGGAAAGCTATTAACTTAAATCTGAAAACAGTTTTTCAAAGGACACCAGGGTTATCTCTGGGGTTTAAGATAAGCTCTCAATACTTCAGTCTTTTGCCTTCCCATCTTCAAACACCTAAGCAACAGTATTTCTTCCTAAATAAAATAAACCAGCCGACTTACCTTCTAGTGTCTCACACTGTGCTAAATTGACATAGTCCGCACTTGTCAAGATCCCAGCTTTGAACCCTCGGACCAGACCCTCCAAGTAGCCATGGTCCACATTGAAGTAAAACTCTGAGTATCCTGGCATGGAGAAAAATATATTTAATCTCTCTTCTGGGTACTTGATGACACTGAATATCTGCCACCAACTGTTTTTCTCCTCTTTGGAAGGAGTGACAAATAGTCACGGAATTCCTGCCAGCCTATGATTGTGTTTTACCAACTGGTTTCTTCCTGTTTCTTGTTCCTACTGTAGCTCCAGTACAGTTGATGCTTACACAACAGCCAGCCAGTAAATCCAACTCCCTCCTGTTAAAGCCAGAAAATAAACCTGTTATTGTTGAAAGAGAAGCCAAAAAGGAAGTACAGGATTTAACCCCTGCTTAGAAGGATGTTCTGCACTGCTTGGAGAATGAGAAAACACATTACAAAGCGTGAATAAAATTTTAGCATTTCTTAACTGTATTATAAACAGGAAGTTATGTGAGAATCCTATAGAGGAAATATTTCTGCAGTAAAATACTGGGCTGTGGCAGAACATAGCCTATGCAAGGAGCTGGGATGGTTTGGTAGTGTCTCTGTATTACCTTTTTGAAAAAAATTTTTCTTGCTGGAAATTTTCTGCTGTTCATCTCCGTAACTAAATTTGTATGCAAATTGTAAGAACCATCTAATAATTGCTGTGAATGTTAGATCATGTGCAAAGGTGAAAGGTTTTTGAAGGGTTTGACTTTCATGGTCCTTGAAAGTCTGTATACAGAACTTGCCTCAAAACCATAATTTGTCCTAGTCTGCCACCTGCACCTAAACACACATACTTATTTTTCAGAGCTTTGAACATGTTTGGTGTATTGTGTTGGCTGAAGACAAGCACCATGGCTTCTCTATTGGCCCTTGTGCTGAAATGTGGCTGCAGCAAGAGTTGTGAGTTGGCAGCCAGTGGGACAAGGCTGTGACTATGAGACCTGCTCCCCTGTCCTGGAGGGGAGAGACTGCTGAGACCTTGGTACTCACCAGATGATTCCTGTCTATACCCCACTGCTCCTGGGAGAGCCAGGCTTTGAAAGCTACACAATGAGGCACAAGATGCCTGTGTACTTGCTGCCAGAGCAGCCACCCCCTATCTCCTCTAGGAAGATCACTTGCCGGTTTCTTGGCTGGCTGGCCCAGAGCCTCCAATGGGCATTAAGGGGCCACAAGCCACCAGGCAGCCAGGCTGAGTCATGGAAGTGATGCTACTGCACCTTGAGGGTCAAATTTAAATTGTCTCAGGCTGGATATTACCCCACCTGTAACCCATGGCAGGGGAAATGATGACAGCATTTAGAAATTTTAAACAATCACATGCTCAGATATGCAAACTGTAATTAGTTGGGAGTTCAATGGGGCCAAGAGTACTGAAGTTTGCTCCTCATACGTTGAGTTTACAGTTTTAAGTCAGTCAGTTCTTAGCACTTTAGAGTTAATCCAGCTAAAGAAGAATGAGACAGATTAGGCCTATTAGACAATAGAAACAAAACATCTTCCCTCCCCCACACAAACAAATTGGTTTTGTCTCCCAAGTCTGCCTGCCAGCAGTGCTCAGAAACTCCTCATGCAAGAAGTTTTCAGCAGAATTTTGTTCATGATGTTTCAAAAGTCAGGGAGATCTTTCAGGATAGGTGACCACCATCAGTGCTTCTTTATTGACACATGAAGATAACCTCATTTTAACTTAAACCTGCATTTTTTGGGTGATCATCATATTTGTTCCAGCGTGTTTTGCTCAACAGCCTCTGGTTTTCACCTTTTCAGAGAAAAGCAATGGGGAAAGGTAATAATAATTGTTGTATACACTAAGAGCAGCATATAGGTTTAACCTACAAATCTCCCAAGAGTGTGTTGCATAAACAAGTAACATCTCACAGCAGCTGAGTTCAGACCTCCCCCAGCTGCAATCCCAGCGTATCAGAACATGGCACATGTCCAGCTGGTGGCAGTCCAAGGTTATGCTGCCCATGAGCTTCCAAAGCTTCAGACAGCAGAGCTATGTGCAGAAGGAGTTTTGCAATAGATCCTAAATTTAGTAAGGTCATGTGAATACTGTCTGGCAGGTGTAAATACCACCACTGGTGATCCTCCAGTGGGAAAGTACTACCACGGATCAGTAAATATTGATGGCATCATTACTTGAAGTATAATCACTCAGCAAAGCTGTCTAATGAAATCAGTGTAATTTTGAATTATTTCAGGAAACTTGAAAATCAGGATAAAGTCTTGAGTAAGTCTATCTACTAAGGGATAAGGTGTCAGATAATTTGAATCAGACTGATAGACTGCATTCAGCAGCATCAGAAAATCCTCCATTCTCTCATTTTTGTTGAAAGAAAAGTTGAGGAAAAGAGACAGCTTTAGCAGCAATTTAAACATGATACATATAGTTAGGTAATGGACTAAAATTTTTTCTAAAAATATATATATTCAATATCTACTGTTGCAATTTATCAATATAATGTTATTTCTTATAATGAGTGGCTAGTACTATATGTTTTCTTTTACATTTGTAGTGGGAACAGTTTCATTAATTATTACTGGGTTTTATATTAATTAATTTATTCATATAGAGCTGTGAATGTGCTTTAACAAATTACCATGTGAGAAAATATAGTACTCTCACCTGTTATGTTTGTGGAGTGCAAAGGTTAAGATATTTTTAAAAGAATCTTTTAGCAGTGAGCTAAACAAATATTGATAGTGTGCTTGGGAGGAGAAGTTATTTCAGGTTAAGCAGCATTAACAACACAAAACTCTTCAGATCTAAGCACAGAATTTAACCTTTGATACTGCAAGTTTTCAAGAGACTTTGAACCAAAATGCATATATTATTTAACCACAAGAGGTCATTGTAACACTGCTCTAAGCTACCTTACTCCAGTTTTTTCACCTCCACGGAGAGAAACTTTGAAAGAAACATGAAAAAAAAGTATCATTTTTTGAATTTGTTTTCAACTAATCTAAAATTAGCAATAAATCCAACGTATTTATTGTTGGATATTGTCGGATTAACAAAATACTTCCATGCTACTAATGCTTTGCTATATCCACAGATTTTTCTCTGAACTTCCTCTATTTATTTTTCCTTTTTTTAACACAGTTGACAGCTCTTAGCCACGAGGTTAGTACTGAAGAACAAATGACAAAGAATCAGCAGAAGAGTGATTAAGTGGTGTTCTATCATTGGAATGTTGACTAAATCACATGAATTCAAGCTTACTCTTTTTTTCATAAGTACGTAAAGATGATTTTTTTTCATCTTGGAATGTCATTTAGAAGTCTATTTATATCAGCCTTAGGCAGGCAGGTAGGTCTCTGCTTAAATTTTGTTTTCTCTTGTGCAGAAACAAAATTCACTCAAGCCTTGCCTGTGCAATTATTTAAAAAATAATTAGCATTATGAGTAACAGATTCATTATTACCAGTATACAATGTTTCTTCAATGCATGGGTGAAATAGATTTCTTAATTTGTGTGTATATTGACAGTTTTTGTTTGGCTGTGGGAGATTTTTTGAGTTTTGTTGAACTTCTTATCCTGTCACTGGAACATGCTCCTCCTTTACTTTTAAATCAGAAGTGGTTTTAAAAACATACCCTATTTTTCAAGATGTTGCACCCCCCCCCAAAAAAAATGTTAATTTTTTCAGATCATTTAAGTAAAAATTATAAGATGTACACTACTCAGATTAGAACTATTTTCTAATACAACTTAATAGTATTGAAACAGATTTAGACACTTTTGGAATGCAGTGTTTCTAGTGGAGTTTTTTGTTGCATATGTTTGTGCTGGCATTGAAAGGCAATTACATCCAAACTCCTTAACCTTTTTAAATTCTGTAATGTTCTGTTGTAAATTTCTGATGGGTGTGACCCATTCCTAAAAATCTCTCAAAAATGTGATCTGCTGAATTACCTTATTTTCTGAAATAATAATAATAGGACAATTCTAACTGCATTATGTAAACTGAAATTCAGCCTTTCTGGAGTGTTGAGTACCTACAACTCTTGTAAAATGAATATCACAAACAATTGGCTACTGCATGGGCCCCAGCATTCCATGTAGCTACAAGTAGGCTGGCATGGGTGGCAGAAGTGTAGCTCAACCACGGAGAACACAATTATATTTATCCCAGTTTCTGAGCTTTGTTCAACTGCTCTCAGCCATAAAGAAACAGTCCAAATGTAGTTATATCTGTGACTGCTTTAAAGTTAAAATGCATTAAATAAATATCTTGTATTGTCATAAAATATATGAAGATTGAGAATGATAGACTGTGCCTGTATGGACACAATCCACCTACCATGCTTTGTAGCTATTTTTAAATCATGAAAAAGATGCATTCCCGTGAAGATCATCTTGATAGCTAAGCCCTCTTGTGCCAAAAAAATATTGTACCCAGCTGACACACCCCATATTAACCTGCACAGTGGCCAATTTACTCAATCTTTGATGAGAGAATTCACAGCAAATATGCACCCCTAAATTTCCTATCACCAGATTAACTTTTTATTGAATTTACACAAAATACACCTTTACAACTGTTCCTTGTTAGAAGTGTTATTTTGATATTGGGTTCACAAACATCACTCACTGATGTTATGAAATATCAAAGAACTCCCTTTTCCCCCTCCCTTCCTTTCAAGAGATAATCTAGCAGCTTTTTAGGTCAGCAATCCTTTTGGTTTTTTGGTCTTTGTTCAAGGAATTACATTACAGTGTAATAAAAACGTCTTTATCAGAGACTTAGAGTGGTAAGTCTGTGGAGAGAAGCCAGGAGAAAATCATTATCAGTAGATGTAAACCTAGAGAAAAGCAGATTTGAGCAAACTGACACAGCTCTGAAATGCTTTCAGAAGTGAAGCTGGAAATTTACAATATTTATACACTCCCTTACAAAATTGGGCAACTTTGGCCTGAATAATTTGTACTTTTGGCCTGAATAATTTGTACTTTTCGGCACTGATATTCACAAGAATGCAGCAGCCTCCAGCTCAGACTCCTGTTCTGGCTAATGCTACTGAGGATGGGATGATTCAGATCCTGTGTTTACCTTAAATCTTTCTCTACACTGTGTCAGTACTTTTTTTCAGTTATGTTAATATTCCATCCTCTTCTTGAGAGGATTTTGTGCAGACTAGCACATTTCTGTCTTCTTCATGGATCATTTATTAATTAACTGTCACAAAATTCACAATCAATAGGTAGAATCTTTAGATTTTTTCATGGATCATGGAGGTTTTATCCTTGACATAATCTGGAAACCAAATAAGGATGATAACTTTGAGATAAAAGGTACAGACAGCTCAATGTGAAGTGCAAGTGGCCCATTAATTCCCCACATTTGCAGATCTCTGAGGACCACAACTTGAACGGTTTCCTCATCATCTTATTGATTTTGAACAGAGATGCAAATTCTGATAACTTTTTTCTCTGATTGATCAACTGGCAATTAATATATATCTTTTTGACCACCAACTTTACTTCAGAAAACAGCAAGGAGATGTACATGACTTCAAAATGTAGCATTCAGTTAACACTAAGAAGATTATGGATTATATCTGCTACATCCTATTCCTTGTAATTTCTATTATGATTCCATTTTCCATTTATTCTATCTCAGGAGGTTATAAATAAAGTCTTGAAATTGGAATGTACTGCAAAATCAGAACTCCATTTCAACAGGGGGATGAATAGAATTTAAGTCGATGATTAATGTGTTTTATTTGGCTCCATGAATTGGATAGATTGAAAAAATATATTGTTCAGCTTCAGACTTCAGCCTGTGTTACAGTTTTTCACTAGGTGGAGCAATAGCATCTTTGTTAGCATGCTATTCCTATTCTGAACTCCTGTGCCAGGAACTTGGAATATGCAAGTTCTGAACTAAATCTATATATGTTGTAAATGGGGAATTTAATTTCGGAAGATATTTTTCTTCAGTTTGAATTTTTTTTTTAATTCTGACAACTGCTTTGCTGGCTCTGATATCTCTTAGGAAGTATAAAAATATAGAAATAATAATGTTTTTCTTTATTTCAGCCTCAGATTCATGAACGTTTTATAGCTGATGGAAGAAGTAACACCGAAAACAGTTCAGATAACAGCTTGGTACTTTTGGTTGTTTTTCTTTGTTTAATGCATGCATCAAGAAAGAAAAACAAATTCTGGCTTATAAGTGACATAAATATTTGGTTAATTAAAATTCTCAAAAATGTCATTTTATATGAATGCACATTTTTGCAATTGCTTCTTTACATTTTATGTTAAAATTTCTTATCAAGGTATATTTATGTAAAATTGTGTTTATTGATTTTCAAGGTATATTGATTTAAAATAATTAATTACATTAATTAATCTTAATTAATTACATCTTAATTACATTAAGAAACATATTAAGAAGCCTTTCAATCCCATTCTATCTTCTGAAGATTATTAATCTAAAAAAAAATGGTGGTAAGGTTTAGAATTTTTCAAGACAAGACATTTTTGTTAGAGACCCTTCTCTTGATACCTGCATGAGTAATTACTCTTTATCAAAGATCAATTAATCTTTTTTATAGGATTATGTTTTTGGAATAAAGATTAAATTATTTAACAATAAAATGTCAAGGTGATAGATTTAAAATTTTAATTCAGTTATATCTATTTTACATTTTAATCCATGCATTTTAGTTCCTGGCTTCTTTTGCTCCTGTTATATTTTACGGTTCTTTGGCCTCGGGCCAAGAATGTAATACGTGAACATGTGCTATTCTGATGATTTATTAAATGGCTGTTAGTAATGGCCACAATTAATTTATGAAATAAAAAAAATCAGATATTGATTCACACAGAGAATGAAATAAAGTCTGACAATGTGTTTATTTATCTTATTTCCTCCACACATAACAGAATCAAGATAGCACTTAACTGTATAAAAGAATTAGAAAATAAAAGATACAGCAAAGATAGCTGAGGACTGCTGCTGACAAGATTAATAAAATCTAATTTTAGAAAGAAAGCACATAGAATTTATATTATGCTACATTTTAACAAGTGCCTTACTAACTCTTTAAGCTCTTTTGTTGATAGATTGCTCTGACACCCTGGAATCTCATTCATAAATTAACTTTAGTCTTTAATAAAATGGCAGAGCTGTCCTTAAACATTAATTGTGATTTTTAAGACTTTGATGTAGAGTTCTTTGACCCCTTTTTTTAATTTCTGGTTCAACAAACCCACACACCAGCGCTGCAGCACCATGGGTGACTGAGCTGCCAGAGCACACCATCATAAAGACTTAAACACTAGAAGAAATGCTATTCAGGATAATATTTAGGAATTCAAGTACTTAAGGTATTCAGGCATTCAAGCACTATTCATTTAGATAAAATTCTTGAAATCGCATTTTTCCACACACCCAAATGAGCACCTGAATAGTGGGAAAATTTATTTCAGAACAATGATTTCATTTTTATCTTTTCAGGTAAAGAGACATGTATTTTGGTTTAAAAAAAAACCAACAGCAACAACAACAAAAAAAAAAGCAGCAAAAATCACAAAAACAAAAGCAAAAACAACCAACAGAAAAAACCACAGAAAAAAAATTAATAGTAGTAGTAATGTAAGTGCACTAAATAAATATTCTGACACTTCCTCCTTTACTGAAAAATAGATGCTGAACCTTCTTTAATGCCAGGGCCTGATTATCCATATGTAAGGGGATCCATGGGACAGGTGAGATAGACAGTACAAAACTTTTTTACTCTGTTACCTGGGCAGTAGGATCTGATTTAGCATGAACAAGTAAAAAATTGGATTTCCACGCCTCTAATGCTAGGACTATCAAATACCAAATATCAAATTAAATGTCCAGAAGTTTTGCATTTCTGACTCTACTAATCCCAGACCTGTTGTCCTAAAACAGGTTCAGACCCAGTGCATAAGAAAATCTGGCAACTTTTCACTGTTTTATGGACAGGGTGAATGCCAACAAACAGATCAGAAATTTGTCTGACTTCAAGTAGGGACAGAAAAACTGAAGCTTAAAGGTACTTGTCTCTTTCTAAAAATCATAATATTCTTATTTAATTGAATAAGCTAGCTGAGGTTGTCACAACAGTAGTCTGTAATAAACATGTATGAAAGCCTGAAAATATTTTGGGAGTAAAGGATCTGTTCCTCACTATGAATAACTAGCGCATTTCTGCCTCATATTGCTGATCTGCTGATTCCCTAACCTCAGACTTTAAATTTTATAACAAAATAAGATGTCAAGCAGTCATAAAAGACAGATGAAGATCATGTTTGAAAATAACACTGTGAAATGCCTGGTTAATTCTCTAATCTCCAGGTGCTATATGTATTATCTTGACCAAATTACACTTACAGTTCCTTGCCTTTGATTTTATGAACAAAACCAAAATACAGTGAAGGTTTAAGGTGGTGCGGTACACACAGTATTTTCACTATGATCAGTATATGTGTGAACAAATGATTAGATATGGAAAGAATTCCAAGTACAGAGAAAATCATTTATTTGGAAAAAAAAAAAAAAAAGATAGATTGACCATCTCACAGCAAAAATTGCTTTAGCTTATACTTCTCTACAGCTTCTGCAACTGCAATTTCAGGTAAGTCTACTGATCCCAAATGAGTCATATAGAGTGCATAAATATGAAATAATATAACCAAAAGGTGCTGCTGAACAGCAGCTGGGTATTCTCTTGAATTTAAAATTCAATTCATAGAAAATATGAAATTTTTAATCATAATTTGCTAAGGTGTATATTGCCTTGGTTGTTGAATTTTGTTACTAGATTTTTGATTTAAGGAATTTAATTTTATTTCCCCCAGATAATTTTGAAGTAATATTCACAAAATGAACTTCTCAATGACTTAAGAATATTCAAGATTATAAAACAAGATACAATAGCAGAAATTACCATAATTAGTTTTTGAATTACTGTAATTTTTGCTTCATTTTCTAAAAAATGCTGATATTTTCCTTCTCTTCTCTTCTCTTCTCTTCTCTTCTCTTCTCTTCTCTTCTCTTCTCTTCTCTTCTCTTCTCTTCTCTTCTCTTCTCTTGCAAAGCATATAAATCTTCTTAAGTACATATTATTTCAAGACTTCTCAGTTCATATTCTGTAGCAGACTTCTGTTGACCAACTTCCTTCTAAATCATGACACTATGCATTAATGCCTGCAAAGATTCTGTAGAGCTGTCTTTCTATTCCTGCAATTGTTATATCATGTCTGAGCAAGTTTATAATCGTTTACATTTTTAAAGATTCTTAAATAAGAGAGAATTTGTCCCACTTTTTCTAGTTTGTGTATTGTCTGCTCACAGCTGCCAAAGACATTTGTCCTGCTCCTTTTTAAGTAAGTTTCCATGAACATAACTATACAGATTGACCTCCCTGCCAGGACATTGATTTCTTAACTCAGATTCAGTTTGAAATACCCAACATTAGTGGTATCTCAGAAGGTAAGTTCACAGAAAATCTGTAACTATAAAAATATTTCTTTGCGATTGCACTAAAATTCTGGGCAGATTTTGCTGCAGGACTTAGATTTTTAGATCAGATTAATCTGCTGGCAGATTTTTGTCAAACTAATCTTTTCTCCAAGGTTTTATGAATGACAGCTCTCAAGAAATGCACAATTGTGCAGGCAAGCATGCTGTTACTTAGATGAAACAATACCTTTTCTTAAAGAGAGTTTTAGCATGCCTCTATATTTTGAATAACTTCCTTCATAATTTCATAATTTTGCTTGTAATTAAAACAAAGAACTTATTTGCATTAGAGATACAAAAAAATATTTTGAGTAAACCCTCCGAAGTCGGAGGTTTAATGCAGTCTATGTTGCCTGTCAATTATTTGAACCTGATTATTTACACATTAAATTAGTGAATTTGATTTTTTATTTATTAAACAATTTTAAATTGAGCTGTTGAATGTAAAATTGAGGATGTAAAATTGAAAAGGGCTTGTAGGAATTTTGGAGGCAGAAACACATTCCTTTCTGATGTGTTCTTTAGAAAAAGAAAACAGCTATTTCAGATGCCTTAAGGAAATACAGAGAACCAAAATTTTGGCGTAGATGAACTGGATAATCCATTAAATACTTTGCAATTCTTATCTATATATAAACCAAATTTTCCAAAATTATTATTCATTTTTCCATTTCACAAGCTGAGTTTATCTGTAGGTATTGAGAGCTACAAATGCTAAATATCTTTGAAACTCTGATGTGTGGAGAACACTTCCTAGGCTAAAGGAGTCTTTAATGCCACTGACTCCCAAATGACATTGGTGAGACTGGCATCCTAATTTCCACTTGTCTCTGGAAAATGTGCCTCAGGGTTACTCAGATGGAATGACCTTAAATTGGTGGCCTTTTTCTGGAAATTTTTGTATATGGTTTTATGGTTATATCTGCCTTGCCCATCAAATCAAAATAAAAACTACTGAGTAAAATACAGAAAGACTGTATTCAGTTGTCAGCATTTCATATTGCTGAAGTTACACCTAGTAGTCTTGCCAAAAATGCCACTAAGGATAAAAATCAAAAAATGACATGAGAAGAAATGTTAATAGTCATATGAATGCTGTGTGTTTGAGAAGTAGCTGAATCATTTCCTGAAAAGAGAATTCCTGCTACAGTAGCAGCACAGTCATTGTGCAGAAGTCAAGCACAGCCCCCATGAACTAACATCTGTATGCAAACACACACACAAATAACATATTTAAAATACTGCTGTAGAGGGAATCTGTGCAAGTCCTGCAGGATAAACTCAGAAGTAAGAATGATTAATTTCTAGAGTCCTTGTTCTGTTCTTATTCTTCTAGCTCTGGAGTAAATGTCACATTCTCCCCCTTTTTGTTAAGGTAGAAAAATATTGTGTTCAGTTAGCAAAAATACCAGCAAGTTTCTTATGTAAAATATTTAGCTTTTATGATAAAGAAGTTCTTTTTTTTTTTTTTTAAATTTTAGCTTTTATGGGAAAGTTAATTTTTCAAAGGAGATAAATACAGTTTAGTTGTGAAGAACTGTGTAGAATTAAAGAAAAGATAAATCTAAGCTCAAGTACACTCAGCTTTGAGTATCATCTGCAAATCAGCATATGTACTTGTTTGCCTTTTAGCATCCTGATTATCAGGTCAACATTTTCTTTGGGCAGAGTAAGGTTTATGTATATGCTTTTTCAGTAGCTAAAATTGGGGTAAAATGGTCTTCTTATGACACAAAATGTGTTTAGATATTAAAACTACTGTTTTTTTGCTGTGCTCTGATTACCACAAGAATATCTGAAAAATGGAGAGTTCTCTTGTATGCTCTTTTGGTATCTAGGAATGCTTTAGATTCCAGTTTGTCTAATTAATGCTGGGTTTCCACAGTTGTGGTGTTTTCAGGTTTTGGTGGTGGTTGCTTTCTTTGTTGTTGGTGGTGGTTTGTTGGTTTTTTTGTTTGGTTGGTTGGTTTTGGTTTGTTTTTTGTTAGGTTTTTTTAGTTTGTTTGGTTTGGTTGTTGTGGTTTTGGGTTTTTTTCTTTGTTTTGGTTTTTTTTGTGGGGGTGTGTTTGTTTTGTTGGGTTTTGTTTGTTTGCTTTTAAGTAATACAAAATAAAGCACTCATCTTTTAGGATTACAGCTTTTAAAGGATGGCCTACATATTTGAGTATCTATACACAGAAAGAGAGCAAGTTTAATTGATATCTGACTTCTAAAGTTTAAAGAAATGGCTTTAAGTGAATGCAACCTCAGACTCCAGTTGTGCTGTTTGTTTCCTTGTTGGTTTTCCCCTTGTCTGTTGTTCTGCATGTTTAACTTTTATGGTAACCAGTTTCTTAGGCCAAAATTATGTTTACTAAGGCAGAGACCTGAGACTTAATTCCACCATGTATACTTCATCCAGTTGCACCATGGGTAAAGCAGGCTGAATTAACAGAAAACATCCCAAAACATTCTAGCTTGAGCAGTGTCAGGAAAAATATTTGAAATAAATGCATGGTACAAAATGGACTAACTTATAGTATTTCACTTTTTCACAAATCTACAAAATGTTTAAAAGGTACTGACAAATTTTAAGACAATATCAAATAAATCTATGCTACCCTAATATCCCTTGCACAAAACATTCCTTCCTTTAAAATGCAAAGAATCACCTTTGATTAAATCATTATAATTATAAAATTATTTTAAATAGATTTTCCTTATTTTGTTTAGTTAAGTCCTGTTTGATAAAGTACTTCCATTTTACTCCAGAAAACACACCACCACATACCTGCATCCTCATAAAATTCTGTTCTGTATTGGTACAGCAGGGCTGAAAGGAACCTGGAAAGATCATCTGGAAACTTCCCCGTCTGTGGTTCCCTTGTGACTTCTTCTTTTGGTTTGTGGCTTCTGACATATATATTTCTGCTTTATTCCCAAAAATTTTATAAGCAGTTTGCTGCTGTGTTTTACTGTTCATAGTGGAAATGTCCATAGAAACTTTTTCTTAATATCTGATATGAATTCTGGTTTTGAAATTTGAACTTATTGCTTATTTATCTTATTTGGTACAGGCATGCAGAATAAATATTACTATTAATATGATGTAATTATTTATATTTTATTGTAATAAATGGTGTTTTAGATCTCTTACAATTCCTTTTGCTCTTTTGTTTCTTTTCAGTAGCTTCATATTTCACATTTTCATATTTCCCTTAAAGTGCAAAAGAACTTAAATAAATATTTGCCTGTCCAGATCCCGCTGCAGAGCCTCTCCCAGACTCCAGCAGATCAATGCTCCCATCCAACTTAATGTCACCTGCAAATTGACTGAGAGGACACTCAATCCCCTTGTCCAGGTCATTGTTGTCATCAGATCATCGTAAAGGTGTTTTCACAGGACTGGCCCAGCACCGAGCCCAGTGGAGCACCACTTGTGACTGGACACCACCAGTATTTAATTTGATTCGCTGTAACTCTTTGGGCTCACAACATTTTTATCCATGAGTTGAGGCCAGTGGTATGGGATTCAACACAGCAGAGTGCTGGGTCCAGCCCTTGGGTCACAACAAATCCATGCCGTGCAACAGGCTGGGGGAAAAGTGACTGAAAAAACACGTGATGGAAAAGGACCTGGGCACGCTGATCCACAGCCAGCTGGACATGGGCCAGAGTGCCCAGGTGGCCAAGAGGCCAAAGGTGTCCTGGCCTGGGTCAGCAACAGTGTGGCCAGCAGGACAAGGGCAGCAATTGTCCTGCTGTACTCGGCAGTGTTGAGGCCAAACCTCAAATCCTGTGTTCAGTTTTTGGCCTCTCACTACAGGAATGACATGCAGGTGATGGAGCAGGTCCCGAGAAAGGCACCAAAGCTGGTGAAAGGTCTGGAGCACAATTCTGATGAGGAGTGGCTGAGGGAGCTGGGGGTGTTTAGCCTGAAGAAAATGAGGGTTGAAGAGATCTTACCACTCTCTACAACTGCCTGAAAGGAGGTTGTAGCAAGGGTAGGGTCAGTCTGTTCTCCCAAATAAGTAACAGGAGGAGGAGAAATGGTCTCAAGTTGCACCAGGAAGGTTTAGATGGGATATTATGAAAAATTTCTTCACCAAAGTGCTGTGAAGCACCAGAACAGGCTGCCTAGAGAAGTGATAGAGCCACTATCCTTGGAGGTATTTAAAAGACTTGTAAATGTTTCATTTAGGGACATGGTTCTGAATTTTATAAACTGTCTTTTGATAAGACAGCTTTCATGGTGCTTTTATACAGCATTGCTGTTTCAAGATACTTATGGTCTCACGTCTTTGGAGAATATTCATCCTGCAAAAACTAGTTACAACATTCACAAGATATGTTAATGTTATCTCTGCTTCTCTATTCCAGAGGTGTGCTACAGTTCATGTAGGCATAAATAAGTTTAGTTACCAAGTACCTACAATAGGGCACAAGCAGTGAAGGCTCCAACTGCATCAAAACTCCATGTCATCAGAACTGCATTGCCTTTAATACTCAATCTAAATATTTGTTCATCTTCTTTGTATTGTTTTGTGGTTACTCTCTAATGTCAGGTTTCAAGGCAAGAAGATATCCAACACAGCAGGACAGGACTCCACAAATGACTCTGCAAAATTTTTACATGATTCGGATTTACATGATTGGGTTTTTAATTTTTTTTTTTTTAATTTTTAGTATATTCAATTGTAATCAGAGGTGAGAAGCATGTAGAAATCTGTACAAGCATTTATGTGATCGTGCATGCATGGTATGATTATTCTTTTAAGTAATGATTATCTTATCATTTACACTAAGTTATACCTATTTAAAGTAAATTTCAATGAACATCTTAAATCTTCTTTTCTGCCTTCTAAATATAGATTGTTCTTTGGGATAGCTATTTTCTGTCAGAGAAGTGAATGACAGGTTTCAGTTTTCTGTATGAGTCAAATGAGTCCCCTTTTAGGCTATTTACATCATAAAGTAAAAGAAGAAATTATTATTATTATTATTATGTTATGTAATAATTCTGTTACTAGAATTAAGAATAAATCACAATTGAATCCAAATATGTATGTCTTGCTTCAGATTATAAGTTGCAAGAGAAACAGTCTGATGCTATCCTCTGTGGACAACAGGCACTACAAATGCATTCCATAATCAGATCCTGGCACTGCTGGAGGACTAGGGAGATCATAGATCTCATTCAGTTAGTGTTCCTGAAGAGATAAAAGAAATTCTCTGAAATGTTATCTTTCAATTCCCAGAACTTGAATAGACTGTATTTCAGATTAATTCCAATTTATTTCAAATTAGCTTCTTTCCTTAACTATCCCCATGTAATTATTGTCCTAATCATTGTCCACACTTAATCATGTATAAGTTCAATAAAAATAAATAACTTTATTGCTTTAATTTATTGTAGTTACCAAACACGTTGATTCAAACATAGCTGCTTAGGTATTACACTTTGGATCCAATGTAAAACTTTTCTAGTGAAGAATCTCTTTCCTTATTCATCTTACGGAAATCCTGTGGCTTGTTGTAACTTGTCTTCAGAAGTGTTTTTCCAGGTGAACTTTGCACAAAAATTTGGCTTCATTAACTCAAGCAAAAGAAAATTTTATTATTTGTTGCTGTCGGCCTTAAGATTTAATGACAGAGATGAGGAAATATAGGGTATTTTGCCTATACATTTATACTTAGCCCTTAAATGGCAACTTTTGTTTTCAAAACTAGTAAATGAACCTTAGTTATTTATTTCTCACAGTACCACAGTAATGTAAGCAACTATTAGAAACCTTTTTTTACAGTGAGATTAAATACTTTATAGGAAGCTAAAAGAGCTTGATGAGGTCACATGGGAATAATTATCATATTTGCTGTATATGTAAGTCTTCCCACCTGTAACCAATTACTTATATTACCATCATCACTGAAGATATGCATTAGCAACCTGAGTCATTTCCATTAAACAGTAAATTTTGAAAACATCTGAAAAGCCTGAGGGTTGCAGTATTCTAATGTTTCTGACTCTAATTGACTGTTTCAGGCAGATGTGTCTGGGTTAATAATGCTTTCTATTGAAATTTCACCTCCTTGAATTACAACAGCTGTAAAGAAACCAAAACCAGACTCTTCCCAGAGGTGCACAATAAAAGATAAGAAACAATGCCACAAATTACAAGAGAAATTTTTTCTGGATATAAGAAGAAAAAAAAAACCAAACAAAAAGCCCCCAAAAACCCCAATCCTTTATGAGTGTAACAAAAATCACTGTAAATGGGACCTTGACTACAACTGCCCACCTCTGGCTATGCTAATACAGTATGATCTAGAAAACAAAGTACAGATGAACCTTCTTATGTAACTGCTGCTTAGCTTCACACTTTCTGTAACATTTGGTGGCAGGAGACCAGAGGGTTACAGACTCCCTGGGGACAATTAGATATTGGTCTTAGCTAAGCAGAAAGTCAAAGAAATTTGCCTGGGGCTGTGTGATTAGCAAGGCCATTGACAGCTCATGTTTTCAATCTAAGCTAGAAAGCAATAAATAATTAAGACAGCAGTCCCTAGTGGGTGGGTAAAGGGAAACACCATGAAAGTGTTTTTTGCCCAACATGGCAAGAGCAGAGCATGAAGTGGCAATAGTTATGGCCAAGCTACCAGCCAGGAGCCCAACACTGAGGGAGCAGTGATTACCTGTTCCCCCTCATTCTTGGTGCAGGTCTGTGCTCAGAAGAAATGGGACCTGATTTGTGGGTGTGTAAGGAGTGTGTGTGGCAGAACAGATATCTTGGACCAGAAATCATTAGTCAGATGCTGCATCCATCCTGTTAATAGTAACTTCAGAAATATATGGTTTTGTGTTTATCCCACCCAATTGCCATGCCACACTATCCCTGGAGATCTTAAAAACTCAGCTGAAGCAACATGATCTAGTGTTAGAATTAGTTCTGCTTTAAGCAAGGTTTCAGAAGAGGTAGTCTCCAGGACTGTCTTCCAGCGTAAAGAATTCTGTAACATCGTGACTACAACTTACAGCTAAACTTCAAGAAACAATCATGGTATTTTATTTATTAAATTATTTTTTTTATTTGTTATACAATTTACATGTCAAAATCCTATGCTATACAAGGAAAGTATGACTATGTATTGTCACATTCTCTCGTATCCTATGATGTACATGGTTAAAAGTATGGAAAAAATTACTAGTTTCTGTAAGTGTTGTATTGTTATTAACTTAGGAAGGTAATGACATGCTAAAATTCATATAATTTATGTTAAATCATTTTCACCTACAGCAAAATATTTTTTGCATACCTTCAGTTCCAGGATAGTAGATAAATAAGAATTAAAAAAGAAATGTCAGTAAATGGCCAAATTCCCCTCCCAGGCTAGTATGTCAATTAGTGCAATTAAGAGAAGGGTCAGAGATCAGTGTTTGCAGAGTGCTTTTCAAGGGAATGGAGTACTATTAATATTTTCCCATAACACCTTTGCCTTTTATAAAGTCTAAAGATTTTCTGCCTTACATCAATAAGGTTACTTACACAGCAACCTCTCTAAGTTTCTTATTTAATGTCTCTGATCATCCCCTCCGGGCTCTTTCACATTGGATGGAAGTGGAGGTACATGTACTATGCAGGACAAGGAGGGTGGATCCAGCACACCTTGTATGCATCAGACAGCTGCACATAAACTTCCATAGAATCAGATATGTTCTATGTGTGTGAGACCTAGTGTTATATACAAATGACAGATGTTCTGTGAGTCCAGAGAAATCTGAGCCACGATGCAGAGTCATCACAGGTTTATGGCTGTTCATATAAGATTTTCAGCAATTTTGTAGCACCATCAGAGAAATTGCTTCCAATCTGTAGTGTCTGGCTTTCCCAACAAAGTCCTCTTTTTGTTATGTGTGGACAAAATTTTCAGATGTAACTAAAAAAGAACCATCTGAAAAAAACTGGTTGCACATTCCTAATCTGCTTTCTTCAAATTCTGGGAGTCAGTAAAGGTTCAGTGTTTGTGTCCCCAAAGAAAACACAAACCCAACATTGTTCTTGGGACATACAGACCAAATGAGTACTAGTCCAGGCACCACCATATGATCTGTACCAGAGCTTCCAGTAGTACATAAATTCTGCTGACTTCTGATACGGAGCTTGGATGAAGGCCTGTGCATCCGTGGATCATCTAGAGTAACTTCTCCAGTGCAAGGAGCTCTAAAGAAATGATGAAATGCAACAGTCATGCTGTTATGTTTTGTGCTTTGTTTTTCCTTCAGCTAAACTTGTTAGCCTTCTCCTCACTTTGCTTCAGAACATAAGTAGCTTTATTTATAAGCAATAGTGAGCTAAAAGGCAGAACATATCTGGTAAAGAAAAAGAACTAGAAAAGGAAAAATAGGTAATTTCTGATCTTTTTTGGTTATGGCTAATCAGAAGATAAAGCAAGACATACAAACTAGGAACTGGGAGTAATATGGATGATATAATTTTGTTCTTAGGCCAACCTCTCTCTGTGTAAGGAGACCAGGAAACTCCAGAAGGCACTGTCCAGAATCTTGCCTGAATGACAATAAAAAAGGATGCAAAAGATCATCTCCACAGATCGGTGTTTAAACCAACAATGACCCTATGTTCTTTTAGTATCATGGTTTCCCAGGTTCCAAGAGGCTATGGATGCCCTGGGACATTTTTTTAGAAACTTTGCCACATCGCACCTCCTGCAGTGACATTATGGCATGAAAAAGAAAAGAGTCGTATATCTGATGTAATATTTCTAAATATCCTATGAACCTCTTACAAGATAAACATAATATCTTTAATGGAACCATGATGAAGGAAGGGATTCAAAGGAAATTCCAAATTCCAGTGCTTACTTCATCTTTAAGAGAAAGAGCTTAAGAGGGAAACACTGACTGTCAGCATTTCAAAGTGTAAGTGACGAAACACCACTTTGAAGTGTCTTACTTTCAGATGTTTATCTTAACTTTGACCTTTATATCACTTAATATTTTTTAATATGTTTTGTGCATATTCCCATAGGCTTTTTATGGTACTCAGTTATTTTACTAAAAGTGCTAGCTTCCCACACAACCCTCCCCTACAACATAGGTTAAAATATGATTGTGGTTTGCATTAAGGATTCTTTTAAGGAAACTTTTCTAAAATCCCAGAAGAAAAATTTGCTTCCACCACCATTCAGTTAAGAGAATATGAATAACTAGGGGAAGCAACTGGTTAGGAAACAAGACTTACTTACCTTAGACCCTGTTCCCATTAATACTTAGCAAAGCAAAATGTCACGTAGCTGGGGGAAGTTTTCAAGTAAACAGCCTGAGTCAATATTAAGACTATTTTAAAAGTCTCTATTGTTCGGTTAGCTGCTTTACAGCAAAATTACCAAATTCTAGTCCCAATTATGCCCAAGTACTGACAACATTGCTGCCTGCAAGATAAAAGTGTCTTGTTATTAGAAGGTCTATTCACTGTAAATGATTTAATTTTCTGCCCCTGAAATCATCTTAAATTAAGTTGTTCATAATAAAGTGACTGCAGACAGAGGGTTATTATTTGGACAAGCTTCTGTGAATGAAAATTCAATGGCCAGACTCATTTGTCTGCCTAAAGATGTTGTTATATTTTAGGTTCACTTCATTTTGAAAAGTTTGATGGTAACAGAGAAGGACAGCCTTCACTGGTGCTTGTCTGCTGTAGGGAGGTCCAATGTCCATCTCCTTCATCTAGCCCAAGAGAGAAAAATGTTAAATCCTAGTGAACAATGGCAATATTGAGCTTCCATGCAGAGAGACTTTAAATAGGGCCTTCACAAAATTTTAATGAAAGTGTCTCATGCCTGACCGGCGTTCAACTGCTCTTTTAGACCTTCACCAACATATATATCTGATTTTGGTTCCTACATGTTCCTTTTCTATTGCATCAAGGAAACTTTTAGGACAGGCGTAGCTGGTTATGCAGAGGCAAGCGCTGAATTCAGCTTTTCAGAAATGGACATCTCTGAAAGCAGAAAGGGTGCTTTGAAATAGAATTGTCTTGGTTGTGTGTGGAGAAGTAGCAGTAAACTTTTATCTGCTGGTACAAACCAGCAAAAGGATGGTTTAGGGAAAATAAAGTTGAGACTGGAGCTGTGCAGGCACTTCTTCTGCAGCCACATGTCAGCTTGTCAGAAAACCTGAATTTTATTCATTTTATTATATAAAGAAACCAGGCATAGTTTTGAGTTACTGTTAGAGCTAGAAGCTAATAGCTGAAGACTAATTCTTCCCAGATCCAGTGTGTGTATTCTTGGTCTACTTATGATGAAATACCATTTTTCTCCTAGAGGAAAAGAAGAAAAGATACCAAGTGCTTCTCTAACACTGGCCACAGAACGCTTTCAGATGTCGTTTATTAAAGAGCATTAAGAAGTGAGGAAATATTAACCTACGTTTCATATCTTATACAAAAAATATATTTTGGAATGCCTGGATGAAATTAATACTTCTGACAAACATTATGTGGCAGCATATATTTAGGCAGAAGTGATACATGTAGAATAGCAATAACCTTTGGCTGTTTTTAACACACTCAACCAGTTAATATAATAGAAATTATTAGTACTAACACTTTAATTTCTGGGCATATTCAAACAACAGACTTCTTTTTTTAGGCTTCTAGAATTCTGCAAAAGGGTAGATTGTTGCCTGAGTCAGACAGTAGGAAATTAATGCTGACATTGTATAGTTTGCTGCTGAAAACAGAGGAAGAGGTCAATGCCATTGATGATTTGCCATCAGCCTGAGTTTTTATTAAAATTGATGGCACTGAATTTATTTTTTATAAACAGTAATTCAAAATATCTTGCTCAAGAAACAATCCTCTTCCTGCATAATGCTGTTAGCAGATTTATGTTGTCTGGCATTAGGATGTAGATGTACCTTTTGCATGCTAAAGAATGCATGGTTATGTTTTTTCAATATTTGGGATAGTCAATGACTTCTTTTAAGAGGCATTTTGAATGTTTCAGGATTCTCTTTTTATTCACCTATTTCTAGTAAACATTACTGAGACATCATCAGTTTGTTGGGTTTATTTAATTAAACAGAAGCTTACAAACAAGTCATATATTGTTTAAAACAGAAAACAAGAACATTCATTCTTAGTGTGGCATCAGTTTAGGAAGTTTCATCAAATTTCCTTCGTTCATCTGCTCTGGCACTCCCAAGCAGATCCTAAGTGGGCATGTACGTGCCACTCATCACACAGTGGGATGCAGTCGCAGTATCTGGGTCTCCGAGACATGTGACTCCAGTGAGCACTGTACGGGTCAGTTGCTATTTAATTTCTGTTCCACTAATAATCATAAAGAATGCCATAGGCACTTTTAACAAGCAGCAGCAAAACGGGGGCTTTTGAAGTATCTCTCTCAAATCTGAATGAAAACGTCTGGTAAATGAATTTAGCTATTTCAAATCTTGGCCTGGGTTTCCTGTGTTTTCCTAGTGGCATTCCTCCATGCTTCCAATAACACGGCAATTTCTATAGAGTGAGTTTGTGTGTGCAGACAGACAGCTCCTGATGACACTTCTCTTTTGTCCCTTCAACACAAAGAGGAATGTATTACTCTACCGAATACAAAGGACTAATTCTACTAAATCAGCTTGTGTGCTCGTTGGTGGACATAGCAGTTTGCAAAATCTAATCAACAAAGATTTGTAATCACCTTTACTACGTATTATCAATTCTTAATTTTCTTTATTGTAATCCCCTTTACATCTGTCTAACTGCTACAAATGCAGTTTTTAGAATGGATGGTTTTCTTTGTGATAGTAACTTTTCAAAATAATTTCCTCGATTTTGGATTAATAAAGTTTATTATCATAATTCAGTGCCCTTCCTTTTACAAGCAAAATACATACATTTAGGGATGTGAACACATACACATTTTTGATACATTGTCCTCATTTAAGAATATTAATGCTAATATTAATAGCTGATTTATCATAAAAGTGTGAAGATAAAGCAGACATGACAATAAAATAATTGTGACATCTCTAGTCCAACTTGTGAGTTGTTAAACTATTTAGGATTCATGATACACTGATTCCAGTTACTGCTTGGTGTACAAACTCAATTTTGTAAAAGTGCTCTTCTATCAAAAGTGAGATAAAACTACTATGTTGTTGTGCAGAACACCAGTGATCCCAGCTCTGTTAAAAAATAAAGTACTTCAGATATTTTGAATATTTGAAAAAAATCCAGACTGAAAGTGTTTAAAAACTGTACCTGAGACAGGGCACATGAGATAAGAAAGGCAGAGTATCACGTTGGGATGGAGAAAATTTCAAAACATAAAAGTACTTGCAGTACCTTTCTAAATTAAAGATTTTTAAGTTTGTGAATTGCAAAGTCCTCAGTGACAGTTATCACACTGCACTGTACATACCACACTTTGGAAACAGATTGCTTGAATCAGAACTGGAGCTTCTAAATAAGCTTTAAAATGGAGGCCCAGACACATTCCAGAATACAAGATCCTCACCAAGATGTTTGCCTGATTTCCCTCTCTGTAGCATGGTGTTGCACTCATGCTGTACTGTGAGTATCTGGCTTTTCAAAGTGATGCTTATACACATGCATATATTTAATATATTTATTGGTTTTCACTATTAATGTAGTTTACTACCTTTGAAAGTGTGATGACTGATGATAAAATTCTTGTCTGACTTTTAAACGTGATTTTAAAAATATATTCTGTTATCTGTCAATCTTTTTTATAATTTAATCCTTTTTTATCATTTTAATTCATATTTCCTAAAATATTATCCATTAAGATGGTTGTATGTTGTTGCTTGCCTGATCATGCAGTTCCAAGTAAAAATAAATCACGTTCAATTGAGCAAAGCCCCCAGTGTAGGCAGTAGGTTTACTAATTTTACCTGAGGGTTCAATGTTACAATTTATGCCTCAAAGCAGAGGGCACAGATGTGCAGAATCACTGAAGCTTGCACCTGGACACTGTCAGTTCCTAAATGTACATGAAAATCAAAATCCATATCCAAACCATTTTGATAAAAATAATTTTATCGAAATTCTTTTACCACCTACATCATGTTTACATTAACTGTGATAAAAGTCCTTCTTTTACAGAGTAGGCTTTAGGGCATACTCATGTTACTGCAACAAAATAACTTGGCATAATCCCAGCTCCAGTTTCTTGCTGCTGGTTATTTCCCATACTGTTCTGAACATAGTAGGCTATATTTTCCATTATGGAAATATTACTGTAACTTCCAGATTTTCTTCAGAAAATACTTTGTGGTTAAGTTTGTGTAAGAGTTGAAGACCTTCTCAATGGCCTTTACTTGACAGGAAACATTATTTTGTGTAGAAATAAGTTTGTAAAGTTAGGGTTTTCAGTATGATCATAATATTTTTATTGATTTATTCAATACTTGTTATTCAGTAATTATTTTATTTCCTGTTCGAATTTTGTATGTTTATACATGTTCAGCATTTGATTGAGTGTCCTATTCACAGTGAAAACAAATCAACTATATACAAATTAAAAGTGAAAGAAAATAAGCCTACTGCTGAAAATATTTTCAAACCTCAGCTACAATTTCTGAACACTATTATCATTCAAATTTGAGTAACTGGATTAACTGACAGAACTGACAAGAGTATGAGTGAGCATTCAAAGAACATTTTTTAAACCTAAACTCATTTAAATTTCTGCTATTCAGATGCAAACTGACTAAAGATTTCCAAAGTGTTTCCAGGGCTTGGACCAGTGGTTTTATGTGATATTAATAACTCTGGATTCTTTAATAACTGTTTCTCTCCTCTTTCTAGACTAGAAACTCTGACCATATTCATGGTACAAAGCCAGCTGCCGTGGGAAGGGCAGCATAATGATCCTTAAAACAAAATTCATTTAGTGAATCTAGAGCAAAAAATATACGGCAAAAGAAGAAAAAGACTGAGAATTTGCCTGAACCTCCCCTCCTACAGAAGTCCAGCCAGATACTTGTGCCCAGTATGCAATCATGGAGTGTGCAGTGCCACTTCTCTTTTTAAGTTATTGGAACTTTTATGCATTTAAATAAAATGCATTCCAAGGCTTGCTAACGTATCTGCTACAAACAAATTTTATTCTGTAAGTATACACCTTCTAGTTCTGACTTCACGCTATTAAGCAAAGGAGTACGTAGAAGGGGTCCAGTAACATGGGAAGAGAGTGGGAATGTAAGTGTATTCTGTGGCTTTGTGTTTCACTGCATTAAAAAAAAAGAGAAAAGATGAACAGTTCATTTAAGTTCTAGCATGTAGGACTAATATTTTAATGTGTAATTTCCACAAATTGCAATGTACTTAATAAAGTAGCAAATTAATCATTAATTACTTCCTGTGAAACTTATTTTATACACATAATATTGAGTCCTTATAATGCAAATAAGAACACAGAGTTTCTGTTCTCATTTATTCATCAGAGATTTAACTATCACAAGGATTTCCAATATGTCATATCAAATTCTGAAAATTCAAATAACATACATATACACAGTTTTCTCTTTCATAGGTAATAATACAATCACTCACCAGAAGAAATTAAATTTTTAGAAAGCAAATAATTTTGGTGTAATATTTCAAAATGTGCACCTATTAAGACTAGGAATCCCTCAGAATTTAGGAAGAATTCACAGAGAGTTGAAAGGTTTCATATCAGCTTTTAACTTTTAGTGAGAGTAGAATATGGGGAATCAAGTGTGAGGAAGACTATTTTTTTAACATAATACTGTGATTTCTTTGATATACTATATGAGTGACTATCCTTTCATCTTCACAATTTATTGAAAAATTGTGCCCAAACCATAAGTGCCCCATCATGAAAAGAAAATTAATGAAAATTCAGTTCCCTGGAGTCCCGAGTCTTGTTGATCCATCGCTGGAAGTGTTCAGGACCAGCCTGGATGGGGCTTAGAGAAACCATGCCTAGTAGAAAATGTCCCTGCCATGGTCTGTGGGGGTGGATGAACTCTAAGGTCTCTTCCAACCCAAACCATTCTGCGACTCTGTTGCTTAAGGAGGAAGTTAAAAACCCATGGGTGCACATCCCCAAATCCTCCTGGATGCTGCACCACTGGTACTGTCACTGCTGCTACCACAGGTGGCCAGCTGGAAAGGCAGCCAGCCTGTGTCCCTTTGTAAGGACAGCCTGAGAGAACCTGGGAGGGTTTCACAGGGAAAAACTGCTCCTGCCTGGAAGGGATTGCAGGTGCCCATGGGCATGACTCAATGCTGCTCTGCCTTTTTGCTCATATTTCAAACTTCAGTAGAGTGCTTTTGCTTTGACTGAACTGTAGTGAAAAATGGTAGAAAGATAACTAAATAACAGTATTTAATAATATTTTTTAAATCATGGGCATTCTGCAGAACAGCTTGTGTCCAGATAATTTTTTGTTCAAAAGAAATAATTCATCTGAACCAAATTTTCAGCTCAGAGTTCTGTCTTTAATCAGTAGCACACAGTCTCAGTGTGAGCTATTACCACAATAAAGGTAAAATGAAGTAATAAAAAACTTGGAGAAAAATTATTGAGCCTCATTCATGATGACAGTAGGTGGGATGAGCCAACTTGCAGAATATAGTGCTAAGAAGTTCTGTCCATGTTGGGCAACCACTGCAGTGGTGGTACTTGTGACAAATTTGTTTTGTTTTCCTTTGGGGTTTTTTTGTTTGATTTGTTGTGGGTTTTTTCTTCTTTCTTTTATTTTATTTTTATTCTTGTTACTGTTGTTGTTGTCGTTGCTGTTGTTGTGGTTGTTTTTTATTGTTGGCCTTGTCATTTTTGTTCCATTTGTTTTCTTCATCACTGAAAAAAATAATTCTGATGGTAGAATTTTGTAGTATCATGCTTTTGCCATGTTAATAGAATAGTATATTGCATGCACATTCTGGATTTTATATCTTAGTCACGAGTTCCTGGACAAGTACAAAAAGAAATCAGAATGCCGTGAGAAACATCTAACAAGACACTCAGAAACTTGGGTTCTGCATTTGCTGCTGCAACAGGGGCTGTTCAGGCCAGTCACAATAACCCTGTTGTGCTGTGAAATTCTCTCACACTGTACTTGTATTTTGAATCAATAGCTGCCCTGTAGCCAGGGTTGCTGTGACGCACCACCAAAGCCCGTGG
Organism: Pardalotus punctatus; assembly: GCA_013400915.1. Lineage (NCBI taxonomy): Eukaryota > Metazoa > Chordata > Aves > Passeriformes > Pardalotidae > Pardalotus > Pardalotus punctatus. The sequence continues at coordinate 210,290 of VZTX01023287.1, forward strand.
AGAAGCAGAAACTCACGGCTGAATTTGGTTAGAAACTGGACAGATTGGTGGTGCATCACCTACCATGGGATAATCAACATCGTATGTGTATCCATAGAAGAAAATAGGAATGAAAATGTGAGATGTAAGATTCAGGCATGGATAGGAAAGGACAGGACTAATCACATTGCTAGTTTCGATTTGATTTTTCTTTCAGAATTCTCCTTTTTTCCACTCATATTTTTTTCCCTGCCATTCTCTTAATCTTCTGTTCTTGGTCCTTTCTTCCTAGGAGAGTCACAAAAGTACCTGAGCCTTTGCTGCTGTCAGTGTGCCTTTGTTGAACCTCTCAGGATATTTTGCCTACTTTAGCAACAGAAACAAGAGTCTGTGTTTATATTAACAGTTCCTTCCTGCTACTACCATGATGTTGCACTACCAATTTGTTTGCCAGAGTTCCTGGGTGGACCCCTAAGCAGACCTATTGCTTTTCCAGTCTTGGGAAAATGAGAGCAAATGATAATATTTCTGTTCAAAAAAATTACCTACCACACATTCTTGAAAAATTTTTATTCATGTTTCTGCCTTCTCAGGAAGTAGAGCTCGAGTTTTTAGTGTGAACATTGAAACAGTTTTCAATGCGTTTTATTTTATGTTGAACTCAATAATTGCTGTATTGCTTTCCATGCTAGGATGTTCAAAATAATTCTTAGTAACATTTCAATGTGACATTTCAATTCAGTACTTATACTTTTTGGAAAGCAGAAGCAGATTTCTCTGGGGGTAGAGTGTTACATGTTAGAAGAGTTTGGAAATGAGATTTTTTTATGCTCATGGAACATGTGGTACAAAACCATTCAGCAGTTTTTCAGAGACACGAAGATAATTCTTTCTCTTTTTCAACATAATTGTTGGAAGAACATCTCATTTACTGTGAAAACACTTCTACAGTAATTTCATACTAATTTTTCCCAATCCTTGATGCTCTCAGTTACATTGTTTTTTCACCTGATTTTATTTTTGCCTATTTTTACCTGAGGACGCAGATAGAAGAATAATGCAAAAAGATAATTCTTAGTTGTGTACCCCAACAGTGTATGAGGCAAAAAGCAGGAATATCTAAAATCTTTGTGTCTTCGACTTGACTGAAAAAAGACTGTCACTCGAACTATTCCAAATAATTGCTTTGATATTGGGTGTAGGTATTAAAAATGATCAGTCTTTGACCAGATAAGTCTCTGATTTTCAAATCTAGTTTTCAGCTATAGTAATTTCTTTTTGGCTTTTAAAAGATGCCAAGAAATAACACTAGGGACTTTAATCTGGTTTTCATTTCTTAATTTTTGTTAACTGTTGAAAAGCAGTGGGATTATGTATCATATGGGGAATGCAGTTGGGTTGATTTTTGGTTTTGGGGGTTTTTTTGTGTTTGTTTTTTTGTTTGTTTGTTTTGTGGGGGTGTAATTTTTTTTAAATGTAATGTCTTCATTTTACTCAAGAAGTTAGACACATGCGTGAGAAGCATATACCTTCATCTGAAGCCAGTTGAACATAGCTCCATCACTAATCTTTCCAAAAGGCTGTAGGATTCAAGCCGTTTGTAAAACCCTTGAGATACTAGAAGAAAAGACCTGACCAAGGGTGGTATGTTTTTGACCATGGGAAGAGAAGGACAGTGGCATTATTTCAGCAGTAAATGATGGGTTTTAGAAATACCTATTTATAATAGTCCTGAGTTTCCAAAACTATGGCCGATGTTATGTGTACCATTGTTGGTCTACAGCATTTGAAAATACATATTGAAATAGACCAGGTATTTTTTTCCCTTTGTATAAAGGAAGTATATAGCCTTTCAAAGATTAATTTTGGTCTTGCACAAGCTAGGCTTGGAAACTGGCAGCAGGATAGTCATTAAGTACACTGTTCTCCAAGATCTAATAATATATTTTTGTTCCTGTCTGCTCTGACACAGTTGTTCCCAGCCCTAGAGTTGTGTGTTTCCAGAACAGCCCACTGTGGCATTGAGGAAAGTGCAGTGAGTATTCTTTCCCTCAGTGGTGAGGAATGGCATTTTTAAGCAAAAAAAATTTGATTAAAAAAGTCTCATTCTCCTTCATATTTCATTAACTTCCTTGCAAATCTCTCCCAGACAGCATTTTTAGTGATCTCATTCTCAAATCCAAACTATGAAATGGCTTAATAATAATAAAGTATTTCCAAACACCTTTAGTTTTTTCATCTGATTTGTAGTCCATTTATGAATTTTGACAAAATAATCACTTTTTTTGGTGCCCTCCAATAGTGTAATGAACAACTTCCTATATCTGTCAACATGCTAGGAACTTTTATGCAAAAGATTGTAGAGATAAGTGATTTGGCTTATCAGGCATTAGGAGAAAGTTCTTTATGTGTAGAGAGCTGCAAAGTGTTTTACAGCTGTAAAAAACACCTTGCAGATAAGAGAAAAGAATGGCTTTACATTGCATTGAGTTTTTTAGTTCATGTTGTGACTTCAGTGACATCTAAATCTTTTATAATTAAAAAAAATATTTTTCTTTTGTCACAAAGCAAATAAAAATCCTCTATCAGTTGAGATCATTCTTAGTTTAGTTCCTTGAGACAAGAAAAATGTCTTCAACTTGTTTTCAGATTAAACTGTACAGGTAGAAACATTAATGTGGATTTTTTCCTTTATTCCCTGTTGTATACTTTAATCGCATTTAATATACTTTTCAGGCTAGGCTATTGAGAGAAATGTTGAGTACATAAAAACATATAGGAAAACTTGGGGGAGCAGTGGTGGAATCAACACAGTTCAGCTCCTAAAGTGATCACAGGCTGAATTTTATCTTTTATGTACTGTGAGATGTCCTTCAGTAATGGGTATCAGACAGATAATGCTGTAATTCTGTTATTTGATGTAGCCATCATCTAAACTTCAAACTTTTTCTCTCACGGGACTTATCTATTTTATGTGCTGTTCCATTTAGTTGAAAGTGTGATTACAAGTTACAAGCAATTACTGAAACTCAGCTGAAGACACTAAATGAACATCTGCTTCCAAAATAAGGCAGATCAGGTTCACTTCAAACACTGTGGAAAGAATAAGCTGAACTGACTGACAGTGGTGCTTCAAGTCCCTCCACCATGACAAGGACTATTTGGCACATTGTATGTGGTATAAGTAACATTATTTTTTACAGGATGTGAACACTTGATTGAATTCAGCTGGGATGCACAAAGATGACAGATGTAATTTGGAGAACATTATTATTTTAGTTTCTGTATTTGGCCCATTTTCAAGAAAGTATGCAGTGTGTGAAGTATGTAAAATATCATATGGTGGGGTAAAATAAGAAAAATATGTATTTTTTAGGAACCGCCTGCCCAATGTATTCAAGACTTAAAAGTTTTATTGTGTGGGCCCTCCCATGCTCCTTCCAACTGAGTGTACATATGCTTCTACATGAAAAGTAATCCATTACTTCTGAATGTGACCAAATTTTGGAGCAAGATCTAAGCAGCAGTTTATTCTCTGCAAATGAGAAGAAAAAAAACCTTATTAATTTGTTCCATACAATCAGTCCTTTCCAGACCCTTTATGTCCCATGATAAATAAATACATTCCTTTTAGCAGCTGTTGATCATATCGAGACTTAGTATGTTTAAAGCCACTAAAAATAAATCTTTGATAAAGCGCAAGTACATTATTTTTTAATTTTTATTTTTTTGGATTTAAGTCTGTTTCAACATTTTCATGTCTAATTTGGAGTCTTAAGGTTCCTTTATTAGGTCCTGCAGCAATGCTACACCCAGAAACATTGCCTCTGTTTCTACTTTTGCATCGTCCTCTTCTCATTATCATCCTTAGGAGTTGGAAAGAACATCTTTTCAGGAGCTGGGAAAGACCAGGGTAACTGCAGGACGCTGCCACCCAGCCTTCACAAAATCTGCAGGCGATACATCTTCTATTTTAGGAGATACCAGTTCCTCCTGGATTAAGATGAAAAGCATTTTTAGACAGAGTTAGGATGTCAGTACAGTAGCAGGAATAGAGGAACAAAACCAACTGCAGACAGAGCTACTCTCTGAAGGAACTGGGACAGCCATACAAGGATAACTCCTCTGGAGTTTAAGGGGATATGAGCTAAGGTCTTTTTGTCTGCTGTGTAGAAATAGGGTCTGAAAGTCATTAGAAGTAAGGAGTTTAAGAGCAAAAAGAATAAGGAAACAGATGTAGAAACCAACCTTGTATCTATAATTTTAGAGTTTGACAACTGATTTAAATTGAACTGTGCTAAGAAAGTACATATGAAATTATTTCTAGTATGCCAAGACCAAAAAAGAAATGCAGTGGATGATCTAGGTATGTATGTACATACAAAATAGAGCTAAATATATCTATTTGTTGTTTTTCAAGCCATAGGCATGATGTACCAGATGATGAAAAAGGTCAGTGCTGCTGAAGTGCATTTCTCCAAAGGCAAAGTATCTTATTGCTGCAGCAAAGACAGGGCTTGGCATTGAGGCCAGTCCCATTTAATGTCTTTATCCATGATCTGGATGAGGGGATCAAGTGCATCCTCAGTAATTTTGTAGATGACACCAAGTTGGGTAGAAGTGTCTGCTGGAGAGCAAGAAGGCTTTCCAGAGGGATCTGGGCAGGCTGGATCGATGGGCTGAGGCCAATTGTATGAGGTTCAATAAGGCCAAGTTCTGGATCCTACATGAGGGTCATGACAACCTCAGGCAGTGCTACAGGCGAGGGCACAGTGCCTGGAAAGTGGCCCAGCAGAAAAGGACCTGGGGGTGCTGGTCAACAGTGGCTGAACATGAGCCAGCCGTTCCCAAGTGGCCAAGAAGGCCAATGGCATCCTTGCCTGTGTCAGAAAGAGTGTGGTCAGCAGGACCAGAGCAGTGATTGTCTCCCTGTGCTCAGCACTGATAAGGCTGCCCCTTGAATTCTATGTTCAGTTCTGGGCCACTCACTTCCGGAATTACAATGAGGTGATGGAACATGTCCAGAGATGGGCAACAGAGCTGGTAAAGGATCTGGAGCACAAGTTATATGAGGAGTTGTTGAGGAAGATGGGGTTGTTTTGCCTGGAGAAAAAAGTCTCAGGGGGACCTTATCACTCTCTACAAGTACCTGAAACCCAGGTGGGTTCAGCCTCTTCTCCCAGATAAATAGCAATAGGAAAAAAGGACATGGTCAGGCTGCACCGGGGGATGTTCAGGTTGGACATCAGGGAGAACTTCATGGAAAGGGTTGTCAAGCATTGAACCAGGCTGCCCAGGGGGGTGATTGAGTCATCACCCCTGGAAGTGTTCAAGTACAATGTTTTAGTTACTACGCTGGTGTTCAGTCAAAGGGTGGAGTTGATGATCTTGTAGGCCTTTTCCAACCTAAATGATTCTATGATTCTAACAATTAAGGGAGAAAATGTTGTTTTCTTCTCCCAAGTTCCTAATCTTTCCTGTAGTGGCCTGAAAAGGAAGATGCCAGAACATCTTTTGCTCTTCCAGTCACGGTGTGCCTGCTGAGGTTCAGTTATTTCCTCCGGAGGCAGCAGATGGCACTTTTCAGCCACTTGGCTGCTTTTCAGAGCAGACACAGTGTTAGAAAAAGCCAACATCTCTCATAGAAAACAAGAGTTAATATAATTATGAAAGTTCTTGACAAACAGGAGTTTTAGAAGAAAATTCCTCTATACTTTACTTTCAAATTGATTCCACGACAGCAGACTGAGGCCTGGAAAGAATGCAATAACTTTATTTCAGGATTGTTTTTTCTCACAGAAAAATTTCTACACAAATGAAAGCTGAAAAAGGTCCTTCAAAACACAAATAAAATATCCACTTAATCTGCTTTCATTAAGCAAATTTTATAATTATTTAAACTTCACCAGTTTTATTGGATTCTATATATGATAGTGATTCCATACAGGAAACCTGCTGATGTTGATTTGCTACCAAGTCACTCATCTGGAAAATCACTTTAAAATATGGGCTAGCACAGCAAGTATTTATGTGATGAAAAGAATAATAGTGACATGTTACTACGTATTTGAAAGCAGTTTAGGAAAAAAAGAAAGAAAAAGAAAGGGAGAGAAAGGTACATTTTGTTCCTAGTTGTAATTATCATGTGTAGAGATGTTGAGTCTATAACAATTTCCTGGGGGGTAAAAAGGAGGGAATGTTAAATGACAGTTTTTATTTTAGGATGTCAGGAATACCATTTTTTCAGATTATTCAATTGCTGAAAGAGAGCAGCTTGGATCTACATGTGTTCTATTTATATATGCAGGTTTAAATACCTGTTAAAAATACATTCCTTGTGAAGGTGATTTTAACTAGCATTGGTTTCTAAATCCTTGCTGTTACACTGAAAGAAATATTTTCTATTACATTCAGGTCAATTAGATCATTCCCTAAACACTGTGCTGTAGAGAACTGGTTGTTCCCATGCAGCGCATTAGAAACATTCTCTGAACTGCAATATTTTGTAAAGTATAACTCCAAGGTGAAGTCAAACAGACTTAAGGCTTACTCTGTTTTTTCCAGGCTCATCCTGCTTCCACAGGATATCTTTGTATAGGATATCCGGCACTGTATTGGGAAACGGAATCTGTAGTTCAAAAAGTGATGGTGTTTCAACTGAGAGAGGAGTTATTTCCTGCATGGAACTTGCAAAACTATTGAGAGAGGTACCAGTCCATCCTTCCCTGCACAGTCAGATTGTTATCGCTGTAACACTTCTGCTGTGACTTCCCTGTGACTCAAGAACTGGCAGCTAAATATGGCTCCTGTTATTTTGCCACAGGGTCACTGAGGACTGTCTCTCACAAACTACTTTTGGAAATCATGTTCTTTGTTAACATTACTTCGAGAGGGAAAAAGATTTATCCACCCAAATGTGTACTAAGCAAGGCAATGCTTCGCAGGCTTTACTGCAGTGTCAGGGCAAGGTAACTGTGGTCACTTCAGCCTGGTGCTGCCATGCCTAGGCTCAGTTCTAACCAACTGAGTTGGATACTCTCTGGGAATTCTGTGCCAGTATTTACCCAATAGTGAGTATCATGTGGACAGAGATATCATATCAGTGAGAAACCATGAAGTAACCATCCAGCTGTAACACAGTAAACCACCTGCATTGATACATCAATCCCCAGGATCACCCAGTTTCACGTTGTTTTTTGACACTTTTCAGTATTTTTTTTTAACAAACAGAGTATTTATCAGTGAATTTGATTTTATTTGATCGGGCTTTTCTCTAGTAGGAAAACTTGAGATAACTAATGCATTATAAACACTGTGACATAAAATCTTGCGTTTATCATAGAGAAAACACATCTCTGAAGTGCTTCTTGTCCTGGTGGGAGACATGAGGCAACTTCCATAGATGAATCTAGTAAAAAAAAAAAAATCATTATTCTGATTGGATATAACATCCTGGAGGAGGGTTGCTGCTCCTATGGTACATGTTAGCCACCCCATCCCCTCTCTGCCTGGCACACTTCAAGGTTCCACTGAAGATCATGATTTCTTCCTCTTTCTCCTCTCCAATCTCCTCTTGAACTCCCCTGTTCTCTACAGATTTCAATATCTTCTCTTTCATATTTTCTAGCTCATTAATGCAACCTAGTTAAAGACAGTGCAGGGATTTTTTTCAATCTGCGCTAGATTGAATGTTGCAGTTTTGCCTGAAGTATAGCTGTTTGTTTGGATGGCTTTTTTTTCTCCCAGTAACATCGGTTGTCTAAAAGAAAGATATTTCCCTTCAAATCATGCTTTGCTAATGTAGTCTTAATTTCAGTTGAAGCTGTAAAACTGTGTGAAATAGCAGATTATTTGGTTCTGTAGAGATGGTCAAATTTAATAGATCAAAGAAATAGTAGTTTGCTGCTGCTTTAAGCTGTGTCTTAGTTTGCATCTGTCTGTAAATTGTAGCTACATAGATTGAAACATCACCAACATCCCCCCTTAAACCTAGAGAAAATCCAGGTTAAATTCAGCTCTCTCAAAGTGGAAAGTTGGTGTGGATCTCAGGTTTTGTGGGATTTTGACTTGTTTTTTTTTTAAAAATAAGTATAAAATAGGATATGTCTGTGTCCTCTGCAGATTTAGCTGTACTTCTTCCAGCTGAAAGAAGAGATTTTGGAAAGGACTACTGGGCTGGAGATCTCTGTGTTCTGATACCTTTTTCACTTTGATATGAGAGGTACAAATGTTTTTCAGCAGAAGTTTCTCTGTCAGTACCAGCACCCAGCTGCATTGTGCTGCTGCCCACCCAGCCATCCCTCCCTGATCCCACAGCAAAGCTGTGCTGTGTCAGCCCTGCAAAATCCATCATGCTAATTTGTAGTGTTGTATGAATGTTTTGTATTTGCCAAAACCTTCTCTTCTGTTACCTTTTCTATCTTCATAGCTGAGGGAGTATCTCGAGGTAGTTCTTTGTGTCCTTGCACTAGATCGCTCTTAAGAGTGCTGAACATCACTTGCTATGCTTGAAGCATTTGCAGAGAAGGAGGAGGAAAAAGGGAGATGAGCAAAAGTGAAAGTACACCATGGCCCAAGGAACAGGTCACTTACTGTCAATTACTGACAATTACTGTCACCCTTACCAAAGTTCACTGTAGCCAAAACAGGGTATATAATAAACTTTTATGGGAATTTTGTTTGTTTTTCTGCTCTTACTGCGCTCCTACATCTTCAGCATGTAGCCTAAGCCACGGACTTTGGAACAAGAACTGAGCCTTCCTCACAGCACATAATAATTGTGTACCACGAGGCATGCTTTGAGGTGGTGGATTCAAATATCGTCTTTGGCATGTGACAAAAGAATTTATAACCTGTTTTTCCATTTCTAAAATCCATCACCTATGAGTTAATGAACACATTTGAGCAAAGCCTCTTATGCTTGATATGAGGAAATTTTAATTTTTCTTTCATGGAAATATTCCCAGTCATTTTTAATTACTTGCCAATAGGAAGACTGAACACAGGAATTATTCTATCCTGATCCATTGTACAGTCCTTACTTCCTCTTCCCTCTCTTCCTCCCTACACCTCTTGCTATCGTTCTTTATTTTTAAGTAACAGAAACTACAGTGGTGGTTCAAACCCAGAGAGTTTCTTCCCCCCTGAGGAATCTGTGGAGACCTAGAGCCCCCTGTCCCTCAGTTCATAATGGTATTTTCATATCTCCCTCTTTCCTCCCTTCCTCCTTCCCGATTGGTCCCTGTCCCTTGTCCCTCCCTGGTTCCTCCCCCGTGCCGTTCCGGGATTGGTTGTTACCCTCAGAATAAAGTCTGGTGTGTGGCTGAGGCCGGGGTCTCTCGCCCTTGACCCCAAGCACCTGACCACCGTGTGACCACGTGTCTGATTGGGGTCCAGGCCAGGGAACACTCTCTTTGCAGCACTCCGGCTTTTGGGGACAGCGTGGCTGCCGTCATAGGGAGTCGCAGCGCGCGGCTGGGGGAGACTGTCCCCGACTGCAGTGAACCTGGCGCTCAGGGACACTAGCAGACACCGCCGACGAGCTGCTGACCATCCCTGACAGTCAGCTGGTCCAGCCCACGCTACCAGCAACAAGAAACCTGACAATGATCTTTATCTATGTCTGAATTTTTAATACATGTAACAAAAAATTTTAGTAGGATTGGGGCTCTGGACATACTGTAGGTTTTCATCCCTATTTTTATCTCTCTTGTATCTAGATACATGAAGATATATAAAGCAGGGAAAGATATCGTCCACTACCTTCTGGACTGCAGTATTGAAGAGTGTGTCTACAGGAATATATGTGAACATGGTAAACAACCTGAATTTTAATCTTCCAAGGCTATTGGTGAACATTAGCATGCAAAATAACAAAATTTATTTTTACTGGACACAAGGCATGGGAGAGGCTGAAAAATTTCTTCAAAGACTTCAGGTTTTGGCTAATATTTCACTTCTTCCAGAGAAATTGTGTGTTGATTGAACTTAGTTAAACTGACCTTTAGTGACTATGTGCAATATTTTATGGGACACTGCAAATAATGTAGGTTTTTAATACATATATGTATATATATAATGTAGGTGTAATAGTTGTGCTGCTAAAATGAATGTCTACAGCACTCTGCTGGGAGGTGGTCACTGTCAACACATAGTGATGAGAAGGCAAGGAGTAAATAATAGAAATATGTACTATTAAATGGTATGTATTAAGGTCCAGAGACTAATGCATAATTAATTTAAGCCATAAAAATGTCATAATTGCTAAGAGAGCATTTGGTATTCTCTCACTAGGAGAAATAAAATTTAAAAAAAAAGGTAGGGTGCCTGTGCTGAACTCTTTCAATTTAAAAAATTATTTGAGTATATATTTGGTACCCAGCACTCCTTGGCTTTGGCTGGGCAACCCTGCTTATTTCGCCCTGAGGCAGACTGGAGAACATGGGAATAAAGCACAATGCCAGCTAGATCAGCTGCTAGGGCAGCCAACAAGTTACAAGCCCTTTAGATATGGATTAAAAAAACAAGGCTGATGTTCCAAGTGACCTTCAGGCTGTACATGTGGGTGTGTAGATGGTTGATGGTGTGCATGTGTAGCCTGTTAATGTTTTTTTCAAAACCTTGTTGAATAATAATTACAGCCACCAGAAAGGAGAGCTGTGCAAGTTCATTGTGGTAATTAAAAGTCCAAGTGCAAACCTTTTTGAGTTATCTCCAGTTTCTGTCATTTAAGTGACAACTGTTTTTGTCAATTACAACTAAACGAGATTAATATTCCATTAGAGAGAAAGCCTTACAACTTAGCTAAGTGATAGATTAGAAGGTGACCTGCACTTACAGAAACATATTCAAGATAGTTGTTTTTGCTCTACTGAGTTTGACACTTATCTTTGGGTTTGTGTTTTAATCTACACCCTTGTTCTCACTAAATTTTCACTCTTTATCACATATTCTCAAATCTCTGCCCCTCCTCTGGCTAACACTGCTGTGTTCCTTCCTCACTGAGGCTGGAGTTTTTGCACCTGAGACAATTTTTAAAAATAAATATATCAAAAATAATTTCACCTTGTTGAAGAGAGTGTTATTGCAATTCTATAGTATAGTGAAATTTGCAACTGAAGTGGACAAGGATGAGATTTGGAAAGATCCTATATTAGATTATTGTAGAAAGGACTTTCTAGGTGCAGTATTTTTAAACTACTATTTCAGCACTATTTTTAAGGGAGAACAGATTTCTTGGAGGGAATCTGTTGGAAGGCCTCTCTGACACTGAAAATCAACAAACTCAGACAAAAGTGCAAATTTGTCTTCTGAAATTACAAATAAAATATCTTGGTTGTGGCTGGATGTGTTAATTTCCCTTTTTCTGAACACTAGAGAATACTTGTCCCAACATCTGGTTTCTTACTTCCACCAGCAGTGGTAAGGAGTGAAAAGCCATGCCTGGACCCTGCCTGATCACCTGCCAGACACTATGGAACTCTGTTTTAGGATTGTACTTTTGATAATTACTGTGTTTGAACAGGATGGAGTCCTTTACATGATGGTAACTCAAAACAGCAGATTTTCATTGGTGAAAAGTGGCCAGTTTCACAAAAAGCCATAGATGCTTGTCAGTGAATTCTCTGTGATTATTGTTATGTCCTCTCCAAGTAATACTTTCCAAAATATTGTTACGATTTTCCTTCCTGCCTGAAAGACCCATGTAAGATCAAAAAAAACCTTATTTTTGAGGGGTTGTTGTTGTTTTGGGTTGCTTTTTTTTAAAATGATCTTTTTCCTATTCTCAGACGCATCCATTTTGGTTTTGTTCCTAATCCTGCAGTTTAAATATGTTCTAAGGAGTTTTATATCCTTCCACCCCCCTTCACACACACATACACACTCATGCCTGGTAATTCATGGTGCTATATTTAAACCTTTTTATCCCTTTATAGACAAATTAATCAAAGGCCATTGCAAGTCTAGTCATTAAGCAAGGCAGGTCTAGAATCCATCTCATCCTGCTGCCTTCTAGCAAATTTAGCACACTGAAAGTCCAGTTGCAATTATGAACTTCATAACCTGCAAAAAAACTACATCAATTTTGCAAATGCAACTTCAAAGTGGTATCACTATTGGCCAGAGGCTGAGTCTTTTAAGATTGTGGGTGAACGCAAGAGATTGTAAGATTGTGGTAGCCTTTTGGAGTTCCCTTCCCTAACCAAAGGCTTTGGAGTTGCAGATAGGCTTTGTGAGATGGAATTAAGACTGAGCTCTGAAGAGTAGGAAAAAATGGCGGGACAAAGTCATGTCATCTCATATTGCTTATAATTCATTAACAAAGCTTTTGAACAGTAGTGGGATACTTGCCTAGCACTGGTTTCGATGAGAATCTGATAGGACATAAAGCTATCAAAGTCAGGCTTCTTTAAAGATCACAGTTCACTGAGCAACTTAAAAGATTCAGTGAAACAAAGCACATGCAGCACTCTGTTCTGGTGTTCTGCACAAGATAATTTTCAAATAGTCTCTGCAGAAATAATGGCTTATTATAACAACTATTCACATCTAGTCACTGGACAATACTGTAGCTAAAGTAAAATGCAAAATGTTTTATTTGTGGAAAGGAAATTTAACAATTAGCTTTGTCAAGTCAGCTGGTTCAGAGCCTCATTAAAGGGAAGTGTGTGTTCAACAAAAGGTTGATCTCCCACACATTGATCCTGAGGACGTGGGTATGTTTGTCCTGACAGAAAGTTGAGCCTAGGAACCATGTGAAGTATGTGAGTCCTAACATGGTATTGCAAAATACAATCTAAAAATACACAATTTTCCAAACACCTAGGACACAGAGCAGATGTTTGAATTCAGATCACAATATGGTACATGCAGATTGTAATTAAGTGGCAAATATTTAAAGGCCCAAACACGTCCTACAGACATTTTGCTGTTTCATAATTAAACTGTTGGAAAAAATGCAGTGTAGGTTAATAGATGTGATAAACTCTGTTGTCTATTTATGACATATGAAAAGTCACCTGAGAAACTGGGAGTTAGTCATCTCCATTATCCGCTGCTGTGGCTCACAGCTGCAGGGATCTTATTGAGGTCAGGCTGAGACAATCATTTCAGAACCTGGGTTAAAAGGACAAGAGGACAAAAAGATATGTTTGGTGCTTCGTAACTTTCAAACCCGTAGAATTTCAACCTACAGCACTAGGTAAATAATGAGATGGGAATGGCTGAAAAGAAGTGGGTGCAAATGTGAACTGCATGCGCACGTATTGGACTAGGACAGCACTGAATAATGTTCTACTAGGTTTAGGAGGATTATAAATCAGTTTGAGCATCTCCAGGAGAGATAAATAGGCATTGCAATACAGATGAGCTTGGGAGCATCTTGTGCTCTTGCTGTTTAGGAAATTGCACCAAAAGATCACAGTTCCAACACAGGGCGGGTTCACACACTGTGCGTGGGGTTGGAGCCTGTAGGCCTTGCCTTGGGGTCTGATACTGATATCCCATATGACCATATAACCTATTGCCTTCTGTGTTCCTGTTGAAACTATTTTTTTTGCATACCTTTTGGTGAATAAAATCTGGAAAAACTTAAATGTGGTGTTCCAGGAAAGTGATAAAACTGCATGTACTTTTCCTCTACCAGTCAGGGTTCAATATTATTTCTATTTAAGTCAAGGAAATATCTCTGCACTTACATAAAAATATATAGATAGGACCCACAATGCTTATTTAGAAGTCATTCAGAACTGCAAAGTCTAATTTTTCTGTCTTATATACAACTGGAATCCAAAGAGTCTCAGACAACTTTGAAGACTTTAATTACATTAAAGACATTAACAACATTAAAGAATGTTGTGTTTTTAATTAATTTACTTTTGTGTTACTCTGTTAGGGCTTTGTGCAGGTTTGGGCAAAAGCGTTACATCAAAGTATTTACCACTGCTGGTGGTAACTACAATCCTTTTATGAAGTACCTCAGGACATCAAAGTATGTGCCATTGTAGCCAGAAGGGAATAACTGGTATCTGAATGGATGGCAATATTAGGCATAAGGCAGAAAAATAAGAGGCGTTTAGTTTTATGCACAATTCTTTCAAACAAATTTTGTTGCATTTAAAGTTCTCAGTCATGCTGGCATCTTTTGACTATGTATGTTCAGAGTCTACAGGACTGCCCTTGTAGTTTTGCCACCAGCTTAAGACATTATTTTTTCTTCTACAACAGCTGACTATCTTCTAGTTTCATATCATCAGTTACAATCCAATAATATTGTTTCACATTCCAGAAGATATCCTTTACATACTCCTCTGTTGGAGGAAACAACAAATATAAAATACAGAGAAGTCAACACAATAGTAGCAGACTCTATATTTTCTGGTAATCTGCCTGAAAGCCTCAGAAGAAAAGATTAGATCAAAAGGACTGGGAGACCAAACTACTCTTTACCCCTTTCTCTGGGGTGAGCTAATCTCTGCAGGTCAAGGTTCAGTACAGCAGAGCAGCAGGAAGGAGTTGGTGATGGAATGATAAGGCAGGCAGTCAAATTGTGAGATCTGGGTGTGCTAAGAAATGTGTGGTCATAATTGCAAACCTCTAACAGAAAGAAAATAAATTATCTATGTGCACTTCAACATCAACAACACAGAGCAGTATTAAAAGAGTCTTTCTTGTACTTCTCCCTCAGCCAGATCTGCTTCTGCTTTACTTTTTTGTGAATATATTGAGGGTAATTAACCATTTGTAATGAATATACTACCATAAAAAAATCTCAGTCTCTATTGAAATCATTGACTCAATTACAATTTTCAGCAAAGGGAGGAGAATACTAATAATAGAGAAAATATTTAAATGCCAAATTTTATTATTATTAGTAGTAGTAGATATTATTATTAACAGATATCATTAATTAAGTATTAATAGACATAAAAATAACAGAGACAAAACCTTAAATGCAGCATTTTAAATGCAGGTCATCAAGCTAGAGAAAGCTTGTAACTTCCATACATCTCAAAGAAGACCCTGAAATTCTGGGCATCATCAGTTATGTTAACTATAAAACATAACTGACTAGAAAATTAAGAATATATTTTAACATTTAAACTGAAATATACACTCAATAACATGACAGGACAGATATATATCATACAAATCTGTCCAGTATGAACATGAGCTTTCATTTAGAATGGAATAACTGCTGTACTGTGTGATATATCTAAAGTAGGCCTCCAGTTCAGGTATGCACTGATTCTATCTAATCGACACCCTTGCCTCCTGCCTGCCTTCCTCAGCTTCCTCATTCTCTTAAAATACCTGAACAATTCTGGAACTATGCCAAAGCTGAAACTGGGGGTGCTATGGGATGACAAGATGAACCCAACAATCCCTGGTCACACAAGAAGACCCAGAGACTCTATTAAACAGAACAAATGCCATGAAATTCCACCTTTTTTTACTGCCATCTGAATTCCCTTCAAAATCATGAGAAGATGTCAGAAAAAAAAGTGTTTTTACTTGACATATGAGAAGACAAATCTGGAGTAAAGAAGTCACTCTCAGGGTAAGCATCATAGAGATAACACCTGAACTAATTTTTTGAATGAGAAGAACAGAAATAAAGTGGAGACAGGTGATTAAGATTGGAGCCCCTTCAAAGAAGGGCAGAGGTGGTGGAAGCTTTTGGGGAGTAGAAGGGAGAAATGTGTCATGGAGGGTGAGGGAAGAGTCCATGTCATAAAATGTTTGTCACTCTAGCTGTCATGCTGCTATGAATGGAGTTGAGTTCTGACCCTGCTGCAGAACTATGTGTAGAGATTCTGGTCAGAGTAGTTTCAGTGGGCTGTGAGAGACAAACTTCTGTTTTTGCAGAAGAGTTCAGGAACTGCTCAAAACACAGTGGTGAGAGAAGTACTCACTAATGACACCCAACCACTTCACTAAGTTCTAAATATAAATGTATTTGTGCTTTTGTTTCATGTGTCAAAAGAGAAATATACAATTTTCTACAGAGGCAAGTAGCCTAAAGTTAATTCATGCTCCTCCAGAACTTCTCCAGAGGCAAAATCTCCCATCCTTGGTATGACTTTACCCCAGTACCACCATTTGCCAAGGAGTTAATTCCTTTCTAGTCCAGGACTAAATTCACTAGCAGGTCAGAACAGAAACCACATCAAACAGCAGAAACATTCTTGGATTTTGGATTAGCAATCACATGAGCAGGAGAACAGGAATTTGCAAAAGGGGTTGTTTTTTTTGAGGATTACATTACATTAGTATAAAGCAGGTCACAGAGTAGACTGGGGCTGTAGCATACAGCAGTTGAGATCAATGGACCTATCACCTTTAGGATAAGAACAAGACTGAGATTAGCTTTGACTGACAGGGAAGAGTCAATGCTCAGATCTCAATTGCGATGAGCTTAGGTTTGGGAATAGTCATGGGATGAGGTAAATGGGAAGAGGCAGGCATAGACAAAAAAAGCATGAGCATAGGACTCGAAGCCAAGTCAGCATGTTCACTCTGACACAGTGCACTGACTCGTGTTTTCTTCTGCCATTTTCAGTCACCTTGCTGAGGTATCACACAAGCCTTGGTGCTCTCCTGCAGTCTCTCTTCTAGCACAGTGCTTCAGGAAGTTGGATGAATTAAAGCCCTTGTTACTACAAAAGTAAGGCATGACATTTTTCTGTTAGATTTTATAGACCTAAAACTGGCAACGGGGATAAACATCTGCAAAAGATTCAGGAAAATCCTTGTCATATTCTGCAAAACATTTTATGTCTTTCTGATTTACCTGTAATCTAAGTACTAAGTTATGGTCTTTGAAAAGTGTGATTTTTGGTTCTCTGTTTTTATTAGAATACATTCACTGAATGATTTTAAAAGGTAAAGAACTTATAAAATGAGTACTTATTTGTTATTTCCCCATATTTCATCAGTCCTGAAAACCTTTCTTCATATTGAAGAATGAACCTAATTCATTGCCTTGATTTCACTGTACGAGTTTTTAATCCTTTTCTCTATATTTATATTTCTGTTTTCACCACTGCCACACGCTTCCTACACTATTTCAGGATTACAAAATCCATAAATGTCTGTATGTATAATTAACTTTAAGGATGAGACGTCACTGATTTGACAACATATTGTTCTTTCAAATCAGAATAGGGACCGCAAAAGCCTAAGCAAGGCAAATATAAGAAAACGAGGATATGAAGTAGAGGAAAATTCTGTAAACAGACTGGTACAGACTAACAATCTTATAAATACTGTGACATTTATTCTGTATTGAATGACTTATTTATTTTATGTAGTCTAATTTCAGAGTTTAATTGGAAGATTGTCATATGATGGGAAAAAGATGAGAAGATTATAAACTGTGGTGAAAGAAGGGGAATTTAAAAGAGTGCTGTAATACCAATAAAAGGGAATTGCTTATTTTGCATGTGATCTGGTGGGAAATACTTGATGGAAACATCACCAATACACAGAAACTTATAAGTTTGAATGTGAAAATATGTCATAATATATTCATGAAGGTAAAACACCTCCCACACATTTGGAGTAGTATTAATTATGCCTTCCAAAGCAGAACAATCCCTTATGGGCTGCCAGACATTTAACAGATCATTGTCAGAGTCAGTTCTACAACTGCCTATTTTTGCTGAAGTATTAAAAATAAGACATCAGCTTGGCAACAGATTTCTGCAGTGCCAAGACTAGAAAGGACAATAGTAAGTAGAGGTATGACAAAGAAGAACAATTGTGACTCCCAGACTCAGAAGTGGAAGAACTGAGTCTCACATTCCCGAGCAAGGATATCTTACAGAGTAGCCACAATAGTACTCCCTTCCCCCAGCTCTCTGCCCTATCTCTTTCTCAGATTTTTTAAAATCCCTTCTGCATGGATGGCTCAGATGCCCCTGCAAAATAATTTAGCTAGTAAAATTCACAATTTTGTTTCCTTCAGTATCCTGAAATTTGTTCTAGTGTACCATTATGAACCCATCTGCAAATGGCAGTGGCAATGAAGCAGAACCTTACCCAACCTATGGAAAGGACTTACTGTGAGAGGGTCAGGAGTAAGGAGCCCCAAACACCCCAAAGCAAGCCAGTCTGTCTCCAGAGAGTTTGAAAGATGTGTTGGGCTGGTAAACATCAAGGGAAACAGTGGCATAGATGAAAAACTTTAACATACGGCAAAAACATACTTTCTTTGCTCTACAAAGAAAGAATTGAAAGATGCAAAATTAAAACTAAGTAAGGTCAACTCCTACTGAAAATCTGTGACTGCTAAAGCCACTGATTAAATTCTAGATAGGGTAAACATGTATTTCTGCCCTCTTAAAAATGGTCCTAGTAAATGACCCATATCTGCTGTGACTTCTTCAGTGTCTGAACTGTCTATCATGCTCCATGAGTGCCTGAATGACACAGCTGATTTCCTCGTGTTCACTATTCTTTGCCAGGTTAAAAAAGAAGCAACAAAAGAAAAGAAACCTTCCACTATTCAGTGCAATGCCTGGGCACTTCTTTATCTGTCATTTGGAGGAGAACAGACTTCTTCCTCAATGAGCTTGTGACCTCATTGCCTTGTTCTTGTAATGCTGGGGTGGGGAGGGCATGGCTGGCAGCGGACATCACCCAGAGCTGTGTGTAGTTTCCAAACACAGAACAGACAAACTCCTGCCAGCCCTGCTGGTACATGGATCAGCTGGAGACAGGTGATAGCAGGAAGCTGGAAAGTTCTCCCAGCTTGGTAGATACTGAGTGCCATATTATGGTTCAGTCTCTACCTTCCCACTACTCCTGAGAGCTATTCTGAGAAATGTATTTTGGAAGACTGTTGGTGTGATTTGCCTCCTTTAAGAAGCATAAATACTCATGTATCAGCTCACAAGGCATAGGCCATGCTTAAGCCAAATCGTCAGAATGATACATGCCAGGGACATCTCCTAATGGTAATCTGCTATGAAGAAAACACTCATGCAAGCAACATATTTCTGATTTGAAGTCTCAGGGACTTGGATGTCACCTCAAGAAAATTTTCCCTAAGTTGTGTGGTGCCCCGTATCACAGGAGTTCCATGGATGGTAAAACAGTTGTGTTTTCTGGAGAAAGCACGTGTACTTTCTGGTGCTTCAGTTATTATACATCTTGTTCATGTGCTTCCTTGTTAAACTAGATTAAAACACTTCAAACACTTTCTTTTACAGAAGAATTTATTGCATAAATGTAGTAAAAATTAGGTAATATCCAATCTCAGTAATTAATAGTCTTGGGAATCACAAGACAGTGAAAGATGGGGGTTGAAGAAAAGAAGTGAGAAAATAATGAAACAATGGAATTGTCAGGTTTTGCTTAGTGAGTAGCTGTCTTGGCTTTGTACCAAAGTTGTTATTTCTGTGTCTCTGCAGACGGAGGTGACATACACTGTGGATCTTGAATGTCATCCTGCCTAGACTTTGGAGGAGGCTCTGCACTGATTCATGCTTATGAGAGCCTAGATCTATTTTTATTTCGTTTGGATAAAATGCAGAGAAACTAATGTGTCTGTAAGAGTCACAGAGGTCATGTAGCAGGTAAGAAACATGACAGAACAGTTATTAGCTTTCTTTTTTTTTTTTTTTTAACCAAAATGTATATCTTGACAGATATGCATACCTGGGACTTAAATTTCACAGTTACTGGAAACTCAAACATAGAAATCAATGGAAACTTCAAAGAAAATGCTCCCACTGAGGACTTATCATTAAATTAAACCTAAATAGGTCTGCTCAATTTCACAAATTCAAGTTGCAGGAGAATCCTTCCTAAGAGTGAAACATCATGAATAGAACATCTGTAAGTTTCCTTGACAGAATGCATTAGCTATTCTGAAAGATAAATAAAGTGTTCTTTCCTTGACAGCACCAACCTCCATTTGTGTCATGTCTTGTCGCACACAGTGTGATGGAGGTCTGTGTCTCAAACTGTAGTGCACCTAAAAAATATGTAGCATATGCCTGCAAAATCAATGAAACACATGAAATTGAGTGAACTGCACATATTCCAGACCTTGGAAAGTGTAGGCACTCTTTGGGGGGAAATGTTATGCCTGGAAGAAAAGGTTTGGTGTTTTCTTAGCTTAACCCTAAGTCCTTGATCTGTTTTGAGATATGGAAAAGGACTTGGGCAGATTAGCTAGAGGACATGTTTAGGCAACAGTGCAAACAGTGCTGACAATGCCAGGGTAACAGAGCTGGGTGGCATTTATAGCTCTACCCATGCTGTACCTGTGCATCAATTCTCTTTAGGCAGTTATGAAAGAGACATGGATCGTACCATGCTTCTTACTCTTCTAAAAATGCATACAGATTGTTTGCAGTAGAACAGAAGAAGGAATTCACAGATTAATAGGCATCATATAACGTAAATATTCTGTTTAAAAAGAATAAGCAATGTGATTAAACAGAAAGAGAGCTCTGTGGTATTTGAGTTTGTGATGAAGAGCAGAGAGATTTTATTAGCACTTTGATGCAAAATTATTGAGGAGAGAGATGAAACTGAAGGATGAAAGATTAGAGTTTTTTTTTGTTTGTGTTGAAACCCCCCGCCATAAACAAGTGGGGTACAGGTGGCAGATTTATAAACAATTTTTTTTAAAAAAGGAAATTTAATACAGAAAATATGTTAATTGAGTTGTTTGACAAGTGTGCAATGGCTCATTTAGCAGTGTAAACATCTTGAGAGCATACACACACAGGAAATTTATTTGTCCAGGTGAAGAGTTAATTGCCTTCCTTATGAAGAAAATAATATTCCTGAGGGGAAAATAAATTATGAAATATAGAATGAAGAAAAAGCTGATTGAAGACTGAACAGAAAATATTTTTCTATCCTTTATCTGAATTCAGTATGGTGTCTTTTTTCAATGTAACATGTCACATCAAGCCATAAGGATGATGGGCTGAGTAGTAGTTAGTTGAAAAATTTTACTTAGCAATTTTTTTCCCACAGACAAACTGTGAGTTGATTCTTTCAGATTCTAAATGAAGGACAAAATCTAATCTGGAGCAGTGCCCCATTCCTTATGCTTTTGTTTTGTCTTCCACTATGTTATGCTGTCAACAACAAAAGGAGGGGCTTGTTTGTTTTGTTTTGTTTTGGGTTTGGGTTTTGTAGGTGTTTTGGGTTTTCTTGTTTGCTTGGGTTTTTTTTAATTTTTTTCTTATCTGGGGATAAAGACAGTCCCAAGGAAACAGATGTCTCTCCCTTCTGTGAGATGGAAGTAAAGGTGACTATGTGATTATGTAAACCCTTTCAGTTTGTTTGAGTTAAAAGCCAGTAGTGCACAGCCATCTTTGAGCCTTTCCCTTTGGTCCCTGCTAGGGGAGGACAGAAGGAGACATTGTAAATCAAGAATTGCCAACACTGTAGGCCTTTAACAGACTGTAACACACACTGAATGGCATCACGCAGTACTCTGCTCAAAAAACAGCTGTACACACTGCTGCGATGAGAGGGTAAAACTCCGGGACTGTGCACTATAGCTGCCTCAGTAATATAGCCCGTGTATTGAAATTTCTTCGTGCCATTCACAAGGAATAACAAAAGCATGGAATCTACTATACTAGAGCATGTTATGTGCCTGTGTGAGTTTATGTGCCTTCTCTGCCAAAAACTTTGGAGGAAATTCTTCAGGAAAACTCAGGGAATAAATATTTCTGTCTACCTTTAACCAACATGGCTTGGTTTTATAACGGATTAATGTACACTAAAAGAATCTTTTTTTTTTTTTAATAAAGCAGCTGTGTTTATCTTTTCCAATGCAATAGATTATATTTTCTAGTTTAACAGAATGATCTCATTTGCTATAAAAATGTCTAATGCTTTAGAATTTGCTGTCTTTCACATCTTATTCCATTTGTTTTAATGTCATTATAGGCAGATATGAACATGTAACACCCCCTTATTAAAATAAATTTCATGTTGTGACATAAAGTGACAAAAACATGTAAGTCCCAAGGTAGTGTTCTCAGCCTCCTCTTTCACATTGCCAAGAGATTAAATAAAAGAAGATTCCTCACTCACAGTGTTTAGAATCATCAGGTTTAACATAAAGAGAAGTCAAAAGAGTTTTGATATTTTTATTGCTGTTTTTCACCATGGAACTGCATGAATAATCTTAGCACACTGTTTCAGGATACCTTCAGGGATAGAAAATATTGTGATCAGGATGACAGAGTGGGCTCTTAAATGTTGCTTGGAGAAATGTCTCTGACACAGGTGGCATTTTAAAATGATGACAAAGTAACCAAACAATAAAAATACACTAAAACCATGAAGAAAGCAGAAAAATAAATTTATGCCTTTATAATTTCTTCAGTTACAGCTTTTGTTGTTAATATCATTACATGGATAATTTTTGTTATACTTAGAATGTACTTTTTAAACTCTGTAAGCAGATTCCTTTTTCTAATATCACCACAGAGAAGATCATTCTATTGTGCATCCTATTGTAAGAGAAATGCAAAGATGAACAGCAGAAATAAATTACTACTTAATAAGAAGCATAATTTCTAGGCACCAAGTGTCTCCAGAAATACCATTTCCCAAAGGAATGCTCAATCTTAAATGTGTCAGGGAAGGAATAAAGTGCATTTGTGTAAAGGCTTGGCTGTGATATTTACCCATGACATTTCCCTGGTAAATTGAGTTGGAATATATTTCCAAAGTAAGGTAGCATTTCAGTTCTGTTTGATGTGTAAACATATTGACATAAAACATATCCACTTCAGTTTTAAGCAAATTCCATGTCCTAGAGTCTGTCTAGACTGCAGGAAATTAGTTGTACAGAAATTCATGGCTCCAAAATCCAGTGTACCTGCACAGTTTGGGGCTAGACAAGCAGGTTACAAATGCTGGTGGAATAGCAAAGGAGAAGGACAGGTTTTTATCATCTTGGGATCTAAAATCAAGCTATATCTGCATTGGAAGTTAGGAGGACACTCTTCTTCAAAGTTGAAAACTGGAAAGGAAAACCTAGATGTTTTACTGATGAATTGCTGCTGGGCCTTTGTAATTTATTTTTATCACAGGGAAAATTAGCATAAGACACTGTATAGGCAAGGTCCTTGGGAGGATTTGGAATGAGATATCCAGCAAAACTGTGGTCCCAGCTTCAAACAACTTGCTTACCTCAGCTTTGCAGATCTTCACAAGTTTAAAGCTAATTATAACCTTGTCAAAATGCAAGAAATTAAATCAAGACTTTAGATTGACTGCCAGAGCAGGCAATAAAATCCCTGAAAATGCTTATGGCAGCAGTTTTTCTCCAGCTCATCTTTACAGCAGATATTATCAAAGACTGATGGTTTTCCCAAGTTCATTTTTAAAAAGGCTGGATATAACCCACATAAAGACATAACATTCACAAACAGCTCAAAATTTAGAATGTTTGCTTCCAGGGAAAAGGTACCTACAACCTCTTTGGTTCCTCTTTTAAAAGTTTCCTTTAGTCTGAATAACATCAAATCTGACCTTTTGTCCTGTATTTCTGAAATGTTTAATTTTTCCTGGATTTGTACTGGGAGTCTGGGTACTTTGAGTTGCTCTGCCAAGTACCTGGAAAAGTAGAAGTGAAGTAGGACAAAGTCTCACACAGTTTGAAATGCTCAGGAATCTTCATTCAGTCCCAGATCAAGAAAGGAAAGTCTTAGAGGACTGAAGCTGATCCTTGATCTGACTTCAACATGTTAGTCCTTAAAAAAAGAGAGTCTGCATTCCTTTCTGTCCCTGTTCCCAGCAGAGTGCCCCATGGTGGAACTATCTACCCTGGGCTATCCTAAGCTATCAGGGCCTGTATGAGGTGTTTTGTGCTGCTGCAGTTTCAGCTAAATGTGGAAAATAATGTGCTTTGTGAGGAGACTGTAAGAAAAATATGTTTCTATAATTTGGCCATGTCTGAGGAGAGAGTAGGGGTGGTTGCTCTGGCTGTCTGTCCCCATTCATCAGCAATGTTGCTTTCATTATGACTTCAGCGTGACTGTGCAAGGTGGTACACCACATTTTAGTGCAAGAGGTGTCTCACCCTCCTCTCATGGCATTTGCAGATGCCTATTCCTAGCAACAGAATCAGTCTTGAGTGAGTGGAGGTGCTTGCTGGCAGCTGTGGGGAGTGTGCTCTGGCTATAGAGGAGAAAGGAAGGCTGAGGACATGTGCTTGCACTTACCCTACTGACCATCTCAAAATGGGTCTCCCTGGGAAAGCTGCCTAATCCCATCCAGGGGCCCCAAGATGCAGCACAGTGAGCTGCAGCTGTGACTGGGCCAGAGCTGCTCATCAGATCTAAGCACAATCTCTATTCACACACTCATTTCCAGAACTCTGTGTTTATGATATTAAAAAAAAATAAATTAAAAGAATAGTTCAATACACAAAGCAAACACAAGGTAGCAGTGGCACCGTATCTTGCTGGGATGACCCCTCTCTGTGGAGGAGGAAGCCACGAGGCGGCACTGGAGCATCACTTTCCTGTGGAGAGCTGTGAAGGTGCTAATGGGGCCAAAAACTTCCAACCTCTTTCCCACTGCATCATGGGCAAGTTTTGAAACTGAGGTGGAATCTGTATGCACTGGTATTATGATTCTTCACTAGACATAAAAATGAGGCAAACCTGAAAACACTGAGCACTTGAAGCGGCTTGGATTTCAGTGGGTGTTTCTCTTTTTAATGATTGCAAATGTTTCTCCCTGATGGAACCCTTGACAACCTCAAGGAAAGTTGTTTTAAGATCCTTGCAACAAGACTGCAGCCAGAAACTCCAGGATATGCTTTGAGTGTGTCTGTGCCTATGCCTCCCCTACTCAAATACCACATCAGTCATATTCATATAAGTTTGTGAAAGCTTTGCAGTAACTCGTTAGCCCTTTCTGTGCTTAGCAGGATAGAAATTCAGACCCTTTAGAGGTTTTTTCTTTACAAGGTTTATGAAAAAATGTGGGGCGCAGCAAACACCTCTGTGCTGCATTTGTTGATGGAATATTGTTCTCCTACTGACTGAAGCTTGAATTAAACCTGATTACTGAACTAAATGTATTTGTCAAATAGTTTCTGATAATGGATATCTTCATGTTAAATCTCTTAATATTAAACAAAATGGGACCAATTTGCCATGGTGAAAATCCAAGCCTTTACTTGAAAACAACAGAGATTAAATACTCGAAATGAGAAAGCAATGAAAACGTACTTCATAAAGAGTAGATAGAATCACAGTCTTTTTGGACTAAACTAACCACAAGTGTTTTTTATTTAAATTTAAATTATGAAGAACAACTTATATGAATTTTTTGAATTGTTTAACTCATCATATAAAATAATCATCAAATTAAAAAATTCCAGAAGCTGGACTACTAAGAAAAGGAAGGAAGGAAGGAAGGAAGGAAGGAAGGAAGGAAGGAAGGAAGGGAAAGAGAGAAAGAGGGAAAGAGAGAAAGAGAGAAAGAGAGAAAGAGAGAAAGAGAGAAAGAGAGAAAGAGAGAAAGAAAGAAAGAAAGAAAGAAAGAAAGAAAGAAAAAAGTAAGAAAGAAAGAATAGATAAAAGAAAAAGAATTTGTAAGAGTATCTGTCACAGTGGAGCTAAATTTGTATGCTGCAAACATATAAAACAGTTAATGAACTGATAAAGCCCAAACACACTTTTGAAAATCACTGGAAAATGGAGTGTAAGGATTGCCCACATATTGAAGCCTGAGCAGCCATGCACAGAACCTCTGCAGTGCCAGTGCTTCCAGGGCCCTCAACAGGCTGCATCTCCCACTAAATCCACAACAGTAACAAGTTTTAGTGATTTGTCATTATGCTTTGAGACAGAGAATATCTTTATCAACTTTCTTTGGCATCATAAATGCTTGTGAGCAACTTCTCTTTTTTTTCTTTCTTTCTTTCTTTCTTTCTTTCTTTCTTTCTTTCTTTCTTTCTTTCTTTCTTTCTTTCTTTCTTTCTTTCTTTTCTTTTCTTTTTTTTTCTTTTCTTTTCTTTTCTTTTCTTTTCTTTTCTTTTCTTTTCTTTTCTTTTCTTTTCTTTTCTTTTCTTTTCTTTTCTTTCTTCTTTCAGACATGTTGATATGAAGTAGTGAGCAGCCCTCAACTACTTTGAGAGTGAAGTGAATGACATTCAGAGCAGCACTGCCTTTAGGTAAAGTTGCCTTTCATCCAAGCTGTATTTTAGCTTCCAAAGCTATATTTTTGAAAATAAACAAAGGTTGCCTGCCTATAACACTCATATTTTTACATATAATGCATTCTAGAAAATAGGTTGTTCTTCATGTTCCACTTCAATTTTAAAAGCGGCTATTAAATCTGTCAGTCCTGGAACAAGGGATTAAAGAGAAATTGCGTGGGCAGATAGCGCCTATGAAATGTGTTGATTAGCAATCTTGGTGAGTTCTGTCCATGGAACAGGGACAACAACATGGTCTAGGCTTGACAAATCAGGATAACGTACAGAGAGTTCAGTCACCAGCCATTTCAGCCTTAACTGTGGCTGCTGATACTTTAATCAATGCCACTAATTATGGCTTGGCATTATGTTATTAGCCCATGATAAGTGGAATAAACAGGCCACATTCTCTTTCATGAGCCCTCATGGAGCCATCAGAAGTAACTTTCAATTGCCAGTGCTCTGAAAAACATCAAAGCAAAATCCTGGAAGGAAGGTTAAGTCTTGTGATCCTTTCTCGAACACAGTCCCTTTGTAGGGGTTTGAGATTCCTACAGTCAACTCTGCTTTTTCCAGTTGTCTACTAGGCCATTCCTTCCAGAGCAAAGACTGGAATCCAAAGCCAACACACTGGTGCTGTGCTAGAAGGGACAGATTTAAGTCAGTGAGGAAAAAAAGACTTTTACATGTATACATATTTTTCTGTCCAACAGTGATCTTCAAAGAGCTGTGAAAGGCAGAAAAAGAAGTGCAGAGATAATGACAAAGGAGTTGTTCTTTGGACCTGTATCTGACTTGCTCTGACGGAAGCAGTAATGTGCTCATTTTGTTTGGCACAGAGGTTCTCAGCCTCTTTCGTACCTGGAGCCCCTTCTCCTGCCTAGCCAGGTTACATAACATGACCAGGAAGATATAATTACAATCAAGCTCCTTCTAATCTGCAGAACAATGATTTTCATCTTGAATCAGTTTTCCTTTCTATTTATAACACTTCAGTTTTGTAAAATATTGTGGATCTGAATGACTCCTTACAAGGTCATGCAGGAAACCCTTCTTTGTCACAGATTATTTGTCTTGCAAATTGTGGAGAAAAGACATGGAGAAGGGTTGTCAGTTTGCTGCTCATAGGATTGCTGTGGATTCATATCCGAAAGCTTTCCTTGTTCTCTATTTGTAAACTCAGGCTTTTGACAAGCAAGCAAGTAAACTGCAAGTAAGGGAGTAGTCATATTTCGCTAGGAGGTTCTTGGTGATTCCCATTAGGAACTGTTCTGTGCTGCAGCTGGTGCAGTACTGACAGCAGTAAATAATGTCAATTTTAGCTTATTGGAATGTGATTACAGTCCTAAATCATGCAAGAACAGGTTGTGAGAAAAATAGAACTGGTAGATGCCAAGGAGTACTCTCCCATGAAAAGTATTTGAACACACAGAGGAAATGGCTGAGGTCTACAGAAAGCCAAGGATAGGCAGTGAGGCCAAATATGTCTCCTGAGAGTCTGGATTAGAAATGTCCCATGGAACTGAAACACCTGGGAGCTGAAAAGCTGAGTGAGAGTGCTGCTGTCAGCTGTGTGTCACTTTCTGCAGAGACCAAAACCCCAGAGCTGGTTCTGGGGAGGGAATGAACAGCAGACTGTGCACAGAGCGGGATGGGAAAACACAGAGAGACATTCAGGGCCGGCTCATTGATTTGAACTGTAAATGGCTAAAATGGATTAACAGAGTGCTGAGTTTTCCACGGGCCTTGCACTGACAATTGCAGGAGCCAATGCAAAGCCAATAAGGGCTGGCCCTTCAGGCTGGATGTGAAGGAGGCTGCCTGTACTGTAACCAAGTGCACTGTCCCAAGGCACTGGGGACTCCACGGCTTTCAATGGCAGAGCAAGCTGCTGCAGAAGCAGTTACCAGAGCTGGGGTGGATGGTAGGACAGTACAGGTTTTCATTGCAAAGGCTCTGGGTGTTGATGGAATATTCTTTGTTTCTGTCATCCCATCAAAACCATGTGTTACATGCATTCTTAGTCAAGGGCCAGCTTTTTATATGGGATCATTTTAAATTGAAAATATTAAGCATTACAAACTAGTGTGTACAGTATCAAAGCCTAGATTTCAGCTTGCACATGTTAATGCCTGCTTTAGGTAGTGAAGTACTATAGGATTTTATTTCACTGCTAAAAGTTGCTGTTAAAACAAGAATCTGCAGGCTTAGCAGTAAGGTAAGAATCAATATTAGAAATATCTGAATTCAACATTATAATGAAAGTGGGGCATAATTAAAACCCACTCTGAATTCTTCATTTGGTTTTGTTTGTTTTGGGGCATTGATTTCTTTATTACATTGTCATCTCTCTGCACTTTTACTGCAGTATGTATGTTAAGTGTCTTACCTTTTTGATATTTCTGGAAAGTTTCAGTCAACAACAATAGATTACTTGAAGCCTACAAATTGTACTTTCTCCCCACCCCATAAATGGGAAAATTTTATCCACAGGCAAATACTCCATCTTTGTCAAGCTAAATCACAATTTCTGGATTGTGGTGTAGCATGCACAACATATGTCTCTTGTTTTGGAGTGAAATGCCACTGTTCAGAACTTTGCACTGCACTTAACTATCTTCAGCAGTAGCAGTAGATGGCAAGGTTTATTTTAGGTGAATGTTGACTAATGAATAATGAATAATGAATAATGAAGGACTTGCCTCACAAGCTCAAGACTGCAAAGGAAAGCTTGGCATAATCCTCACAGAAGAACCAGCTGTTTCATAAAATATTTTGTCCTTAGATGATTTATGAAAATCCGTTTACCTACAGATGGATTTGTGGTGTCTCATATTTTGACAGATGATCAATAATGGATTTTGTAGCAATAAACGAAGACTGATTACTTCCATGTCAGCTGAGATGCCTTAGGGGATTTGAGACATCAACAGTACTGTCTGTGTCCCACAAGACTTTCAGAAAACTCATGGCCTTCTAGAAGAACAGCTGAAGACCTGGTGAGAAATCCTAGGGACCTTTAATGATAAAGAACTACCTTTGGGAAACTGAATTGTGCCCAGTGGTATTATTAACAATACTGTGTATTTTTGCTGCAGAAAGGTATTACATATGCAAAGACATTCTTGTGAGTGTGAAGAAGATGGCGCAACATCAAATTCTTGTCTGTTTGGAAATTCTGAATAGAGGTTTAAATCTGAAGATAATGACTCAAAAATCTATTTTGCAAATAGAGAACCACATTTTATATGGCTATAGTGGAGAAGACCCTAAATTTACAATGCAGCACATGTTTTCTCTCTGCTTGGGTTTCTCTCTGGAAACAGTAAGTTCCAATGTCCCTCAACTTTTTAATATTTCATCATATTGAGTTCAAGCAAGCTCAAGTGAATGGCTGTGCAGGCTCTGCAGCGCTGCTCCTTCTAGGGTGACATTTACCGGCATGGCAGGTCTCCAAGGCTGCTCCCTGAGTAATGTGGAGAACAGGTGCTGTGTAACCTGAATTGGCTTAGCTGTAGTAAAAGCATTCATATCAGAGCAAACATTGCTGAAAGTCCATATTCTGGTTTGCCTACTGGGTAACTTGTTCAAAGGCTGTATTGGGAAGCGCCTGTTATTTGAGCACATCCCAGAACTAAAACCCTCCATGTTCTCTGACAGTAGTGATAGCCTGTCCTGCTGATTGTTATTACATTTGTAAGGCTTTTTCTAGGTAGTCTTAAAGTGTTCATCCCTATGTATCTTCACCAATGTATTTAACATTGCAGTGTATTTAAGTGAACATACGTGGAAAAAACAAAATGGTTTCTCGAAACAATTAAGACCTGATAAAATATAAGCAGGAGATGCTTTGGCAATCTAATCCTCATTTACTTGCAAGGAAAAACTCAGACAGGCAAAAGGTAAATTTGAAAAGTTTGGCTCTCCAGCATTGAGCCAGCTGCTGTCCTGTTTGGGACATGAGGTCTCCAGAACAAGGTCATACTTTTTTCAGCTGTTTTCTTCTTATCCTCAGAAAAGGAATACAGATTTGTTACACAAATATTAACTAAATATAACAATTTCTACAGCCAGTGAAAAAATGTGTCAGCTTAGTAGACCGAGCAATAGGCAATCTTCTGGATACTTTGAAATCTGTTTCTAGCTAGTCTTTGGATGACAGTTGTTTCACCTCTCTGTTCTTGTATTTAATGAAGACAAAAAGAAATACAGTTTGAGAAAATTAATATATCAGAATGAGGAATTACAGACATGGTAGAATTTAAGAAACTTACATGTTGTTATAAAACAAACTAAATGGATATACTATAGCTTATCTTGAGATCTCCGAGCTCAAGTGCTTTTTGGCAACATTGCTTGTTTGGATGCCAGCCCTGCTCATCAGGAATTATCATGCCCAGCAGTGCAGTTGATAAGCTGAATAATGCATCTGAAGGAAGGCCAGATGGCCAAATTCTGCCCTTTATTTCTTTCTGAAGGAATATGTGGCCTAAAAATAGACTAGGAACAGTGACAGATGTGGAAATACGTCCTTTGGCATAAACTACCCCAGTCATAATTTTCCAGCCTTTTCCACTGTTCTTTGCCCCTTGTCTGTGTTTCTGTCAAAGTAAAATGCAACGTGTGGTGAAATGATCGGTGATTGTGGTTTTCAAGTAACAAGGAAGGAGAAAAGAGACTTCTTTTGTGACATTAATGGAGAAATTAAATGTAGCCCTGAATAAGCCCCTGGATTTAAAGGCAGTGTTCCAGGTCAGGCTGGATGGAGCTTTGAGCAATTTAACATAGTGGAGGATATCCCTGTGGATGCCAGAGGAGTGTCTGGGTGATCTTTGACGTTCCCTTTTGACCCAAATCACTCTACAATCCTGTGATTCTCACAAAAATCTATGGCTTGGGGCTGGTACTCATAATGGTCAGTCCTTGTTGTGATGAAACTAATCCTGTAGTCAGTGGGACAAATCCTTTTTTGCACTCACAAGACATAGATCCAGAGCAGTTGCATTGCTTTTCACAGAGGAAGAATTGCAGTACAATTTGAGGCAATCAGTTATTAGGATTTGGGACTGCCTTTTAAACACAGCTTATCGATTAACAACGCTATTTCTGTACCACTTGCTTCATGCATTTGAAAAATTAAAGTTAGGTTGAAAGAAATCAATACAATTTATTGTCTGCTTCCTAAGGATTGGTGGTCAAGATTTACTTTGACAGTAATCTACATTAGAACAAGACTTTACTATAAGATTAGTTCTACGAGCCCATTTCCTATCATGGTTACTTTAACTAAACACCAGGAAAACTCCCTGGAAAAATTGCTACATTGCAACTAAGCACTATTGTTATTTCTGCTATTAATTACTTTGTGTTTTAGTTTCTAATAACTCATTACAGATCAACAAAAATCCATAGAAATCATAAAGGAGATGCTAGTTCTGCTATTGTATTTGCTGAAAACTTTTAGATTGAGTAACACAACAGTGCATGTATTATATTAGTCTAGTAGGTCATTCTTTTCCTTTTGGTACTTGCATTATATTTAACTTCTTCAGCCTGCTTTCAGAATATTTATTATATAGGCAAAGAAGACCTAATTTTACAGACCTTTACATTGCTTTCTATTTAAACTTTCCCTTTGGGAATACTCAGGATTTAGCCAGTCGATGAGTTTTCGGGGCATTTTAGCAAAATTCAGTAGCTGTTCACATTCTGGCAACACAAGGAACATCAGTTGAACTATCTGTATTTTTCCATTCTGAGGAGCAATCACCAGCATATTACATATTCTTTTATAAGTATTTATTTTAGTTCTATTGATAGAAAGTAGAGAACAAAAGAACAAACAAAATTGCATTCTCTCCCTGTAAGTGCAACTACAAGGAGATTTCCCTGCAATCATGGTGATTTTTACAGTGATGTAGAGAAACGATCATGTGAATTGCGTGTAATATCTGTTATATTTCTTCAAAAGAACTCAGATACTCTAAAGGATAATACGGCAAATGTCTTTTTAGAAATCCTTCAGACCCGACTTCCCTCTGTGCTTCAGAATCAAGAAGAATTGTGGACACCCCCAAGTCATAACTGAAGTAGGACGTCCACAGACATAAAAAAAAAATCTTAGACTGTAAAATCTAAAAAGTTCAGTTCTTGCAGTACTGTTCCACATCAAGCTTACATTAGACCAACAGTAACAGAATGAGCAAATGGAGAATTGTTCAAATAACACAAATACTCTGAAAATTTGGGTTGTCCAGTAAGTGGAGGGGGTTTTTTTAATTTGACATAGATACTTTTCAGATTCAATAAATTTTGTATTACAATAAGTTTTGCATTACAGTAAATTTTGCTTGGATTTCAGAGATTCCTGTAAACTATACCATTGATCCTGCAATCAGATTAAGTCCTGATTCTTAAACTGTCAGGAAGCCCCATACCTTTTAATTACATTCTGAATGTAGACTGTTCTGATACACAAAAAACCTCTAACCAATACAAATCTGGAATTCTATCTCTCACAAGAAATGCTGTACTTTAATTCAAAGAGCCTAATTCTATGCTTTCAGCTACTGCTTTCCTCTAATTGTTTGAGATCAGGTGTTCAAGGCCTCCCTGCTGTCTCGGTGCTTGACTGGTCTATTTGATGTCTGCTTGCCTACTAGCCAGGAAGAGCCTGCAGCTCTCAAAGTGAACAATTCACTGGGGTTATACACAGAGCACAGAATCCTAAGGCACCAGTGATGCCCAAAAATACCTCTGATTTGTATGGTGACAGCAAACTGGTGAAGATTAAAATACATTTAAAAGTATTATTGCAATAGTAATCATCTCTTAACCATACTAAGAAAAAATAATAGTGCTTTTTTTTCTTTTTTTTAAGACTAAAATACTAGCAGAAAGAGCTGTCACTGGAGACATTGTGAGCTCCCATGGTTAGAAACAGGGTGTAGTCCCTCAGATGCCTAAGAAAAAACATACTGGAATATGTTTGATAAGTTTTTGACTGAGAAATATATCCTGTTGCAAGTTCTTCTGGGTCATTCTGAATTGCAATGTATTACAAACATGGTCATCTCAGAGTTTTGGTATTGCTTGTTTTTCTTTGGTTTCTACTATGATATGAAATAGTTGCCTAAAAAAAAAAAGTAAAACCTGAAAGGATGTAGATCCTGAGTTTCAGAAGAATTTTACAAGCATCATATGAGTTTGTTTACAAACAAACTGTATCAAAGATACAGCCTGCTGTATCAAAATGTTTCTTGGTTTTCAAGTGGAAAAAGTATTCAATTTCTGGATCAAAAACTTGTTTTCTAAACTTCACTTCAAATAATACTAGCATGAAATATAGGTTTCATCTTCACAATGTCTATGCAGAAAGACAGGCTAAACTACCCCCTAAGGACTCCAGTCTGTCTCCAGAGATTACAGAGGGATTCCCAATGTCCAGTTAGAACTCGATGTTTTTCTTGCAGATGGTCAAGTTAGCTTATTCCTGTTTGACCCAGAGCATATCTTTTAAAATTTATTCAATTAGATTTTAAAATTGCACAGAGGGAGAACCAACCACATTTTTGATGTGTTTCATTGTTTTCCCATTTAATTTCCATCGTTTCAAGTCTTCTCTTTGATTTACAGCCCAGTACCAGCTTCAGTATTTTGACCTTGCACGCATATGTAAATTGAGTCTATGACATCAAATGTGTCCTCTTTAGGACTGTAATGACAGATTCCTCATCTTACCTTCTCCCTATTGACTGTCCTTCATGGTGTGTAATGGGAACCTGAGATTTCCTGATTGAATCCAAAGAGTTTTGATTAATGAAGCTCTAAAATATTTGGTATTTTACTATTTCAGAGGACTCCCTTCTTTTCATGTCCTACATATTTCACTCCCTGAGGGACTCATACCAGAGGTCAGGGAGGGAGGGATTCCATAGTTTACACAAGCTTTATCTCTGGTCCAGCTTAAGAGCAGATCCCTTCAGATCAATCTGTCAGAGTCCTCCCTTTACTTGAGTACATGCAGAGAAGAGTCTGCGATAGGTCCTTGGTATATGAGGAAAGGGGTATTTGATGCTCTGTAGTTTATTTAAGTGGAGTTCAAACTTCTGTTGTAGGAGACTCAAATCCTGTACGTGTGTGTGTGTGTGTGTGTGTGTGTGTGTGTATGTAATTCCTCTGATAAATAATAACCCTCTCTAATAATAGTAATGAAGGGGTCACAGGAACATAACCTCCTTTATGCATTCTCAGGGAGAACTCACTATCTAATAACAGTGAGATATTTTCCAAGTTAAGGACTTAATCTTCAGATATTTAACATAAAATTTACATGTTTTCTTGGTTTCTAATGATTTTTAAAAGAGAACTTGATCATAACATCATTTTTGCTTGCACTTTTCTTCAACATTTGCTATGTTTTTGTGAGAAAGAAAACAAACAACAAAACAAAGAAAAAAAGAAAAAACCAAAAACAAACCCAAAAAACTCCCAAAAAAATGCCCCCAAAAAACCCCAAAACCAAAACCAAAAAACCCACAACAGAAAACAAATCTGCCAACTTTGCTTGAGGTTTCAGTGTCCTTGTTCACTCCTACTGCCATAAAAATCATGAGGGATTTTCTGTTGCTATATTGGTCCACATGTCATCAAAGTTTCATTATGTTTACTTTCCTAGCCAAGTTTAAAGGAATTTCCTTGAACAGAAGTCATCCTTGGTGAAAAATATTGCCAGACACACATAGCAAAACACACCTTGAATGTTTTGCATTAAACAAGTTTTATTTGTACTTTCTGTCTGCATATTTGTCTCTCTGTGTGTATGTACACTTTACATATGTAAACAAACTCTGGAGACACAGTGGTTCTTTGCTGTGGGTTTAGCTAACTGGTTGGACAGTGTGTCCTCAAGTCCTGCATTAAAATGCAGCAAAACTCCTCAAACCTGAACAGAACCTTGGAGAAGTTTGAATTCATGCCTTAACTTCTTGCTAGTGTGGGTATGTCTATTATAACAAGCTAAGGATGCATTAATCAATCTTTAGTGATGGCATAGAACAGCTATACCCTTAGTCATACAAACAGTCATATACACTTTTCTATGATAGTATAGCTTCATGTCAATTGACAATTAAAAATGCTTTTGCCCTATGCTAATTCTTGAACTGTCACCAGAAGGACTCCGGGAGTCTACAAACTGGACTGACTAAAACATAGCAAGAAAAGTATACAAAATTGAGTGCCCAGAATTGTTCCCCTCAATGTTTACTTTACTTTTACACACAGAGCATGGGATGATTAAGGTTTTGAATTACTTAATTCTGTACTTGTGAGTTTTGTAAATAGTGCGTGTTCTTTCCCTCTTACTTTATATGGTGTTTAAATTTCCTGTGATGCATCTCACTTCACTGTTGTGCAGTGAGCCCTCAAATTCACCAGATCCTTTCGAAAATGCTGAAGATACTGCCCGATGTTGTTCATAAAACAACAAAAATGTTCAAGAAACTATGTCTATTGCTTTAGGAATCAACATGATTATGTTTTCAATAGTGGTTATCCTGTTTCCTTGGTTTTGACTATAGACGACTTACTAAAAAACATGTATTTAATAGTATATACATAGATCAGTAGCAACCAACAAACTTCATGCAAAACACTTCAGGAACGAGTCACCACAGGGCATGTACCACTAACCGTGAAGGGTAACATCATAGGGTACAGAAAGGACAAGTACATCAACTAATTTTTAAAAGAAGAGAAAAAATACACCAGGGAAGAATCTATAACAAATTGCTAAATGGCACACTTGCAAGCTCTCAGGGGGAGGGGTAATGCGAAGCAGCAAGCACTACAGATGTCAAGAACAAAACTTATCAAACTAATCCTTTGTGCTCCTCAGTTGTACTTGAGCTAGCAATACTATGATTTTCAAGACAAACAAACAACAAAGTCTAATTTTAGCTCGGAATTAATTAGTAAGTGTTGTGTGTTATATCTGGGGGAAAATTACTGCAGTCTGTCTGACATTGTTGAGGCGAAGCTCTTTGCTTAAAAATCGCATTGGCTTTTATCTACCACATTTTAAAAGTGTCTGAGGGGAATAAATGGAAAAGAGCTCAGATAAAATTAATGAAAACATAAAATTTGAAGAAAAGTTGGAAAAATGAGACTTGCTTAGCCTAGAAAAAAATATGGAGTGAGTGGGGTCTTTTATGTATGTAAAGGGTTGTTTATAGAATGGATGGCATCAATACTTCCAAGTGTTGACTGAGAAAGAAATAAATGAAATTTCCAGTAGGCAGTTTAGATAGTTATTTTAAACATTAATTATTAAATATGAGAACTTTGAGGTACTGGAATTGTAATCCCAAAATATGATGCTTCAAATGAAAGCTGAAACAAGAATCTGGGCTAGTATTTGACCTGGTATCTTAGGAATGCAATCACCTCACAGTGCTGTAGGAGAAGGGCTGATGTCTGACTCCCAACAGCATCAAGCAATGAAATGCACCCTACTTTGAAGTAATGGCTTCTCCAGTAAATCTGTTTTGGGGAGAGTTGGTTAATGAAATGTGAAGGGAATCTGGGAGCGAACAAACGATTTAATAGGACAGGCAGTACATTGGTGTGGAACTCTTCCCAGAGCAACAGAGGCACAGCCTTCTGAGCCTGCATTTTCTTATTTGTTATGCAGTCAGAAAAGGACTGGTTATTTACCTAATGCCGACAGATAAAACATGCAACCTACCACTTTGATCAATTTTTTGAAGAATAGAAATTAATTATGAATATTTTGTAATGATTACCCTATTAATAACTTATTATGACATGTCATTACTATATCCAGAATTAGTCTTAGGTGTATTGGTACAGAAGTTAGTTGTCTTTCTGTAACTCTGAAATTTGAAGGAAGGAAATTTGAAGGAAGTTATTGTTCAGAATATGGGTCCATGAAGAACTGCCATAACTGGTAGAATTATATCAACAAATGTATACAGAGGAGGTACTATACAATATTATAGTGCATACACAACAGAGAGAAGTCTGTTTTCTGAAAGCTGTTTGGCCTGTGTATTGTGCATCCATTGCAGCCAGCTTTCTAGGGAACTGTACAAAGACAGCAAAAATGAGGAAACACTGCTCTTTCTAAGAACAGGTTTGACAGAATATTTTGTCTTGTAAATTTTGCCTCTGATTCCAGTGACTAATAAAAAATATAGCAATGCACAGCTTGCAGGTCTGGGGTCATTCTTTGTCTGTTTTTAAAATGGAAAACTACAATTCAAAATATAAATATATCTGCCTTTCTAATTTCTGCAGTTACTGAATATGAAATCATACACACAGAGTACCCATAAAATGGCCAAATCCCCACTGAAATAAGAGACCATTCGAATGGATTTGTTTGGTTGGAAGAATATACCTGCGTCAAAAGTTTTTACATACAGGGCAGCCAGCTACTCCACACCACACTTTGGATGACCATTCCCAGCCATCAGTTCTGTTTCCTTATGGAGTCCTTCATTTGCAATTGATGTGCTGCAATTCATTGTCACAGCAATGGAAAGATCCTACATAATGATCCCACTTTCAGACTGCTTAGCTCCTGCCTTGCCATCACCCACATGTCATAGAAATGCATCGGCTGGGCTTGCTGGGCAGAATTCACTACACTGGTCTTGGGTTTCCGCTTGAATTATTCTGGTGTCTGCTCATTTTGACATGTGCTGCAGCATGAACTCATTGAGGCACAAAATGTCCTTTCCAGTTCCTTCTCTTTTCTTTTAAACTAAACTTGGCCTATTTAATCTCATACCTTCTGGGGCAACAGTTACTTTGGTGGCCTTTGGGGTGAAAAATTACACAGTAAAGAATTAAATAAGAAAAATTCATATGTTCAAGTGTGACTTAAAATAATTACATTAAAAAAAAACAAAGTAGAAGCCTAATTTCTTTCTAGCAGACCCTATACCTGTTTAATACTATTTATCAATGTGCAGCCAAAAAAAAGTTGACAAAACACCCTATTGTGAACTGATTTATTCCTGATCTAGATTAACTTTGTACTGGCAGGTGGTTTGCTAATTCGCAAGTCTAATATTAATGAGTGTTGAAGTGGTTCTGCAGAGCTCACAACTACCTGCCACTGGCTTTATTGGTCAGTCCCTGAAATGTAGAGGTCAGCCTGATTAGATTACTGGTTAATAGGAGCTGATGACTGGAAGAATCAACTCATTAGCTGTTAAGGGTAATGTCAAGCATGCATTCCAGTGACATAATTAAGCTAAGTACTAAGGAGTTTAGGAATGGGAGCAATGGGACATTGCTTGTTAAATAATAACTGTGGTTACTCTCAAGCTTATTGCCAGTTTATTTTTTTCATCCGTATCATTAACAGGCGTGCTATGATTGTGTATACTTTTTCAAAGACAAAGTGTCAGTTTTTGATAGCAAATGAAAATATATCCTGGAAAGCAGAATTACAGAGCATAATATTCCAATGGCCAACAAAATGTTATATCTTGACATCACCTTCTTACATTAATTCAGTTCACAGTTGTTAAAATCAGTTGTATTCAGAGCAAAGTAATATTTTTATCTCTAAAATATTTTTAGTATAAATAGTCTTAAATAGATTGCAGGAGTCTACTTAGTATTAATTGTCTTATGAATATTTATTTTTTATAAATGTCAGCTGTACACATGAAAAAAACCAACAAATTGAATCCCCAAATATGTGTTAAAATATAGAACACCAGATCATAAGAACCCTTTTAAAAAACAGATTGTGGTATATGGCAATGAGCTGTTTGTTTGAGATACATACACTTGAAAGAAAAATATTTGTTACTCTAAGAGGAGTAGTTTTCCTATCCTCTTCCTTAAAATAAAGCATTTTTCTTTGTTTATGACCTTGCTGCTTTTCATTTACATTCAGCCAGGTTGCTTGCCCCTACCACAGCAATACAAGAGCATTGCATTAAGCAGGACACCTGAGTCCTGCTGAAACACCTGGCCAAGATTACTGCATATATCCTGATAAATTTGGAACACTTATAATCATTTCTTAGTGACTTTGTCCCAGGAAAATGGACATATTCCATTTTCCAGAATGGAAGTATCCCATGAAGACAAAGGGAAGGGAATGTGTCATCTATCAGTCCTCACTCCTGTCCCAACATTTTAATCCTGCTCTGGGCTCAGCTATTCACCAGGCTCCCAGCTGCTGTCACCCATCAGCCACCTCCACCACCAGAGACTTGGTCCAGCCTTTCAAAGAATCAATCTTCCTCTGGGCTGTTTAAAAGTAAATGACATTTGTTCTGAAGGCAGAAAAGCTGTGAGGAGTCCTGAGTGGGTTTCACTTCTGGGTGAAGCTCTTCTAGGAATGAAAGAGATACGACTTCTTGGACGAGGCTAAACAGTGCTGGCTATGACCCAGAGAATTGCCTTCCTGCAGTTCTTGTGGCCAGAGCTGACACACATCTGTCAGCTCTGAGTTCATTCTAACCTTTCAGTGCTTTGGGTACCAAACTATAGGAACAAAGAATTTATAAAAGTAGGCCAAGAGACATACGGCAAACATGAGGGTGGTAACTGCACAGAAACACTCACAACAGCATTTACACTGCTCTTGTCACAAGAAGACTCCTCAGAATTACAAGGCTGACCTAGTTTAGGGTTTGACATTCTTGATAAATGCTCGAGGGCAGGTACCTTTTAAATCAAGATACTTCTGTTCTGCCAAGGTACATCTACAGCACACTGGCTGCCAGTACTAACATTTCTTTTTAAAGGAAATTTGAAGGACAGGTTATATGCACTATTAGATCAGAAAACATGAAAAAAAATGTGTGTAAGGTTGAGGGAGAGGAATTGCATGCTCACACTGTAGAATTAATGCTGTAATATTTGTGAAGTTTATTGGTTTAGCTTTTGTATACTATCAGATTTCTTCATTTAGAGTTAGTGCAATTTGGTAACTGAAAAGGAACTAAAGGTCTTTGTCAGATGTTTGCCGTTAGAAACAACTGGTTTCCAACTAGAATCATTAAAATCAACATCAGTAAAAGTCAGAAAATTAATTTCAGCCATATTAATTTTTGTTTCATTTTACAATAATGATTATTTTCAATAAAATTATTAGAATATTAAAATAAAATTTTAAAATACAGCTGAATTTCCCCTTACCTGTACTGTTCCCATTAGGTACTGGATTATATTTATAATAAGAAACTGTGTGTACAGTGAATTCTCTGTATTTATGTGTTTAATTTTGGAATAATAGGGTATGCAGGAATAGCTGTAGAAAAACACATATCAAGCAATATTGAGCCAGTCATTGTTCTGCAATTCCTCACTTACTCTGTCAGTTTTTGACTAGAGGGGGAACTGAAATAGCACATAAGACTAAACAGGATAAATTTCATCTTTAACTCTGAATTCTCTTTCTGTTTGATCTGATCCAGTTTTCTCCAAAGTCACTGCAAAAGTTCACATTGATTTCTCTGAGAGCTTAATCAGACATTCTTAGACCCTTCAGTTAAATCCCCTGAGACAAATTCTTTGTTCTGCAGGATCTCTGTAGTCTCATGGAACTAATGAGTTCAGCAGCTGTAGCTAAAGGATAAAGTTTGCAATATGCTATTTTCTTGATACAGAGTTTTAGAGTTGTAATACCCATTGTCCTTGTGTGAAGGGAAAGAGGGGAAAGTCATAAAAGGGAGAGGTTATAGTTCACTACTTGTTATGAGGTAAACAAGAGAAAGGCACAACATTTCAGATCTAAGGCTCGGATTTTGACCTTGAGAACTCAAGCACTGAATCCTACTCTGTACTTTTTAAAATTAATTCAGCAGGGGTTCATTTGTTTCACACCTCTGACCTTAATTTCACTGTAAATGTTTTGTTCATGATTTTGATATCTCAATTAGTAAATCTGCCTCTACAATATGCTCCCAGTGTGTAACTTTATACCCAGCCATAGCTGAGATCCACCCTGGTAAGTAAAGCCTGTTCTGATGTCTGATGAACTGTGTCATGCTGCCCATATGTTCCTTACTACTAAGGAGGTCAC
Organism: Pardalotus punctatus; assembly: GCA_013400915.1. NCBI lineage: Eukaryota > Metazoa > Chordata > Aves > Passeriformes > Pardalotidae > Pardalotus > Pardalotus punctatus. The sequence goes on from VZTX01023287.1 coordinate 251,545, forward strand.
CCTGCTTTATGTGAAATTTAAAGTGTCCATTAGAAATTGAATTTGAGTAGTTTTAACAAACAGATGGCAGGTTGCATGAAGAAAACCTCAATTTATAAAATAAAATTATATACGCCTTCACCATTTGTATCCTTTAAAATGTTCACTGTATCTTCACCAAATTATCCCCTGTTTAACCTTTATTTTTCTGTACAATAGCCTAAAAAATTCCTTTATCTCTTTTTGAAGATACTTACCAGTTGCTAAATAAGTACAAGTCTCCTATACTAGGCCATTGTTATTAGCTGTCCCTTCCATAACCAATAAAAAGGAAACTGTGAAAAGTACTTTTCAATAAGCTTTGAATTTTCATATTCTATTTTTCATGATGACCTGTCCTCTCCATAGAGGAAAACACACTAGCTGAAGTCAATGTAGAAAGCTGATCTGACTAAATGGTGTGAGATCTGTTTCTGTCACAGCAGATTGTTGCAGACTGGAACTCTAAAATCCATTTCAGTACTCTGTAGACCCTCCTATTATCTCTTTAATTCCTGCTGATGTTAATCAAAACTATTGTCCCATTTGCAAACTACTTAATACCATTTTGATTACCATTCATTTTATCTAACCCTTGCCATCTGTTTTATTTTATGGTTCTCTCATAGCCAAAGTAATATCTCAAATGTTATTTGTATAGTGTTCATTTTGATCAGAACACAAACACAATAATATTTTATGACATTTACAGTATGTTAATATGTAATTAATTTCTGGGAAGTTAAATTAGCATTTTTAAGTGCTTTTTGCTGTTGGAAAAGACAGAAAAGTGTTTTCCTAAAACAACAAGCTTTTAACCCCATGGGTGTTCTACAAAATTAAATCTTTTCATCTCAAATGACAGTTCCTGATACTGAATTTGCCTGTCAGGAGTATAGTGTGAGTATATTTATCTGCCTGTAGAGAAACTCATAAAGGTTAAGATTGAACCTTAGAAAGAGAAACTGATAAATTCTACTTTCAACAGTGCTGAAATCAATGGGACTAAGCTACTCCATTGACTAATGCTAAGAAGCTATATCCACTTATTTTTTCATTATTATGCTTTAAAATTATGCTTTTGACTGGAAGTCTCTAGCAGTCAAATTACTGCTAAAGGAGTTCACCCAACATTTATTTCTCTTCCAGCTTTCCAAACTTGGTTTAATAGAGAAGCCACATAGAGATGAACAGAGCACACACTGAGGAAAACTAAATAGTGAGGAGACACAGAAAATACCAGCAGTTCTGTGACAAAGGATGTGAGTGTAACATTTAATTCAACCTTTTTTGCAAAGGCCTCAGCCAGAGACAGAGATAATACAAAAAAGTTTTGGCATTAGCATATGAGTATGAATGCTAGGAAGGCCCTTCAGTAGAAATAATAACGACAAAAGGCCTTGGTGTTCAATAATTTGTCTTTAAATCAATGCTGATATTGTTAAAACAGGCAAGACCAAATCTCAGTGATTGAGTAGTTAGTTAAATAAACATCTGTAGACAGCTCTGGGACAGTTAGCCTTCAAGAATGTTCTGGGACTGCCCAGGGAGTCTCCTCACCAGTATTTATAAAATACAAAATTATTCTATTGTTTGGCTGAGCTCATTAAAGACATCAACAATTTCAATGCTGCACAAATAAAATGTCCAAAGCACAACTTTGTGAAAACACCCAGGAAAATGAAAATTAATTAATAAAAATGGGGGGAAAATTGCTATTCTGAGGAGCCTGTTCTATCCTAAGAAATGAAGCACTGTGCTTTGCCTGACACAAAATCACAGGGTGTCCATCAGTTAGCTAACTACAAGCAACAAAACATGCAGTCATTCCATGCCATAGATTTAATTCATGAGGCATAACTGTGTTTTACCTGCTTTAGAAATGTACTTGGAAAAACAATGGGATCCATGTTCTTCACCATGGTTGGATGTGGTTTTTTGGATTTTTGCTTTCCTCCCCATAGGGGCTGGCTCCTCTGACTTGGAGCCAGCCAACAACAGGCTCATTCTTCCCTCCCACATACATAAGATTAAAAACTGTGTATATTTGTCCTCTTCCTCTTGAAAATGTAATCATCAGGACTCAAACCCTTGCCACTATGGGGCAATGCATAACCAAGTAACTAAGTGGCTCACAAAATAAATATTTTTATTATTCAAAATACCATTGTTTGGTTCCAGTTTCAAAGGCTGATGTAGTATCTGGAAGCATGGTATTGAAATAGGCATCCCTTACTGAATCCTAGGTGGCAAAGTTTGTAAGTCATGCCTCATAAAAGTTTTTGTTCCTGTAAACTTAGCTCTGCCAACAGGCCAATATATCCTCTTTCTTGCAGGCACCGACCTTTGTCTCGACAAACCACTGCCCCTCCCACCCATTTCTCATCATTCCAAAACAAACACAGTTGGACTTCATGAACTTAAAGTTCTCTTCCAGCCCTCACAATTCTGTAATTCGAAATCTTGCCGCTGAACTGGCTCCTGCTCCCACCCCAGAAGACACTGAATGACCTCTCCCTCCCAGTTATTCCATGTAATGGCTTGTTGAGCTTCTTTCTTTATACCATCTGAGGAATGAGGAAAGAGAGAATGTTGCTTTTGATGGCAGCTTCCCAGATAAATTAAAAATAAGCGACGTTGGGCAGGCTTGCTAATGGTTGTGATTTCAAAGATATTTTGTATGCCCTGGGACTCAGTAGAGAGTATCTTTGTAAAGTGCTCATAATGTGCATGACTCTCATCCTAACATGCATGACCTTCACTCTGGAGTGCATGATTCTCACCATTTTAACATCTATGTTGTCTGGACTTGAGAAGAGGCTCTGGGGAGTAATTTTCCACTGCCAATTAAACAGATCCATGCTGCTGGAAAGGAAGAAATAAGTTATTGTTTGCATTCTTCCATTTCCCTAATAGAAAAAAAATTAAAGGTATCAGAGCTAGTCAGCAAAAGTAGATTGGGGGACTATAATTGGGAGGAGGATGTGCTGCCACCAGAATATAATAGAGAATACATTCCTGTTGAATGCTGAACCTTGGAAAATGAAGTGCAGCAAAGAGTTTGCAAATATACTGGGTTCTGAATGCTGTAAGGTTAGTGTCAATGTCAGCTTTAGTGCCCTGGCCACCTTCCAGTCTGGATAATTACATGCAGCTTATTCAAACAAGCCAACAGTTTCACTTGCACATGGCATTCCTCTCTTCCTGTCCTGAAATGCAGTACAGAGCTGCTGTGAGTTCATTTATAACAGAACATTTCAAGAGTAGGCAACCCTCCATTCTGTCATGCTGTTTGCAAATTTTCTTAGAGCAATGTAGGTGTATATAAAATGAACAGCCAGGCAGTTAGACCCTGGTATTTGTGAACTATTGCAGTGCCAGTGACTGTAAGCAAGGTTACTTTCGTTCTTTATACTCTTTAGAAGGTCACTGATTTTACTTGCTTTGTTCTGAATTCTCATTTGTAACCTTGTTTAGGAGTAAACCAATAATAATCTTGTTCATGTCTGTGGGATTTTGTGCTGTAACTTTAGGAGTTTCGAATTTCCTCTGTCATGTATTCAGAGAACTAGAGAACAAGGCTTTCAGTTAGTGACCAAAGCAGCTATATGTTCCTGTTCACACAACCAGAAGGAAGCTAAATTCCGATTATATTTAAAAAGTAACACACTGCTTCACACTAAAGACTAATTTATTTTTTAGGTGGTAAGGGAGCTACAGTTTGCAGATGGCAGTTATGTCCATAGACCTCATTTGTGGGGTCTGAAAAACTCTTTGAAAACTCTACCTGAAATCAAGTCCAGGTTATTTGTTGCTCTTTATTGTCCTCCACATTATTCACTGCTGAGCCTGCTCTCAGACCTCCTGTGCACATACAGATGTGTTCCTGCACTTACAGATATTGTATTAGAACAACCCTATAATCTCCTATGATTTCATCACAGAGGTCACCTACAAGTCAATTAAGCTGATGGGTAGAGGACTGCAGATTAAAGTGGCCACTGCAAGCCTCAGTGTCTCTCCTTTGCTCATAAAGGATTCAGTAAAGTTCTGCCACCTCTGTCAGCACCTGTGCACTGTTTTGATTTGATATGCATGAAGAAAAACCAAAAAATAAGAGTAGAAATTAGAAAGTAGACAGCAAAAACAAGAATATCAGAAAAGAGAAAACAAATAGCAAAACAGTGGTGAATATAATCATTCTTGACACTACAAATAGGAATGGGGACAGCATGGGCAGAGTGTGGATGCAGAGAAGAGGGTTAAGCAAAAAGCAAGCCACACTGTTCTGAGGTGAAAGAAGACCACCTCTCTGCTAAGGCCACCCTTACTGGCTGTGCTGAGTATGTCAGAGTCTATGCCAGGGACTTTTTTAATGCTGGAGAGCAGCAAGGAAGTGCCCTATATTGAGACATACAGCAATTCCTATAACTCCCCCCTTCAATCTCTGCTGGAGGTAATAATGGCACGGCCCTCAGCATTGGCTTGTGGTTTTGATGGTAACAAAACTTACATTTTTCTGTTGGTCAGGGTGGACGCTTTATTTTTCTATTCCTCTGATGATTTCTACCAGCAGGGATAACTCTCTTATCACTGACTGAAAGTTTATAATGAAAACCAAAACATTTCTTATTTTACAGAACTCTGCCTCAAGCCTCGGTGATCAGTACCTTTCTGGCTGAAGTTCTGGTCTCTCTGCAGCCTAAGGGAGAAGAGCAATGAAGAAAAATATGCACATAAATCAGGGCAACTGGAAAACCAATATTAACATCCTGGCCAGGGTTTTGAATGTGCAGGGTGCCCCAAGGGACAGTAGTACCAGAAGGCAGCCTCTGTAACATATTTCCATCTTCAGTTTCTGTGACATTGGATACTCTTGGATGTACAAAATGTTCTCCAATGTGATTTTCTCTTTTCCATATTGCAAAGACTACAATTTCTTTGGATCTGGTACAATAATTTAATCTCTTGGTGATAAAATGTAGTTTTCTTCCTATATTTCATAAGGTATTTAACTTATTAATGGGATTGGGGGCAAATATCTGTATCAATACTGTTACATTACACCATTTCTGTTAAAATTCAGTTATGCTAGAGCTTACTTTTGTGTTTATCCAAGTACAAACAGAGCAGTTCCTCTTGAGAAAAACTCTGGATTATAGAAAAATTTGTTTTACTGTTCACTCTCTGCCGACACAGTGGAGGGAAGCCTAGGATGTGTTGATCTGTGTTCATCAAGCTCTGGGCATATACAAAAGTTAGTATCACTGAAAGGCAATTAAGACACAGTTTATCTGACTCTGTGATAAACTCAGAGTTCTGCTTTGTTTCTTTCTAACAGTCTGGTCCTTCAGGCTCACAAATGGAGCAACCAAAAATCACATCTGAAAATTCAGTATCTGGCCCCCAAAGAGAAGGTATGCATGTCCCTGGAGAATGATCAACATTTGGTATGACTAGATCTTTGGTTGTCTTCTTTTATCCTGGAAATTGTAAACAAAGTAGAGAGACATGAATTCAAGCTCTAGATACTGATCAGTAAAATTACATTCTTTCAGAGAACTTGCCTATTTTTGCATGTCAGTCTGGATTCAGATCTAGTCTGAATAGGCTGGCATAAAATTCTGCATTTCAAGCCAATTTTCCCGATAATGAACAGGATTCTTTAGCAGAGATTCACAGTTACTGCCTCTGGTTTGTAGAGAAGAGTGGTAATCAAGATTAAAAATTCACCTTTTGCAGCTGAAAAGAGACACGTCTGAATCCAGAGCATTGCAGGTTACCTGACTTATTATACACTTTTCTATGAACTGTGGCATAAAATAAGCTGTTTTAAAACTAGAATAGTCCCCCAAGTCTTTCCATGGAGCAGCTCTTTGCTCCATTTTTGCTGGCACAACTACAAGTTCACTGTAAATTGTTTTTGAACTACTTTATCAATGGGTTTTTGTGAATGAACACTAAAGGGATATAAAGCTATCACTTGGCTTTGTACCACTGTGTTAGACAAGTGCCTTTAAAAAGTAAGAAGTGGGATCTCTGTAACATGAAAAATAACCCAGAAAAACATGAAGAGGACCTTTTCCAGAAGATACTAGCAGAAAAAACTCAGTTGTTTGCCTTGTCCTTCATCAGTGTGGAAATAAAAGGCATTTAAAGGCCAGGATTCAGTGCTGTCCTCTTCCTGGGACCTGTTAAACTCTGATGACAAATGCCTCATGAAGTTATGTAACACAGAAAAAATTATATTTACTCTAATATTTTTATATATATTCTTTCCTCCCTCTTAATCTTCTTCAGCTAATCCTCCTGGCTTCAGCTGATCAAAGCCCTTAAAAGGGAGACTAATTTTTTTTAAGTTAACTTGTTCCCTGAGACACTTTTTGTCACTGCCTGTGAGTCGTGGATCTTATGGCTGAGCACTGAAGCCAGAGCATGTCAAACAACACTTGCTCTGGGTATACATATCATCTTCCCACTCAAATTAAACTTCAACAAAGTTTATTTCATTGCTTTAGAGTTGAGTAATAACCTAACCCTCCTGACCTGGAAAAGTATGAAATCACTGTACAGACCACATCTTTATCACAGCCCACAGAGGGACAGAAGTGGACAAATGTCAGACAAGCTGGTGCTCTCCCTCGGTCAGGCTGACCTGTAATGTCCTATCTCCCAGAACAAAATGTGTTTCTGCTGAAAATATGTCCTGAGACCTGTAAAGGGGCATGAATGCAGATTCTTCAAGAGAAAAAAAGGGTGAAATTATGGTCTGAGGAAGACACTACAAGCATGAGCCTCTGCAGACTGAAATTTTAAAGAAAAAGAAAAAAAGAAAAGGCAAAAGAAAGCTTTGCTGCTAAAAGGCACAGGATAAAAATATTTTACAAAATTTTGTGAAACCTTTTAGTTGGCAATGGTGCCATATTCCAGCAGTCAAGGCAATGTATGTATGTGAGTTATTTTCTGTTTATCTGAGGCACACATTTACCAGGGGAGGCTTCCTCTCTGCTTAGTCATCATGATGAAAAAGTTTACATTTCTCAGGCTCAAATTTACACACATCCAGAAGTTGTGCAATGGCAAGTGATTACAGTAACCACCTTGGCACCATGCCATGGTGGGGTTGTCTGCCTTAGATAAACCTGGGACTGGGGACTGTCCCTGACCTCTTTCATCAGTCCCACCCAGGCTCTTCATCCCTTTCATTGCTCTGCCTCAGACTATGCTGAATTGCAGAGTATTGGTTTTGAACTGCCTCCACATGTCCATGGAACCAGTCAGTGCTTTCAGATCCTCAAGTACACCTCAGTTTTCACCCATATCTGCAATGTCTTCAGCCCTTGAAAAGAAATAAGAGTAAATTTAAATACTGTTACCCTGCCCCTGCATGTAGGAAAAGCACTACTGCACCAAGAAAACCCATTGTAATGTTTAAAATCATATTCATGGTATGCTTTTGGAACAGGCTATGTGTTTTCATTATTTTTAACCTCTGATAGCATCTTGGTGAACTTTCTGAGAGCAGTGAAAGAAATGCAAATGTATTCCCCTCTTTTTGCCTTGTTTATGGAAGTGTCCTGTGGATAGGAGCAGAAGCAGATCTAAGCCAACAATGCAGATGAGGCAAGCCAAACCCTCACCACTTGATAGCTGTTTAGCCAGACATATCTTTTCTAAGCAGGAATTGGTCTTTACTCATGAGGAAATTTAAGCATGCCAGTCCTGTAATTTTGCTCAAAGATCTGTTGGCAGAACAAAGGACAAGAAAGAACTGTAAACAGGGGTGTGAGACTAAAGATTCAGTTATAGCAATATAGAGACCAGAAGATAAAATTAGCTTTAATTATGGAGACCACTTGAGAAGTAGATATGTTCGCTTGGATTTCTGTTTCATTTGTTGTTGGGGTTTTTTTTTAACTCTAATGGGGTGTATTTTGAATTCATGTTTATCCATGTTTTTTAGGTAAACACCTAAATGAGGATTTACCTCCCTAAAAGACAGTTTTGATACCGATAATTCTCATTACACCTAAAGTTAAATAAAGCTTTGCGTCTAAGGTGATATAGAAGAGAGATCCTCTAGAAGTTCCAGAGTAAAGTAATTTTTGCATTGCATGATGTTAAAAATAAAGTTTTCTTAGCTATGTAGCCCCAAGTATTTCTGTAGCTCTCATCAGGCTACAGATTTTTGCCTAATCAATGCAAAATTTGTTGGAGGTCTTTGCATAAGTGTTTCATAACAGAAACACTATGAACATAATAAAGGTTTCATTACAGCAACAGATTTTTATTAAAGAGTAAATTTGTGTTTCAGTCGTTCTGGTGCAACAACGTTTAAATCAAATAATGTAACTGAAAAGACGGTAGCAAAATCCACGCCTCTCTAATTGGGCTAAGGAAACCGATCCAGCTGAGGGTGAGAAGCTTAAGAAAGAAGCCCTTACCCAGACCAATTCCCCAAAGGTTAAAACATTGTTGATACACAGATTTACCATTCTCAACATGTTTACAGAAACTTACCCTGTGTTTCATTGATCTAGTGGCTTTGCCTTTTAATTAACCTTCCCAAAGATTGCACAGAAGTGTAGGAGGTGACAGAGATGGCTATATATCAGCACAGGTCAGGGAATGAGCTGGATGATGAATGCAGAAGTGTTTCACTTAGTGTTTTAAAGTAATAAATAGCTTAATTAATGTCAGTTCTTGGATCTCAAATGCATTGTACTTTAATGTTCTCTAAGTGAGAAGGAGACTTCAAACACACATCAAGTCTCATACACACACACACACACACACACATACATATACATATACATATACATATACATATACATATACATATACATTTACATATATATATACGTATGGATTGCATGCCTACAGAAATGCAAGAATTTATGAATTTAATCTGCATAAGCACTGACTGAGGTTCTTTACAGAAACAATATCATATCTAACTGTGTGTCAGCAGGTAAAATCATATTAATTGTACTCACTGTCTGGCAGCCACACACTTTAGGCACATTTGCATACGCTTAACTTTGAAATTGAGTATCAGTCACAGCTATTTGTTTCCTAGGAAGATTAAACTGTGTCCAGCCTTAAACTAGGTACGTACAAACTCTGCCCTCCCTGTCTCCTCCCCAAAGAAACAAACAAACAAGAGGGAAAAATGAAATAAAATTAAATAGGAAAGAAAAGAAAAGAAAAGAAAAGAAAAGAAAAGAAAAGAAAAGAAAAGAAAAGAAAAGAAAAGAAAAGAAAAGAAAAGAAAAGAAAAGAAAAGAAAAGGGGGGGAAAAGAAAGAAAACCCACCCAAATATTCAATGTTGTTTTGACTCTCATGCCTGGTCTCCATTCCTCTATGTTTAGGCACTTAGCTAGGAACTGAGGGCAGATTCCAGCTGGCTCAGGCTTCCCGGTCAGTGTAGGACTGGATACCCTTGGTATGACGTGACCTCTCTGAAGGTGATGGCAAAACTCTAGTATTTATTCTTTTTATTTAAAAGAAAAATACAGTGTGTGGTGACCTGGCAAAATGATTGGTGATTTCGCTTTCGGCCTAGGTGATGTTAAAATTTCCCTTGGGCTCTCCTACCATCAGCAGGATGCAGGATCTGGATGTGTGGTTTGGCTCATTGCCATGCACATCTACATGGGTGGGCAGTCTGCTTCTGACAGTTGCCAAGACAGGATCACAGGAAAACCCAGGTGGGAAGGGAGAACAGGAGATCTCCAGCACAGCCTCTTGTTTAGGCAAGAGCAGCTCTGAGCTCAGAGCAGGCTGCTCAAGGCTGTGCCGTGTCCGGACTCGGTAACATTCAAGGATGGAGCTAGCACAACACCCCAGGGCAGCCCACATCCCTACTCAGCTGTCCCATGACAAAAAACGGTCTCCTTAACCCCAGTCTGAACCTCTCTTCTTTCAGCTTCTGCCCATAGTTTCATCTCCTCCCACCACACACTACTCAGACTGTTCACTGCAGGTGTTGAGGATCGCTGATGTTGGAGAGCCCTCATCCAAACCATCTCTGCACCAGGCTGAATAAGCCCAACTCCTGTAAGCTCTCCTCAAAGGGCAAGTGCTCCAGCCCCAAATATTTTGGGGACCATCTGCCCAACTACTTTTTCTGTCTTGGCCCCCAACACGTACTGAAAAGAACATTTCTTTTAAGAAACTAATGTAAGTAAAGGATTACATTTTTGTCTGATCTATTATGTTGATAAATTCACATTCAAAATCACCTCTTGAGTTTTAAAATTATCTTGGCAAAAATATCTTAAATGTATCAGGCTGACAGTCTACACAGTTCTGTATCATAACAATCAATAAACTGTATTCTTAAACAGTCAGCATTTTTCTGCATAATTACTGCAGAACAGTAAATTCCATGAAAAAGTCTTCATAGATTTTGTCTATGTAAATATTAAACAGTGATTTATAAACAAAATGTATATGCTTTCCACTTTGAAGTCATAAACCTCCTGCACTGGGAAATCTTGAAAGTTTTGCACTACTGTGACTGTAAATTAGTTTATTGTCAGCACAAGAAGCATCTTTTGCTTCTAACAAAAAAACTTTTCTGAAGATATTTCTGCCTAAAGATCATAAAATACACCATTCTTGAACTAGTACCCACTCCTGTGGAATACATACACTTTCATAAACCTACAGTTTAAGCCTCACAATCTGTAACTGGGACAGGCAAAATTATTCTGTTTTAACAATACCAAAGATAAAAGGCATTATTTCACTGAATGTATGTCCAGAATAGATGCAACTAATTCTCTGAGTAAAACAGGATTCTATTACAGAAATGGATTCTTAAAGACTTTTTTTCAGCTAAATAAACAGAACTGGGAACCAGCAGGTCCTATCCTATTTGATACCTGCAAAAGCAATTGTCTTTTGCTTCCTGTCATTTCATTTAGATTATTCTCCCACAGAGGAACTCCAGTTCACAGTTTATAGCATGAATATGTAGTGGCAAACTAGTTAGATTTTATGAAGAAGTGAGAACATTTTGTCATGATCTACCCACTCACACTCAGCATTGTTTGAGGATTTGTATATCCTCTTTTGCTGGGAGTGCTTCTTGTCTGTTCATTGCTTTATGTGTTTACCCTGCAAGGCAGAAAGAATGATCCTAGGAACGGCAAAGTTAAAAGGCATTGATTTTTTTTTTTTTTAACTTTTCACCTCTATTTCTCAGAATGACAAACATGCTGATACATGGGCAGCTAGAGATGGCATTTTTTTCAGCTGTCCATTTCAATATATTGCTACATCTGATATATATTTGTGGTTTGGTTTTTATTCAGTGAAAGGCCATACTGATAAGAACTAGGTTAAGAGATCAGGAGACAAAACTCTCTGCACCAAGTATGAAAAGGGCAAGGGTAGTTGCTTCTTTTTGACTGTTTAACCCTGAATTTGGAGAATGTTATGTGATAGCTCAGCAGCTTTTGCACTTTTTGCTCTTGAAGTTGCTGGGAGATTTCTTGCTGGCTTTTAACTGTTGTTGCTACTTTCAGATGCATCAACCAGCACAGATGCTGAGCTGTGAAGCAAAAATCCCATATTTTCAGGACCAAGTCACACTGGTGGAAACTGAAAACTGGTTCTGTCCACCCTGTTTTCTTATCTCCAGATGTATATGATCAGTAGACACACCAGTAGCCCTCAGTGTTTGCCATCTTTGTAAATTAACGTCATCAGTGGTGCAGCACAGATGTCTGTGAATCAAGAAATCCACAGATTTCTCTAAAGACAGTAGACACCGCTTTTCACAGCCTCTAGCATTTCCAGGCACTGGACAAAAATAGATGAGAGGACTGGGAGGGACAAAATAATCACTAGAAAGGGTCTGCTCTTGTCACAGATGACTAGTTACGTTCTGAAGATTCTTTTAACACCTGTTACTACCTCTCATAAATCATGAAATCGTCTTAACTTCTTTTCATAAGCTTTTTGACTTACAGTTCAAATCCTGAAGTACCAGTTGTACCGGGAAAAAGCAAGTGAGATCTTGGGCATGGTGAATATGCTTAAAATATGAATCTTTAATATGTTATGAAGAGAGGCTTCACTTATTGTCCCCCAAAAGGAACATGGGAAAAAATAATTCCTGGCATGTTTATTTATGGATTTGTTTAATACTAGACATGTGGAAAATCACCACCAGTACATCGCATTCCCACAACTATCTCCACAGACCCAAAGAAATTATATTTTGAATGGCACTGCTTTTGTCTGCAAATTCGGCACCACTCATCTCCAGGACCAGAAGATTTGAAACACGTGTGATTCTATGTGACCATACAATTACTTTACACCACTGATTTTTTACCAAGTCTTATTGGTTACTTGTAAAATGAGTCTATGATTCTGCAGCCATGTGGGTTACCAGCATGATTCTAGACATCGGGAAAATGAAATTTACAATATCTCAGAGAACTCCCTCTTCTCTCCAGTACTCTACTCTGCCCTGTCTTAGTTCTGATTTCCATTTCTTTTGTACCCCATTTTGGAAGGTTAAAGCATATTTTCAAAAATAATTTTTTTGGTAAAGGGGAGTGGGTCTCCTAAGATACAGATAGATACATCAAAAATTAGTAGATGTGATAGAATCCAGAAACAAACATGATGCAGATTAAATTTAGTGTTAGTTTTCCATGAAAAGTAGTGGAATTTACAATCAGTCATTATTCAGATCAATGCAAAAAATATAAAAGAAGAAATGGTTAATTGTGCAGCAGCTCTGCATTTTCCTTTTTCAAGCTCATGATCTTCTATTCGCACATCATATGATATGAGGCTGATTTTACTGCTCAGATTGTTGAAAAGTTGTTTCGAAATCTTCCATGAAAACAAGGTGGCTTGATATGTAAACTCCTTTAATAAATTACCAGTTTGAATGTGGTACATTCATAATCCCCAATGCTACCAGCAGTGCCTAGTTCTCATCTGCATTGCTCCTTTAACAGAAGAGTTCAACCTTTCTAATAGAGCTTTAAAAAAATCCCTAAAAATAACAATGATACTTCTTGATTTGGAGATACTCTTCGTTCACAACTAGTGGATCAGAATTGCTGTCACTATCTGTGATGGCACCTGGTCATGTAGAAATTTTTCTGATGAGAGAGATGTAGTTACGCAAAATTTTAATAGATGTAGTAGAAGCACTTTTTCAGTAAAGGCATTAAGAAACACAACAGGTACCTATGAATGCTGTTAAAAATCTCTGCCAAAATTTGATTGCTTAAGAAAAGAAAGTTCAAGGCCACTGAACAAAAAATATGAATTTGAATTCAACTGCTACTGAATTCTCCTCTCATTTGTTGTATATATCTTCCATATCAGTAATAGTTCAGCCTGTAATCCCTAAAAAGCCATGTGTGTTGGGCTTTATCTTAGCCAACACTATGCTGAACCTCATAATCAAGTCTTCATTTCCTCTCAGCTCTATTGTTTTAGCCTTACATTTGTTAATTAAATGAATTAATTCACTTAAGTAAAAGCATCTATTCCAGCCTCAGGCTGCTAGTGGTTTCCTTTGAATTAACACATTGCATAAAGCATGAATACCACCAGCCTTTCAGGTACCACTTCACTGAAATTGCATTTGTTCCAAATTCAAAATTCTGCTGCTCACTTCTTTATTTCCTGCCAAAAACCGCCCATGTCCTCAGTCATGAATTATAACAATTTCCTTTCATTCTCTACTAGGGCAGTTTACCTGTTAGAAAAAGTAAAACTGACCCGAGGAACAACTGAATACTTGACATTGCACAGTCGAGAAGCAGCATTGTGCCATCACAACTCTTTCCATCCCCACTCTTTATGCTGGCTGAGAACCAGCATTGTCTGTTTTTTTAACTTTATAACTAAGATGTTACAAAGGCAACCTACCTTCTCTGACAGGTTTCTCTGCTTTTTTTTTGCTGAGTAGAGACACAGAGTAGTTTGCCACAGTTTAGTGGCAAACTAATGCTTTCCTACTTATTCTTTTCAGCAACTATCTCATGCTTGACAATTCCATGGAGATAACCTCCTCCCTCTTCAAATCTGCCCTTTTCAGCTGCCTAGCTCCTCCCTAAAGTTGCTTCCCTAGCTCTAAGTGGATTTATTCTCACATTTTTCTGCCTCGAGAAAACTCTTAGCACCCAAATGGCTAAAAGCCTATTTTCATGTCTTTATAAAAGCAGTGATCTATGACTGTCACAGAAGCATACACATGCTCTTGAATAAAACAGCATCCCACTCCCTGAGTCACAAAACTTCCCTGAACTCAATCATTCTTTCTGAAAGCTGTTCTGTATCCTTCTGCCTTCTGACCCTACATACAGTCCTTATTTGCATGTACCAATTGTATTAAGGATATGTAGATTTCCAAGTACTATTTTTATGAAGGTTGCAATGATTCATGCTCCACAGACCATGAACAATCCACATTTTAGTCAGCATTTCAGTGATCTGTAGAAAACTGTCTGTTGGAGTGCCTTGTCCTAAGTATTATTGCCTGGGTTTATATTATTCTAACGAAGAGATATCAAAACTCTTTGTAAAAAAAAATGCTGTTGTAGGGTTGTTCTTTGTCCCATAGTAGTTGAAACTGAAAAGGGCTCCCTCTGTTTGGATGTGATCCACGCTGAGGAAATGGAGAACCCCTGGTTTGTGTAAAACTGGTTTGGATGCATTATATATAGTCACCTACAACAGCAACTCCTGAAAAAGACTGCCAAACTCTGCCTCCAATAAGAAAAGATCTTGCAATTTACTGGAACATACAGTGTACCAAAACCTTGCAGGTAAATTGAGATGGTCTTTATGCTATGGATGTGTAAGCAGATAGGAAAAGAAGGTCAGATAATGCCCAGAAATCTTTCCCAGGCTGCATCACCATGTAGTCCTGACGTAGGCATGGACTGAACAACTTTACAAAGCCTGCTGGAGTACAGAGTTCCTTCCTCTGAGGCTCATAACAAAAGAAGAACCACAGGAAACTTCTCCACTTGTAGCCTCCTACTTTCTTCCTTTTTGGTCTGGCAAACTCAGATATTCAAATTCAAATCACTCATAAATGTCAAATGAGCTTTCCAGAGCTGTCGTATTGCTCTTTTTCCAGTCTGTTTGGTTTTTCAGATAGAGCATTTTACCACTCTACTTTTTTAATATTAAATTATAAACCCACAATGAAATGCAGTGGAGTTAAAAGTGGAAATAATCCACAATGTGTATTAACAGACACAACCTGGATAAACAGAGATTGATTCTCAAATAACTTATTAACCAGTATTTGAAACAGTTTGTGAAACATTTACTTTCTCTGAGAAGAACTTATTGATGTGAATAGAATTTGATGCAGACCGAAAAAAGAGGTCTAGCACAAACTTGATCTTCATCATATTTATCATATTTATCATATAGTTGTAAAATCAAGGCTTTTATAATTCATTCTCTTTATTTATTTGATTGTGCCAAATTAGGGACATATTTTGACAACCATGATATTTTTTATTTCCAATCATGAATATTCATAATGCAGTCACTGGAATTTTTTGCAGAGTACAGTACTGAATGACAGATAGTACATCTACTTCAGTGTGAACCAGAATGAACCCATGAAATTTAACTTCCATAGCTTTTTTTTTTCTTAATAGATCACATCTGTTGGGAAAAGATATTAAAGTGGTGGCAATTGCCAATAAAATCTTTCAGAATTAAAATGAACATTCATAGCGTCTTCTTTACAGTATCTGTTCCACAGTAGGTATTTCACATATTTTTTCTCATATTTTAACACCACAATATCCTGAAAAGATGCAGACACAGAATTAGAATTCCACATGATACGAACAGACATAGCACCATTGTTAGATAATCTGTATTTTAGTATTTTTGGTATATTCATATGGAGTCTGGGTGTAAGTGAAGGTGAAGCTGTAAATAGATAATCAAATTTTCACATTGATTATATGGTACTAACAGAATAGAAGCATTTAATAGAACATAGAAAAGAGAAAAAAATATCTGGGAAAAATGTAGGAACAAAAATTAATTGGTCTCCAATCATTGTACAAGCACTACCTTTATTTTGCTTCGATCTTCAAGTCTTTTTATTCTTATGTATGTGTGTTTTTTTATTAGCAAACCCTAGAAAATTCACAGCTGCTACAAACCAGTGTTGATACACTACAAAAGCCTAGCAAGTAACACCAAAGAATTCTCAAATATTGTACTTACCCTCAAACACACAGTACATCACCACTGAAATGTAACTGCTTACGCAGACGGAACCTGGTAAATTTTCATTAACATCCAACAATACACAATGGTTTTGGATGGGACATTGAAGATTTTTTCAGCGGGCAGAAATTCCATGGAAAGTTTAATTTCCCAGGGTCAAATTTCATTATTTTCTTTCAAAGATTATTCCTATGTAGAGAACAATGGGATTTTTAACATCCTCAGGTTTTAAGAGCATCATAGTGTATTTGGTAAGCAAATACCCATAGCTAGTGCTGACTGAAGCAAGATAACACTGTGTGGTCAACTCCCACCACATCCTGAGAAGTCTTCCATCCAACTATTGCTTAGCTGTTGGAATTCAGCTTAAGGTATTGCACTGTTTTGGAGCTATACAAGGAACAGAAACATTGAATTTAATTTCCTGTTGCAGAGAGAGTATTTTATTGGGAAAAAAAATTATTATTACTAATTTTCCCTGGTTTAGGACAGAATTTCCACTCTGTAATCAGAAAAGATTCCTTCAAGATAACCTCACACAAACTCAGTGTTGTTGAAAGCAAACCCCTGCAGTCTAAAGGGATCATTAACAGCAATGAGACAGGTTTGGTAGATAGAAGTTACTGAAGCAATTAATATGTAAGGAAATGAACCAGAGGGAACTCTAGAAGGCACTTCACTGGACACTTTTATCTAAACCAGCGTGATTTATGAATCAACTTTCAAACTCTGGAAAATATAGAGATTTTCCATTACCAGTCAGTCATATCATGTTTCTCAGTGAAAGCAAGAACATGTGTTAATTTTTATCCCCTGTAGGAAAGAAAACTGGAGCTGTTTGAGAAATTTCTTTTTGTAGTGGGCTACATCAGCAAAACATGGTTCAGTGAGCACCCACTAGAAATGGCTATGATTTAGGAAATAAGTACACAGTGGGAGATTGAGGATATTCAGATAGGACAGTTTTTCAAAGAGAAGTAAATTACTCTGGCTCATGACCACATTGTTCTTGAATATCTCCAGTGAGGGAGATTCCACAGATATTCAATCTGTTCCAGTGCATGCTCACCTGCACAGTAAAGTTCTTCCTCATGTTCAGGTGGAATTTCCAGTACACTAGTTTCTGCCCATTGCCTCTTGTCCTGTTGCTTGGTGTCACCAAGAAGAGCCTGGAAACATCCCCTTAACACCCACCTTTCAGATAGTTATAGACATGGATGAGGTCACCTCTCGGTTGTCTCTTCTCAAGGCTGAACAGGCCCAACTCTCTCAGCCTTTCCTCATAAGAGAAAATGCTCCAGTCCCCTCATCATCTCTGTAGCCCTCCACTGGACCCGCTCCTTGAGCTCCACGTCTCTCTTGTAATGGGGAGCCCAGAACTGGACACAGCCCTCCAGATGTGGCCTCACCAAAGCTGAGTGGAGCAACAGGATCACCTCCCTCAACCTCCTGGAGATGCTCTTCCTAATGCAGCCCAGGACACCACCGGCTTTCTTGGTCACAAGGACACAGTGCTGGCTCATGGACAGCTTGTTGTCTACCAGGACCCCTGAGTCCTTCTCCACAGAGCTGTTATCCAGCAGGTCAGCCCCAGCCTGTACTGGTGCCTGGGGTGATTCCTCCCCAGGTGCAGGACCCTGAACTTGTCTTTGTTTAACTTCAGAACGTTCCTCTCTGTCCATGTCTCCAACCTGTTGAGGTCCTTCTGAAGGGCTACAGAGTCCTCTGGGGTACCAGCCACTGCTCCCAGCTTTGTGTCCTCATTGAACCTGCTGAGGAGGCATCTGCCCCTTCATCCAAGTTGTTGATGAGTAAGTTAAGTAATACTGGTCCCAATATTGAACCTTGGGGGCCACCACCAATGACAGGCCTCCCACTAGACCCTCTGCCACTGATTACATCCCTCTGGGATCTGCTGTTCACCCAGCTCTCAATCCACCTCTGTCCACTCACCCAGTCTGCACTTCCTGAGTTTGCTTGTGAGGATGTTGTGAGAGACAGTGTTGAAAGCCTTGCTGAAGTCCATGTAGAGAATATACCCTGCTCTCCCCTCATCCATCCAGGCAGTTTTTTCATCATAGAAGGCAATCAGGCTGGTCAAGCATGATTTACCCTTAGTAAATCTATGCTGACTACTCCTGATCACTTTCTTATCATACATGTGGGTAGAAATTGCCTCCAGAAAGAGGCATTCCATCACCTTTCCAGGGGTTGAGATGAGGCTGAATGACCAGTAGTTCCCTGGGTTCTCCTTCTTGCCCCTTTTGAAGACTGGGTTGACATTTGCTTTCTTCCAGCCCTCAGGCATCTCTCTTGATTGCCACAACCTTTCAAAGATGATGATGAGCAACTTTGCTATGGGTGTCCACCAGTACTCATGGATGAATCCCATCAGGGACCATGGATTTGTGGATTACACTTTTGCTTAGGTGCTCTCTAACCCAATCCTCTTTCTTCTAACATTCCTTTACCCTGATCTCTTGGGTCAGAGATTCCTGAGGGCTGGTCGTGCCAGTGAAGACTGATGAAAAAAGCCACTTAGTAACTCTGCCCTCTCTGCCCTCTCTGTTACCAATGGTCTCCCCTCCATTTAGTAATGGGCCCACACTATCCTTATTTTTCCTTCTGCTATTGATGTATTTGAAAAAGCCCTCCTTGTCCTTGACATCCTTGGTCAGATTAAATTCCAGATGGGCCTTGGCCTTCCTTGTCTCATTTCTGCTTACTCTGACAACCTCTTTATATTCATTCCAAGTTGCCTGACCCTGCTTCCATCTCTTGCATGTTTCCTGCTTACTCTTGAATAATGACAGGAGATCTTTATTCGTCTACACAGGTCTCTTTCATCCTTTACCTGATTTCTTGCTCATTGGGATGCATGTTTTTTGAGCCTGAAGGAAGTGCTCCTTTACTATCATCCAACTCTCTTGCATCCCTCTTCCCTGCATGGCCTGTTGCCATGGGATTTTTCCAAGAGGATCCCTGAAGAGGACAGAGTTAGCTCAGCTGAAGTCCATGGCTGCAATCTCCGCTTGCTGTCCTGTGTCCTCCTCACCCAATACTGAACTCCACAATCTCACAGTCATTACCGCCAAGGCTGCCCCTAAAACTTCACATCTCCAAAGAGGCCCTTCCTCTTTGTTAGTATGAGGTTGAGCAGCAGACCATTGTTTCTGGGATCCTCGACTACCTGTGACAGGAATTTATCAGTGCTTTCCAGGAACTTCCGGGGTTATTTGTGTTTTGCTGTGCTGCTTCTCCAGCAGAGGTCAGGGTAGTTAAAGTCCCCCACAAGAAATGGTTCCTATGACTTTGAGGCGGCTTCAAGCTGCCTCCAGAGGACCTAATCCACTTCCCTCTCCTGATCTGGGAACGCCCACAACAGCGTCACATGCCAGCAACACATGGCACAGCAGGGTCAGCATGGACGTTTGGGAAAGTCATTAGTTATAGCAATCTTTTTATAGAAATAGTAACGCAGGTAGTCTGAGCCTACATATTTTGAAAGAATTTTTCTCAGATTTGCCAAAGTCTCAAGAAGACAGAGATGCAGACTGATGCAGAGATGACAGTTAGGTCAATGTTTTTCGTCTCATGATACCAGAATTCACCGAGTTTGAAAAAAAGTAACTTTTAAGTACAGTTATTCCTGCTGCCCCCCTCCCCAGCAAAGGAGTGCTTGCAAATATCATCTAAAACACCAAGGTATGGATAGCCTGAAAGCTGCATCTCTGGAATCAGGGAGTTGGGGAAGGAATTTTGAGCAATGACTGCAAGGGCAAATCTCAAAGGGAAGGAAAAAGAAAAATAGTATTCTGTTTGGATTTAGTTATCAAAATTTGCATGTAGATTTAAGGTAACAAAAGTAAACACAGGCTTATGTGTCTAGCCAGAGCTTTAGTTCATTCACAATCAGATCTGCAGCATTTTTACTTATCAGAAATATATTTTGTTTCTAACAGTTTCTTAATGTCAGTCAAGTGAAAAAAAATTTAATCAACAAGTACCTCACCACCACATGTGTAACCATCTCAGGATGCCCCTTTTGAGCATTTGGGCTGCAATATAGGTGTTTCAAGTAGTTGTTAGAACTTGTTTAAAGGAGATGCAAAATAAGTTGGGATACGAGATTGCTGCAAAGAAAATTAGGGTTAGTGTCTCTAATAATGGCTGACAGTAGATATGATTCACACAAGCTAGGCTTTATGTAGTCTTTTTCTTCTCTGGGTAAGGATTTGGTGTGGTGTTTTTTGTATGTTGCGAGTGTAAAACTTTATTTCTGAAATGAAAGACAGACTTTCAGTAATCTATCAGAATTTTTAGACAGACTTATTTCTTATTGATTCTTATTCTGCATCCTCAGTGAATTTAATATATGCTTCTTTGTTGAATTCCTTCCTGTCTGTGCTACTATGGTATTAATTGTGAATGCTGCTGGCCTTGAACAGCTGCAATTTCATTACAGCCTCATGAAAACTCTAAGAAAATGCGTTGGAAAGTAATTTTCTTTTTACAGCTCCTTTTCTCATTCATTTTCTTTTATAAAACAGCCTTTATTTAGGAAGCAGTAGTAAGCACAGCTATTTTACCTCCATGCTGTGTCAGAATGCTGAAAGGTGTGGAGTTGGCAAACATCTCATGACTCAGCCTGATATCTCAATCACACTCCAGAATAACAATAATCTGACCTTAAGGAAATGGCATTACAGAGAACAAAGAAAATCACAAGCAACAATAGAAGAGAAAGAAGGAGATGAAAATAATAGAAAATCCTTTCAAACGGAGAGCACCTTCCCTGCCCCCCTTCCAGATGAATTTTATTTGTCCAGTGGACTGCATAAGTTGTGGTCTCCTAAGGACTGCTGCTTTCCTTTGGGGAAACCTTTTCCATGGGAAACAAAGAGACATTTTGTTAAAAAACCCACAATATTAGTGGATCTTTAAATTCATGTCTAAAAATTAATAGTGTGTTTGAAGGCCGAAGGACACTTTCAATTTGAAATCTGAATGCAGTTCAGATCAAACCTGTTTGCGATTATAGTCAAACTGAAGTTTTGATAACTTCTCACTTGTTTTTGTGGCAGGGAGGGAAAGAACTGATACTGCTCAGCCCACAGAAACAAGATGATCTCTAAAAAAAATCCTCATTTTCAAGCAAGGTCCTGTAAAAGACAGTTGGATTTACAGCTATTCTGCCTTCAACGCTTGCCTTCTCAGTATTCCCATGGACAGTCTCTAGCTCTAAAATAGCCTGTGAGACCTGCCCAGGAGATGGAGCCAATCCCACTGCTCAAACTCAGTCTTGCAGGGTTTGCAAATAACATTTTACAGGGAGACTGAGAAACTACAATTTTTCTGGTTAAACACTGGGTTGTGATGCCTTTGAGCATGGGGTCAAATAATGTGAACACTGTGCACTTCCCCTCTTCCCCTCCAAAAAAGGAAGAGTAGAAAGCTGCATTGGAGGGGTTATAACAACATGCATTTTGTTGTATTTTTATTATGTTATTTTATTTTATTATTTATTATTTATATGTTGTTATTATTATGCACATAGCAATACATATTGTCTCTCTGTGGTCTGAAATTTGATTTTGATATTATCTTTTGCCTCACTGTGGCCTGAAGCTTGAATAGGACCTCATGAGGTCTTCTGTGTCCCAAGTCCCACTCCGCTTGATTCCAACCTGTCCAAATGACACCTGCTGGATTTGTAATCCAAAGGTTTTTAGTTTTCATCTCAAGAGTATCGATGTGAATTATCACGTTTACTATTAAAAATATCTAAGAAGATTATGCAGCTGATATTGAAGAATGATCTTTCACAAGGCTTTCAGGTCTTTAAACACAAGAATTAATTCAGATTTTGATGAAGATTGCACTTCTGTTCATGCAAACTGCACTTAAAATTCACAGCTGTTTCAAGGGAAGGGGCATTACATGGTTGTGTAGCTTAGACACATAGCTATAATAATTTTATATCTATATAAGATATAATAATTTTATTAATATATAATAGATATACTAGATATAATAATTTTATAACACTATCCACAGCTTTTTACTCAGCAGGCATCACACTGAGATCAACTTCTACTTGATTAAAACATGACTTGCTGGAAAGATCTTTCTCTGAGGAAGAGGGTATTTTTTTCCCAGTTTTTCTGGAGTTAATCCTCTGCGTTTGACACAGTCCTCTTAAAAGGAACACACAGGAAGCTTTCTAACCAAACCATCTGTAGGAGTGAGAAAATGTAAGAGAACAAATGTAGTATAAATACATAGGAAGAAAATAAAAGTATCACAGCAATTACTGTTCCAATCAGCTGTATTGGGGCAATTTTTTAGAAAAAAGCAGAAAACCCAAACCAAATGTATTCATCTTTCATAATTACTAGAGACAATTTATTAAAAATTACCTTCTTTCCAAAGAACAGCTAAATATAAAGTAGATGCAAGCCTTAAGGCCTGCTTAGTCAGCTCAAAAGGTAACAAGGCTTTGCTTCTCACAAGGACTTCACTGAGGCGTTACAAGGAAAGGAAGTATCAGTTCAGCTCTACAGGCACTAGTCTATTACTTCTTTTATAACTTTAAATCCCCCGTCTAATTATGGCTCTGAGAGTTGTATGTTATCATTTTATGCAAGGCTATACATGTTAATGTGATTTGTTTACTTACTCCCTTGTATATCCTTCTGTTTGCAGAGTCAGTGATAAGAACGCACTTAGCTTTTGCTTTGAAACAAATGACAAGGAAAGCAGAGAGAACTTATGTCTGTGAGCATAACTGACTTGCAAACTTGTAGGGATGTGGAAAATTCCAAGGGCTACTAATTACTGTGTAGAGTAATTTCTTTAATTAATCCTATTTCCTTTGTAAAATGTAAAAATGGGATCTACCCTTCCCTTAATAGGAAGCAGCTGTTCATTAAATAAACCCACAGAAAAACACCTTTTAAATACTATTCCAGGTGCTGAATTAATTTCATTTTAGACCCCACCAAAGAATATAATATTTTTTTCCTTAAAGCTGGATGAGTTAACATAGCCCAGTGTTTGTGATAAAAATACAAGCCTACACACATACAGAGTCTATAGAGATAGCTCAGGCAGTTGCAGGAAATAACACAACAGAAACACTGGGTACAAACAGTCAATACTGATGCTGGAGCCCGAGGATCACCTTTAATAGAGGGTAGAGGGTAGACTGTACATGGCTTGTACTCAGCATTGCAGCCTCCAGTCAGTCTTGTCACTCATATTAGTGCGTTTCACATGCAATCCTGACATCCAGCATAAATGAATTTGTTCTTAGACTATGATCTATGTGAGTGTGTATACATCCTGTTTTCTTTATGAATATCCACAACTCTGTTGATGATAATGGAAATTTTCAGTTACAGAAGTGCTGACAGAAATCAAACACAATTGCTGCTTTCCTTAATCTCTGTGTGATCTCCTTTAATGTCACAAGCCAGTTACTCTTGAATTTCCCTAATATTTCTATCAAAACTGGTGATAATCTGATAAATCTTATGACAACTTTTGTAACAAAAGTACAATTAGTTAACTGTATACTTTTAAGAGTCACAAAAAATTTTATGTAGAAACAAATTTCTCTGTTGAGCGTAGGATAGTACAAATCTAAAACCAGTTTGCTTAAATTAATTTTAGTGGATCTCATAAGGCAACTTTAAGTAAAAAATAAGGGGATAGACCTGAGTCACTTTTCACTGGAATTCATTGTTGCAGTTGATCAGCATTAAATTTAACAGATCCAGAACTTAACTCTGTTTTGAATTCTACTTTCTAACAAGCAGAAGACCCTTTCTCTAGGAAATTTCCATTTCTGCTTGTCAGACATTCAGTACAGAATGTACAGACAATACACAGAAGACAACACATAAGAAACTCTCTACCGCTCAATTTTTTAGTTTTCAAATGTAAGATTTGTCTATCATTCATTGATATTTACTTACCTCCATAGTATGCACAAGTGCAATTTTAGCTAAAAAAGCAGCTCTACTGAGTGCAAAGGATAAACCCAGATACATAGAAATAGTATATGCCTATGTGATTGGTATTTCTACTACCAGAACTGAAGCCTTGCAAAAATATTTAATTTCAAGAACATTACCACGTTGAAAGACTTTTAGAAGGTACAATTTCAGAACAGAAATGTTCAGAAGTATTACCCTACTAAATCCAGGAGGAAACCAACTTTGTAATGCCTTCTGAATTCCAAATTTAAAACAAGAATGAAATGTTCTTATGAAAATTATAACCTCAGATTTATGGCAATAGGTGTGCTTGCATGCAAAAAGAGGTATATATAAGTCTCTCCAAAACCTGAAAACAACACCTTGTGCAAAGATCTGTTAGAAAGGTCTGGCAAGTGTTTCACCTAGTCTTTGGAGACCTTAAATTAGACATTAAATGTAGGTTACACCTTTCTAAAAGTCTTGAATTCTTTCGGGTAATTGATTCTGAAACGCTCATATACAGTTTCAAAACTAATTACTTAAGCACATTAACAGTGGTTACACAACAATATAGCTTCATTATGGCCTATAAAGTATTTTTCCAAACACCCATTTGGATGCAAATCCAGTCTTTGTGTGTTTGAGCCCATTGATGTGCAGGCATTTGGGGTCATTACACCAATGGTCACTTATGGATCACTGAACTCAATGATGACTGCATATGCTGTTAGTGAAATGCTATGAGAACCCTAAGTTTTATGACAACACATAAACACAAGAAATTTGTATTAGAGGAAACTAAAAATTTATCAGAAAGTCACAAATGTTTCTGTAAAAAAGTATGGACCATATTGTTCCAGAAGAAGGCTTGTGTTAGAAAATAGAAATTCAGCTGAACACCTCAGGACAGTTTCTATAACTTGTAGTCTCAAAAAAGGTCTATCTTTTGACTTGGAAATTGTTTGAAAACACCTCCATCAACAGCAAAACTGTCAATGGCAGCTAGTGGCATAATGAAGTGAGGGGAGAAGGCATTAAGGAAACACTCCATTTTCTACAGTGATTGAAGAGACTAACTGGTTAATTTAGCCAAGTAAGATCAGCATCCTTGTCACTTTTAACATCATCTTCTTCTTGAGGCAGGCACTCCCACACTCTTTTCCTTACTGCGAGAATCAAATGCAGCTTCCAAGTTGGTGTGCAGATTGCTAAAATGATCCTTAACATAGTCTGTCCTTGCCTCACAGTGGATGCATAATGGAAAGCAGCATTTCCAAGCAGCTAATCCTAATTCTACAAATTTATAGAGTGACTCATTATGATAAGTAAGCCTCCTGTGTGTCTCCCCTCCCACATTTACTTTTCACTTATCAATGAATAAGTAAATAGAAATAATATCTGGGAATGGGACCATGGCTCCCATTATGTTTATTATTTCACTAGAGTGCAGGATTGGGAGTAGCTATAAGGATTGTACCAACAATTTACTGATATAACAGCATTGCATGAAATGGACCAGAAATTCGTTTAGATATTAGACAAGTTAGGATTATATGAAAACTAGTGGTACCAAAAGCACCAGATATTGGCTCCTTACAGTTTCTACCTGACCATGTAAGGGGGTGATCTATCTGAGTACAATGGAAACTTTGAGATACTTGAAGTGAGATGAACATTCATTCAAGATCTCCAAATGACTTCTTTAGTAGCACAATATTCCCTGGTTGACATGTAACTAGATAAAGAGACAGTAGAGGGGATCAAGAGAAATAATTACTTGATATTCTAAGTGGGAAGGACAAAGGGTGGACAATATGTCTAAGAAGGAAGAGCCACAGCTATACTAATGACCAAAAATTTGATCTGGTGAACAAAAAAAGAATAAAATATCTCAGAAAGGGAGCTGTCATAGCCAGATTTTATTGCAAACTATGGACATTATAACAATTAATAAAAAAAGAGGTCATATATGGGAGTTTTTTGTTCACTTTGATTTTTGGACTGGATGTTGACATTCAAATGCAGCACTGGATAAGAATCGTAGGAAGCAAAGTCAGATTAGATATTGTTGGTGCAGAGACAGTAGAGGAAATAACATGGGACACAGTTATACAAATGGCTCATCAGGCAACAATTTGTAAAGAAACGTGATTAAGTTTGGAGGCAACAGGATCTTTGTCATACTCGTTGTTCAACTTGCTGAAAACAAACAGCATGTACATTAACTTTTCAGATTTAGAGAAACATCCAATTTTTTTTAGAAACCAATGAATCCTACACATTTTTGTGATTTCCTGATAGGCATTGTTAGAATTATATCTGATTTCAGCTTCCACTCAGGAAGTGACTCCTCTACCTAACTGATGCTATCAGCTCTCTGAGGGGGCTTTTGCTTCCTCTCCTTAGTGCAGAGGCCTTCATGTCTGCTTCATCTTTGCTGCTGATGCTCACTCAACACCATATTTCTCAGTGATGACTGATGAACTGCTAGCATTTATTCCACTTAGTGCATCCACTTCTTTACAGTGTTGTGAATCAAGATCAACACCTTTTAAGAAACTGTAATGATTAATAACAGGTGTGTGCAGACATGAATAGTTACCTAGAAAAGTGCCAGAATTGTTTCATGCTGACATTTCATTTCAGAAACATTACTTGGTTTCATGTGCTTAGTTGAACATTTCTGTTAGTCTCAGCCTCTAAAGAGGTACCTGCATAATATTAAACAAGAATTATGGCATCATCCAGTATGTCTTAAATTGCTCTTCATTTGCTCCTCACTGACCACCAAAACTAGAAGCCATTTGTTGAGAGGGACAAACACTGTTTCTTATTCACTGCAGTCTTAAAAGAAGCACACCATGGGGTCCCTTCCTTCTTTGTCCAATATCCACCTGTGAAATTCTTATAAGTATGCCATTATTGCAAAACTGAGCACTTCTTTTTATATCCTGATCTTTGTTGGACTAGTTAATCAGCTGACACAACAACAAGAGATGAGCAGGTAATAACGTCTGTAAGTGATGCTTCTGGCCAACTGCAATTTTCAAAGAAACTGTATTTCTTCTTTGCTCTTCTGCTGATGGGGTCTATTCCGAATGTAGCTATAAAATTTTGTGTAAGACTTTCTTTTGCCATGGATTTTGCTTAGACAGACACCAACTCAGGGAGTTTCAGGAAGTGGCTATAAAGAAGATTTCCCAATAACATATTAACTATCCATTGTTCATGCTAACATGGTGTCTCACGCCAACCCTGGTTATTGTATAAATGTGAGTCATCATCCCACACATAAAGAGCAAGAAGCACAATTCAAGTTTCAAACAGAGATTTCCTGATCAAATACAAATTTCCCTAGGTTTCTGTGAAGCTTAGATATCTCTCCACAGCAATTTGTTCTTATTTTTGACATTATTAGGTTAGATAAATTCAACTTTTCCTGTGAATCCTGCAGCTTAGTAGAGCTAGATATTCATTCTCTACATAGAGGACTGCAACCTCTTTGTTTCTCATCACCTTGGTGGGCTTTTATTGCCATTTCTGTCTCTTTGGTCATTCCCATTCTAGGTATTCGTTTCTATTTCAGTCTTGAAATAATCATACCCTGCTTTGTGAAATGCATGCAATTCAGGAGGGAATACCCCAAAGATTATTTCTTAGAACAGGGTTTTTCATTGTACTGTCTGGATATCCTTGAGATCTATGGATTATTTCATAAGAGGCCTTTAAAAGAAAAGAAAATTAAAATTCCTATATGCTGTGGCAGGTATGCAAATTCCTCTGGGAGGAACGCACCTTTATTAATCTACACCTCTATCACAAATAGTAGGAGTTCACAGATCAAAATAATTTGTAAGATATCATAAGAGAAGCTGCTAAGATATGACTACTACTTGGATCCAATCAATAGCTTTTCTGCCCCAGTAAAAAGCTCAGAGCAAAAATCAGCGTGTTCTCACAAAACCACCTTGTTGGATAATGTACTTGGCATCATGGCCCATATATGTTTAAAATTGCAAAATATCACACAAAGGCTTTGTAATTTCTGAAGACCTGTTTAATAATGTGTATTAAGGTGCATAATTGATTTTACTGTTTGATTTTTGCCATATTGTTATGATCAGTTATTACCAACAAGATATTTATTCCTGCATCATTCTTGAGCTGTTTAACACTCTCCATGCAATATTTAATATTCATTTAATGTTCTACAGTTTAAGATTCACTATAAGTCTTTGGCAGATATATGTAGTGATGAAAATATATTCACAGCAGGGTAGGGAGCACAGAGTATAATAATTTTTGGGTAAATGAGTGGGAGAAGGGAAAAGAGAAATATAGATGATATTCTGCTTTGTCATCAGTGACATCCAAACAGTGACCAGCCACATATAGCTTCAAAGTAGAAAAATTCTTCTAAGTGTGGCACTGTTGTAATTTCACATACTTATTTTACACATTGTTTAAGCAGTAATCAAAGTGAGAAGTATTTTCTGAGCTATCATATTTTTAACTCACTTCTTCTTGAAAAACTGCTTTCAGGAATGAAATCTGGATTTAGATATTGAAGGGATGTGAATAAAAAGGAATATTTTTCTTCTAGTCTAGCTCTTATCTTGACTGATGTAAACATTTCTTTCCTCAGAATACTTCAGTTAAAAAAAAACCTAAATCTTAAGACATGCATAATCTGTAGCAAACTGTAAAGCTAGCCAAGAATCTAGTAGCTAAAAAAAAAAAAAACAAAAAACAAAAAGCAAAATTTAAAAAAAATAAAAATGGGTAGGGGAAAAAAGAAGAGGCAGAAAGGTTAAGATAAGAGTATGCTGTGCTGTGGAAAGGATCCAGTGCCTCTGACACCCACATGGAACTATTTCCCACAAAGCAGAAAAGTTTCAGCCGTGGTTTCCTAGTGAAGGTGGCAGAACTCATTTTGGTGGCTCATCAGCCGTTGGAGCCAAGACAGGACAATGGAATCTGTGAGGGCCAGGCATGGGTCAAACAGTCAGAGAAATAAAGCAGATGGGAAAGGAAGCAGGAGTCAAAGGAAGCAGGAACAGGCAGGGGGGCTCTGTTTACTCTTCCAAGTGACTCAAAAGACTTAGCACATGACACTAAGAATATTATTCTATTTTTTTTTTTTAAGGGAATATTTGTTTAGGTGAAGATTAAACTAAGAAATTTCTGGTCTATGGGAACATGCTCCTGTGATGTATTATTACTCACTATGCAAGACTGTTTCTCTGCAAAAATACTGGAGTTCTGAAGACATGACAGGAAGGACAGTTACATAGAATATTTTTAATGCAATTTAGAATTGATGTGGTCATGTGCTTCCAGTCCATCATTCAAAAAAAATTGGTTCAGTAGCTCTAAATACTTTTTTTTTCTGGTATTAAGATTCTTCTGTTGATTTTTCAAGGCTGAAAGTGTTTAAAGGGATATTTGTGAGCTTGACTGAGCTACTTGTGAAAGCACTCAGAAAGAAGTACCTCAGGCTTTTTCATTGCTTCCCACACACAGCTTCTCCTTATACAGAGAGGAAACCTACTTCTGTTAAGTGCAGCAACTACTAATAGCATTTGATGAGGATCAAGGGAAAAATTAGTTCTTTCCCATGGTTTTTTACAATCCTGATAGAAAATGCCATCTTTTTTGTGGGTTTTATTATAATTATATATTTTTAGAATAACTTCTTTCTGCCTTCATCTTACCCATTGCACTGTTCAGACACAGAAGTCATTGTTCAGACAAATTTCTACTGTACTTCTGGGCAGAGAACATCAGAGAAACTCATCTCTGCCTTGTCTTGATTTTATTCAGCAAACAAATAAGTTTACATCAAGACAGGACATTTTTTCTTTATTTAGTTTGGAGCATGCTGCTAAGTGAATGCTTGTTACAATTTTTCTGCTGCAATGTAACAGTGTGAAATTATAAAAATAATGTCTTTTACGATAACTTCTGACTTTTTAATGTTAATCTGCAGGTTCGGGGTTTTATTAATATTAGGAAAATAAGGCAGGACTGAGAGTGAGTCATAAAGGGAGGGGGAAAAAAGAGTGAGACAAATTTTCAAAAGCAATTCTTCATGCTAAATGCTCACCTTGTGTTCACTGATTACTGACTTTCAGTTCTCAAGTTGGAGAATCCCCAAATCGCTAGCTGCTCCTTTTCTGGATACAACACCCCACTTTGTCTGCATTACCAAAGTCAAATTACACAGGACAAGATCCTGAGGGAAACTCTAAACCGCTGGCCCTCCCGAGGTGCCGTGGGGTGTCAGCAGAACGTGCACTGTTTGCCCTTGCAGCAGTCTGCAAGGAGAGCTGGCAGTGCAAGGAGGTGCAGGCCAAAAGGGTGATGACTTCAGGCATGTTGAGAGTTGTAGAGAATCTGTCTAAACCCCCTTTGATCCCATAGGCACAAAATCCTGGCTAAATACCCAGCCCCTGAACTCCCACGGCTTTCTGATGGGTTTGATGCTTCGAAACCTGGCATCAGTTCTTTCTGTAATTTAGCAAAAATACCTTGGAAAGGATCCTTCTGGTAGCATGGCATAGGGAAAGGAGTGACTCCTGTTCTGCTCTGCCTCAGAACACATCTGCACTAAGCTGGGGGGGTTGGGTGCCCTAATGGAGGCCGGGGACCCTACTGGAACCCTCATCCTGGAGAAGTCGAGTTGCTTACCACCAGCAGTGAGACAGGATGTAACAGTTAAACTCTTCAGTGTTAGCTGTGGTTTCATTTGCAAATTATTTATATTGCTCTTTCCAGGATGAAGTACCTACATAACTTTGGTGGGTAACAGTAGAGAGAAACACTCTGCATGTGTACACCATGGCATCTATGTCATAAAATTTTCTTCTCTTGTTTTTTTTTTTGTCATTACTAGAAGCAATTAGGAAATTTTGCTCTTGAGCACTTCATCTGTGCATGCTGTTTATATCTGAAGCAGTAATCCTCAGATTTTGACCAAGATTCATAAAGATCATAATCCTGTTTTATTAACATGGATCCCTGGAGTTGAGACTCTCACTGTGTTGTTGCTATTGCAAAAGCCAGTTAGATCAGACAAGACTCCTACAGCAAGTGGAGAACAAGCAGTAGGAGCTGCTAATCTGTTAGAAATCAAACGCTGTACCTTGTTATGCATGATTATGGAGCTGTGGTGTTTTATGCTGCTTGTGCTACACTGTTAAATTTCTGAGGCAGCAAGCCCAGTTTTTTATTACACTGAACTTTGTCTTGTGTTCGAGAAATGCAAACTGCTGCTGTCTGGGCTACTTTAAGCTCACATATAGCCATGACTGCCTGGGACACCAGAGCATCAGGATTTCTGCAAGGCTGTCCATTTTAAGGATGCTGCTCCTGTGCTAAGCTCAGAGGCCCAGCAAGACTCTGCTGTCTAGGCTTGCTTTTAAGACTTGCTGAGCTGTACACTCCTCACTCCTCGCAGTTGTATCTGTGAAAATACTTGGCTCCGTGATTTTTTGGACTACACACTGCAATTCTTCACACCACACAAACAGGAGTTGCTGTAGGACTTAGTTTGAAGTGCGTGACAGAAAAACATACAGGTCCACTTTGTATCCCTGTAGGAAAGTGGTCTTGGTCCAGTCACGTCACTTTCTGCTCCTGCCAGGGAACAGGTCATGGGTCTGGTGGTGCACTGCTCTGATCTGTCATTAAATGCCTTCAAGTGCTTCTAGGGTGACATTTTTACTGCCTATGATGAGATTTCAGATGCAGAAACAGGAGGTTCTTTGCTGTGCAAAACACCCTCTCTTAGTCCCTTCTCATGGAGATTTTACCCTTTTATTTTCCTCACTTTTTCTATTATGTGCTCTGAAAAGAAATCGCTACTTTGTAATATTGAGTAATAAACTACTGAAGAATAAACACAAGCAAAAATGGATGGCATCTTTGATACTGCAAAGGCAGAAAAAATGGAAATTAAAATACTGTATTGTTATATAACAGCTCAGAAAACCAGCCAGCCTTATTTATTCATTATTTAAAATATTAATCTATTTAAAAGGGAAATTTTTAAACTGTGAATAACAAACATACACTTTTCAGAATAAATCATTAGTTCCTGCAACAACATTAAACTGTGTGGTTCCACCACTTCCCAGGATGTTTTATTCCATGCAGTGCATACCATTATTGGCAGATATATGAAAGAAAATTTCCTTTCTTCCTGCACATGCCCATTGACTGGTGGTTCTTCTTCAGGGATGTCCTATGGGTCCTTTATCTGCTCTCTTTATTTGCATGTGCATTGTTGCTAATCACACTCCCCAGTGACTGGTATTTTTATTTTGCTGGAATATGCTTTTTCCCCTAGAGGAGAGGCTGCTGCTGCTGGTACCCTGTGACCAGCACAACCAGTGTGTGACCCCATAGCCTGAGATGACTTTATAATTTGAGACTATAGGAAAAGGATTCTCCAGCAATGTGATTCTACCTATGAGCCCAAGGATTTTTGAAAATATCCCCAGTAAAATATCAGAAATGTGAAGTGGCAGCAGAGAAAATCTGCAGCTGAACTCACAGAGATGACTTAGAAACTGAACTAAAAATGAATGCAAAAATATAGTTCTCAGTCATCTTTTTTTTTCTGTGTCAATGTCAGCTCTGTTTTTGATAAATAAAAAAATGTATGCTGTAAAAGAATTGAGTCCTGTGAAACAGTAAGCAGCCTTGAAAACTTTCCTTTTATCTGTGTTTTCTACAGTTCTGAGATAGGCTGTTAAAGCTTCTAGAAATATAAATGCTGAATCTCTGTAAAGTTTGTGAAATAGCTATTCATGGAAACAGAACATTGATTCAGGCAATATTAGTACCATATTCAAAAAAATCAAGGTCAAAAGGCTTAAAAAAATATTTTTTTTTTCCCTTACATGTAAGTAGGCAAGGGCATGATTTAGTATGGATGCCTCATCTCAACCAGAACCTATGCTATTTCATGTTGAAACACAGCAACAAATAATGTGTCAGTTCTTAATTATATTTTTACTTGCTTCTGGCATTTTGGTTTGGTTGGTTTGGTTTTTTTTCATTTCTAGGATTTAATTCCATGTCTAGTACAGGAAAGCACAACCTGTGTGAGGTCTCCACTTCCCCAAGAATAAGCTGTTGCCTCTGGGACAGACAGAAGAAATGTAAAATACACCTGGGCATATCAGACCACCCCTTTTCATGCAGGTACCTATACAGGTGCTACACAAGAAACACCAGAGTAGTTCAGCTGGCAAAAGCAACTAAATAAGCTCAAGACTTTTACTATGGGCTGTCTGCAGTAGGACCCAAATCAAAAATCAAATTAAGCCAAATGGACTTTTTACTTTTCTTCAGCAAGGATTAGAGCCTGTATTAGGGGATCTTCTTGACATTCTTTTCTTTGCAGAGGCCAAATTTGGGGGCAATATGGGGAGAATCCTGGGTTTTCTCTGTGAGGCAGGGCAGGAGCACTACAGGTCAAAGTGCCCTCCCTCCAGTAGCAGCTGTCTGCAGCTCTCAGTGCTGTATAAGAGTAGAAATGAGCCTCTACATTTTGGTAGCATAACCGGGAGGTTAAGACAGCACAGTGTAAAATTAAAATTAATTTCTGGTTATTTGGCTCAGCTACACTTTCTCCTTATGTGAAGTCATTAAAAGCCATGTGGAAATGTGGAAATCATGACCCTGATACTTTTTCTTTGCCTGACTCTAAGGACACCCAGGATTTCTGTAAGGATGTGTGACACCCTGCATGTTTCAGGTCATTTGTACTGCACACCCCCTGAGGAAATGGGAGTAACCAACTTAATGAGTGCTAACTTAGTCTATCTCAAGAGAGGCAGCTGCTTCAGAGATGTTGGCAGGAGAGGTCGTTCCCCTGTTACAGCATCCCACTGTTTGTTTCTGCTCTGCCTTTACATTTAAGTGCTCATGCCACAGGTTAACCATGGAGCTGAAATTAACTTCAAGTTCTCCCCTACCTGATATCACATTATGTGGAGTGTTATAAAAGATAAAGAATGGGAAGGCTTCTGTCCTACTGGCCTATAAATAAAATATTCGTGTGTTAGGGCAGGATAGGTCTTTTGGCCTTGATGTGATAAAATTGTAGAGACAAGCCCCAGAAGACTGCATTATCACAGATATGCGGTAGCATGGAAATAACTCATCAGAAGGAACAAGTGAGCCATAGCGTTGCCAAAAAAAAAAAAAAAAAGTAAAGTTTCCATAATAAGATGTTAAATATGCTTTATATCTCTATGGTCCACACTAGATGCAGCATGTGCACACACATGGATGCATGTAAAAAAAATCCTGAGGTTCAAAGTACTTCATTCCTCCTAACAGAATTATTAAACTCAGTATTTTAAATACCTCTATAATTTTATTTTCTCATGGCATTTTCAAAAGCACTCATTTTTTTACTTAATTCTCTCAATGATATGAGCAAACTTGCAGATTTAGAGCACTTTTTATTTACTTTTTCCTGAGGTTGCACCCAAGCAAGGGTGGAGCTTTTGTTACTTTGCACTGGGCTCTCACGTAGTGCAGAGTGGAAGAGGAAGAACACATCTCCATTTATACATTATACATAATATATGATTTTTAACAATCCTTTTTAGAAGCTTAACCCTCTACACCAGGGTCTGCCACTGAAAACTGTCTAACATATGAGCAACTACAATAATGCAGCTAAGGGTATTGATGATCCTTTGTAATTACACAACATTCCAGAAGACACAAACTCAAACCTACTGAGCTGTGGTTTCTACAAAAAGGGTCTCCTTGGGGCAGAAGTTAAGTTAAAGAATATCAGCTTTTTACGAACCAAGAACTTTTTTTTAGCAAATGGAATACTTTTGGTAATGGTAAAAGGTATGAGGAAATTGATTGTTGTTGAATTGGCTTTATTTAAATATCATTCAAATGCTTGCCAAATTAACTGACCTGACCTTGACTGAAAGACGGAATAAACCACATAATCCAGGACCCAGTGTTCAGTACTATTGATCCAGCAGAATGGATAATACACATTTATCTACTGTAGCACATCCTGTTCATAGCTCTGCGCTCAGAGCTATGAACGCATTCACATAGAATAATTTATTTGGTTATAGAAAAAGCTCTTGGAATTAACAAATGGTATCTTATTTCTTTTTTCTCTCTTCAATACTACCAGCACTGCCCTTTGTGCACAGATAAGTGCCACTTGACTTGAAATGTAAAGAAATGCCCTCTCACAGCTGTCTCTAGCCAGGCAACTTGCCATTAAATGAAGCCTGCCAAAGCAAAGGTTTCAGTGCAAGGCAGCAGTAAGTTGTTGCAGTGGCACGAGAAACATGCAGAAGCCTCGCTGAACGCCAGTGTCTTCAGTGCTACCACTACCGCGAGGAGCTCATCATAGTGAACGCTACAGCTCGTGAGTTGTTCTGCAATGTGGAGTAAAAACGTCAAATGGCCAACTTCAGGGAATTTGTAATGGCTTTAAACTGCACAGCAATTAAAGAACCATGGGCCTTGAAGGAATGTTTGTAAAGTATACCTTCCCCTCTAGTTAATAGAATTTAATTATTAAACCTGAATTTGATTAACATGATGAGTCTCATCACTTTTACCGTGCCTCTAAATTGCTAAAAATATTTCTTAACTACCAGAAGAAATTGTGATACTGTAACAAAGACCTGGTTGCAAACATTATAGAGTGAAATAATGTTTATTTCATGTTGGTAAATTTAATTAGATTTTTTTAAATGCACATTTTAAAATAAGTAGGACTGAATCAGATTTTAATGATGGTGACATTAGTAACAAAAGCTGCATGCAGTTTATGCAACCAAACCTTTACAATACGCTGCAACCAAAACCCTGTGTCTGACTGCCCTTTTAACAATAAAGGGCAATGACAATTTGATATTGACATTGGAGCACCAACATTTCCCACAGAAACTACATTTTCTTAATATTTTTGTTTATACATACTAGGGTATCTGGTTGAGAGGATATCCTCCCTCCAAATAATGGACAGTCTAAATATTTGTCTGTCTCTAAAAGAAACATAATATCTATCAGCATAAAATATTTGCTTCCACTAAATACAATATCTTCTTTTCAAGCTTTGTAAAGCCAACTCTTTTCCCAAAATATTGCAGTCATATATAATGCTATATACAACACCACTTCTGTCCCTAGTAAAATACTGAACTTATCTCTTGTGGCTCTTTCAACTGTAGATTCGTCAGCGTAAGGAGGCTTTTTCTTTAACACACAGATGAGCATTTTGTAGTCTATATGATGTTATGTACAGTGTTATCTCAAATAATGGCAATGCTTTCATCTGTCAGGCTAGTGGCTTCATCAATGCTGCTGCAAAATTGAAAATGCCTTCTCCCACCAATATTCCATAAAATGCTGTGTTTCTGGTACCTAAGATAGTTTTAAGCAATGGAACATTTTAAAAGTTTTGTAAACTGTGGCTTTCTTGCTAAAAGAATAACATTAAAAGTTCTGTCATACACTGACTGTGATGGACTCTTACAGGCCTTAACATAGTATTATGCCTCATGTTAGGCACTAGAAATCAGACATTACATTTCCTGTTCAGCTGCAAATGTCACTGATGCCAACGTATGTGTTCTGAATAACATTTCTATTTTCCATGGATCTAGATTATTTCATGTCTGTAAAAGCATCAGACTATGCTGCTGTGTCAAGTAAGCAAATCCAAAATACTTAAAAATTAACATTAGGTAAAAACACGACCATGTGTTTATCTTACTTGCATTCATTATTAGGAGAAAAAACACTTATTAATCTTATTATTCGTCTGAGAAGTCAGACATGTTGGTGCAAGTGAGAGGGGTGTCACAAACATGTCAGCTCCTTTTTGCTCTCGTACCATATCTGAGCTCCACAAACAATTGGAAGCTCCCTACCAGCAATGAGCACATGCGCTTGTTAACAGTGTGGCTGTGAGGGAAGGGCCAGGGCAGCACACCTGGTGAACTGATGGATGTAAGTTCTTTTTCACTGTGAGCTCCAGACGCCCTTCGGATATAACAGGACCCTGCCTGGATTCACCATATGGTCACAAAGTGTAGGTCGAAGCAGAAGAGAGGAAGCTTTTCCAGCAGGGCGATGACCCTGCAAGGAGAGCTAGGTTCATAGGTTTTCTATTCCTTGTGTATTGCTCACCGCCTTACCTTCTTTAACCTGCTTTGTTGGTACAGGGTATGACTTTTCTGAGACTGACCATTCCCTGCTGGTGGGAAGTCCCTGCCATGATACAGCCTCACCATTATTTGGGTTTCTAGACCCATCAGCAGCAATAACAGCACAACCTGGTGCTGGATGTGCAGCTTTAACTGATACAGGAGGCATCTGCACCGTGCACACGGAGAAAAATGCAGCACCTACCAGGTCTTTCATTCTGTTAAAGGAAGGTGTGTGTGCTCTACACTGATATTCTTCTCTCATATTCTGGACTGTAATCGCTCATTAGCATTCAGGTCTGCAAACAGCTGAATGAAAGACGTGTTTCTTTTTACTCTTTTTTCTACAAACGTGCAGAAATTAAGGTTCTCATGTACATATTTTGCGTGGCAGAGGAGATAAGAACCAGCAGATAAAGTTCAAAACGTCAGTAAACGACGTTCAACCTGTCCTCCATTTGAGTAAGGGACTTATCGAGAACAGGGAGGAGTGAAGGGCACAGCTGGCTTTACAGATAATGCTCATAACCTTATAAGACCTTACAAAATATATTGCAAACACACCAAAGATTATTTCTTTCTCATGTTTACTTCATTTTTTTATTGTGGCACAGAGGGGACAGTATCAATGACTGACATGCCCTTCTCTTTAGGATTACTGCAAAAATGAGGAGTTTAGAAGGGTCCAGCCACGACTGGCCTCTGTATCAGGAGTTCTTCCCCCAGCACTCCACTCATAATGGTGTGTCCATATCTTTCCTACTGAAGAGACCGCTCCATTTCCTGTGACAATAATCTCCAGGAACAAAGCAGGAAAAAACAAACCTTAAAGGTGTGTTGCAGTCCTGTCACTTACCTTTCTCCCTTTGGTTGGCTTTTTCTCTCCAGTGAGCAAGGAGATTGCACCTGTGTTCCTGAGTAAAGGAGGAGGAGAATCCTTGCCCCCATTATCTATGTTGGTTATTACCTGGACAGTCTGGCCTCAGGCACAAAACCTCACAAATACAATTTCAGATGTGGGGAGATGAGTTTTCTGTTCATATCACAATGTGAAATATTCCTAAACAACACTGCAGAATGTGCAGGTGTGGCTTAGTGGCACCAGTGTCCTATCTAAGAGTCAAACCAAAATCAACATCAGCATTTGTCTTTGTCAGAATCAGGAAAGGGTGGAATGCTGAGCAGGTGTCAGAATAACATTTTTAAAATTTATTATTGAGTGGTTGACTCA
The DNA here is from genome assembly GCA_013400915.1 of Pardalotus punctatus. Lineage (NCBI taxonomy): Eukaryota > Metazoa > Chordata > Aves > Passeriformes > Pardalotidae > Pardalotus > Pardalotus punctatus. Next base: position 290,239 of record VZTX01023287.1, read on the forward strand.
TCCTCTTGAAGTTATGGGGGGCAGCTATTTTTGTAAAGATTTTATTGACATTTCTGGCTATATTTAAGACAAGGATTACTACTTGAAAAGGTAAATTTTTGCTCCACTTAGCAACTGTATTTTAAGCCAACCGGCAATGTGCTTTTCAACAGTGAGTGCACTGCTGTATTTCTACTTCATAATAGTTCATATTATGCCAGCAATGACAAGAACACAGGGGAAGTTTGTAACACAAAATTGTTCATACCTTAATAATTGTCTAGGGAGTTACACTAAAATATAGATGCTGCTGCATCAAATTTGAGTTCATCTCTTGAAATCATCTACATGCCCCCTGTGTGCCTTTTGCATATACCACCCAGCTATACAGAATTTTAAGAAAGTCGACATTCTAGGCAAGGCTGGGGAAAAAAAAAATCTGTCACAGGCCTTTCCTTTTAGTGATTTCTAGATCTTTTTTTTTCCAGTCAAGCTGACATTTCAATTTTAAATAGCATTTTGTTTGAAATCACCAAGGTATGAAACAACCATCTTGCAAGGAATAAAAATAGCTTAGCACAAACCACCAACAGAGAAAGAGGAGTTTTTGTTACAAAAATCTGTCTTTTATATTATTTGGATGTTGACCACTCATGCGATATCAGACTTCTTACTGAACTAGATTCTCAAAACTTATGCTGACTCACTACTGGAAACTGTTAAGCCCTGTTACATCTTCAACCTGATATTTTATTTACATGGCGAATAATTCTGTCCTTATATCATCTGTGTGGTTAATTAAATTTCACTGTTTCAACTCTAGTGAAAAGTGCATTAAGTTTTGGGGTTGCCAGAACAAGAGAGAAATTGATAAGCCTCAAACGGCTGGCACAGATCCACTGAGATTAGGTGACTGACACAAATGCATAAAAGGAGAAATTAGGAGACCTAGACTTCTTCAATATGGAGAAGTCTAAGGGGTATCTAGTTGTCTTTCATGACTAGTGGGAAGTTAACCAAAAGAAAGAAAAAACAGACTTCTCAGAGGTGCTCAGGGAAAGGAGGAGACACAAAGATCATGGGATGCAGCAAGACAAATTCTGGCTAAATATAAAGAAAAAAAATCCTTTAGTGTTGTGAAGCAATAGGAACAGGCTTGTTCAAAGAGGCTGTGGAACTTCCACTCTTGGAAATTTCCAAATCATGACTGGTCATGGTCCTGAACAACACAGCCTGACTTCAGATTTAGCTCTGCTTCAAGCAGGAGGTTGGCTTAGCTATGTGATTCTAATAGATCCATGGGTGAAACCCTTGCTTCTTACACTGCCAGATTCCTACAAATGCTTCATGAGATTTTCAGTATCCTTCAAATCTTGTTTATAATGGTGAGACATTGGGGTGGTGTATGGATGAGTATCCTTCTTTACTCCAGCCTATCCCAAAAAGCTTTCAAAATAGGGTCTACACATCTCCAAGCTCTCTTCCATCAGATAGCAGCTGAATTGCTCATACTGTATCACTGTCAAAAAAACCCCAACAATGGAAGTGTAATACTATGTAGAATAGAAATCTGATCCAGCCCCCGAACAGAAAAGAAGCCAAAACAGTGGTGGTTTTCTGAGTACTAGCTGTGCAAAGTATGACTCAGGTAGTGAATGGTTTACCCCCTAGTTTCCATAACACAATTTGTACAACTTTTCTGTGGCTCAGGAAACATCTCTCAGCCTTACCTTAAGCATATGCACTTACATGTGTGCATACATTGCTTACATACATTTATACATGCAAATATACCTGTGTATATGTACATGCATATATCTGTTAATACATGAAATACACATGTAGAATTACACAGAAGGAAATGCAGTCTGAGAGTAGATTCCTGTGATGTTAAGATTTGCAGAGTATCAGGAAATGGCAAGATGAATTCCTTCTTCTTTTACAATAAAATAATTCCCTTTAATCACCTTCCTGGGAAATCATCTTTTCTGAAATTTTAGAGTCTCATAAATACACATCATTTTCTTCAGGCAGTAAAAATTAACCTTAGCAGGAATTGTCTACTCATAACTCAAGCCAAATGTGAAAAATCCTGTTGGTGGCAGAACATGCAGACCTCTGGCCTGTGAATAATGTTCTGCATGTGAGTGAGTTTAATTACATCACTCTCCCTATGAAAAATGTGCAGTTTGTCCATATGGTGAACTCATTTCAGTTTCCCATCACTGACTGTGCTTTGGGCATTTTTGCATTGTAAACAGTATGAATCCTAAGCCTCATTAATTTCATTATTAGCCCTGCTGCTTTTATGCATTTAAAAGCCCAGAGTGGGCTTGAAGACAGTTTTCAAGGAGGCTGTGCAACTCTTCCCCATTTTACAAGTAGAAGTGTGTCTGATCCACAAGGATGCCTGGTGCCTTTCTTTTGACATGCTCTATGTAACTTGATAGGCATTCAAGACTCTTACAAATAAAAATTATTTTTAACAATTCATTGGTCTCTGGTGCCTTGCTTGCCCTTTTCCTGGGAATAGAGAATGGGATTTCCAGGAACAGCATTCTTACCAAGGTTTTCCAAGTAATGTCTGATTTGTTACATTTTTCCCTGCGGTTTTTTGAACCACTGGATTTTTTATTTTTTACTTGCAAGTCTAAAGTTTGCTTACAGCACATTTGCTGCATATTCACAACTTCTTGTCTACATTTAAAAAAGAAAACTAATCTAATTTTGATTACTGTTTTCTAGTGGCAGCCTGCAATGAAGTGCAGAGTAACAACAGTCACAGCATACACAGCACTCAGGCCCCCAATACACATTTAGATTATGTTACTTTCAAGCTAATGCTCTAAAATATGAATGCACAGTCATAACACTATCTTTTGTTGGAATGGCATGGGAGCCAAGAAAAAAAAACTCATTCCCCTAACTGCAGACACACAGAAGAGTCACACATGATTTTGAGGCACCTCTGTCCACCCAGTACAGGTGCACAGCCTGCATGCAACTCGCTGCTGAGAAAACCTTTCTCCTGCTTTCTACCATTTTGCATTCCAAACAGCACAATCTGTTTCCAGTTTAACAGAGGAACTAATGCTACACTCAGCCAGTATTCAGTGGGGAAAAACCTCTCTCTTTCAGCTTAGTCCAAGAACAGATGACCTTTGGTGGTTTGTGCAAAATTAGTTTCTATTCTGATTTATCCATAGCCACTGGGCTGTTCCTCTGCTTGGTAGAACACCCCTGTGCACGATGGGAATGCTTTATTTTAATACACCAGTATCTGTATCTCAAAGTGCATCTGTCAGCAGCTGTGGTGAACTCTCCCCTAGTTTCACACACCCTATGAACCTCATGAGTTTTCTGCGAAAGGCTAAGCAAAGATGAAGTGGAGCAGAAAGGAAGAGGCTGTCGAACTTTAGGGAACAGTAGGTGTGATCTCTGCAACGTTTAGCAGAAACTTCCATGAGGTTTGCACAAAGCTGATAGCACTCCCATGGCAAGAACTCATCTCTAGGTATGGCTGATGACTTCAGCACAGGACAGCTGCAGTGGAGGAAATTAAAGGAAGTGTTTCCTTTTATCTGGATCCAAGAATCTGTGATTATTGCTTGCCTGTGCACTGGGGAAAAAAATAAAAGAAAAAGAAGATACTAAGCACTTGAATATTAGTGAAATTCTACAGCTCTGCAGAATGAGATTGAAAATTAAAATCTTCAGCAGAGTAACACACACTATTTACCATCAGCAACAATGAAATAGACAGTGAATTTCCAGATGGTTATAAAGTATATGCCATAAACTAATTACATAGCATAGATAGCAGGTGCTGTTTCATTTTTCCCCAAGACAGCATTTGAGATCAGAAAGAGCCCAGAAGGAGCTACAGGCTTTCAGACTTGCCCCAGCATGGGATGGGGAAGGTACTTGGGTGTTTGGATGAGCTTCCAGCTGTACCAGTTCAAGGATGCACAGTATTTGTTCAAGCCAAGAATTCTCTAAAGCTAATCAGCTGAAGCCCTTAGGGAATCGTCCTCAGTGAAGCAGTTTGCTGCGAGTTCATCATAAAACACAGATCTGGCTACTGGCAAGGTGTTACTGTGACTGGATCCTCTTTTCTGGATCCTTTTACTGTGCACCACATGGTACAGTTCAGAGTATCACTAAGGAAGAAAAATAAAAGGCTTTTCATTGTTGTTTATTAAATTCCAGTAATGAAGTTAAGATTAAATTTGTTTACAGGGATTCCACTAAAATAATTATTACTGAATAGAGTCAGATTATTGGATGGAATAAACAATACAAACTGGAACAATAATTAAAGAAACCACTTTCCTAGGATTCTCTGTTGTGATCACACTAACATGAGAAATGTTGTGCTATAGTACTGACAAGTGAAGAGGAGTTTTCATAAAGCTGCAATACCAAATCCTGTTATTGTCAGATTGCTAGAGATGCCTATGAAATCATTCTTTTATAGCCACGAAACTGTTAGAACTTGGTGATGAAATTCTTGAGACATTTGTTTCATCTGCATTTAAGTTGTTTCTGACCCTCTTTTCAGACCTCACTGTTCCTAGGGTTAGGTGAGCTATGCACATTAATTGCACCCTGATTTTAATGTAGCCCAACCTATTAAAACATGGCATTGCATTTATTCAGTCAGCAAGTCCTGACTCCTTGCAAATAGAGCATATCACACGTGGGACTTCGATGCCATAGTTAACTCTCCACCTGCACAGCTGTAAGTAAAGGGTGTACAAATGCCTAGGTAGAGACCACTAACCTGTTCTACAGGTATGTGTATGTTTCTCTTCCTGTGCTGTCAGTGACTCTTGCCCCTCCACAGCTAAGTCAGCATGAACATCTCAGTGATATAAAATTAACCCTAAATATTCACAAGGGCTGATGCAAATCAGCTTTGATATAACTTGTTTTGATTGGAGACTTTATCTTGCAGTGATGTAATATTATCTGCTAGTATTTTTAGCCTGATTTCCTAGAATACATCCATAACTACTAGAACAGGGCTAGAATTCTTTTGGCACTAGAAACATATAGGGTTCGTGCAAATGGGATTGTTATCATTACAAAGCTTTGAGGCACTTCCCAGTGACCTGGATGAGCCTTCCAACACATAGCCAGAGGAAATTAAGCTTTTTTTCTTGCTGGTTCTTTGTACTCAGGGCCTTCATCTTAACCTTCAAAGGCTTTCATTAACTTAATCTCAACTTCACAAAGAGCACCTCGCCCCTCTCCCTGTGAGGTTTATTTGTAACAGTTCTACTCCCTAGAAATGCCAAACCCACTGACCTTAATATAACATGTGAAAGCAGAAAACAACATTTTCTCAGCTACCTCCTCATATCTCTTCAGCAGAGGGAAATGGAAATGCCCACAAACCAGTCCACTCTGAGGCCAAAATGCCAACTACATTTTTACAGTTGTTTGCATACACAGCCACAAGAAGAAAAGAGTGATAAATACATACAGGAAATGTTTGAGGGGAGGTAGGGAATAGATAGTGTTGGCAGAGAAAGGGAGGACTGGAGGAAAAGGGCCACAAGTGCTGCAAAAGGTGAGCATTAGTCTCAGGTGTGCTTCTGAGTGCTCCCGTGGCCAATATAAAAACTCAGCAATGAGGAATGAGCCTGAACCCCACAGCCTCTTGCTCTTGTGAGATTTACTCAATCGTGCTGACAGAGAGGATGAAGACTGTAGTATAAGTAAGAAGAACAAAATTACAGCTTCTTTTGAGGTTGTATGAAAAATGGCCATTTTTCAGAACTTTTTTTTCTAATGGGAGTTGGTAATTTCTTCTGCCTCTAAGCTCTTTAAACCTTTTTAAATAGCTCAAAATAGAGCCCAATAACCCAAAGCTGATACCCACAGGTATCAAATTCAGACACTGAACAGACAAACTGAGAAAACAGGTAAGTATTTGCATGTGCAATTTTGATGTTATAAATATTTGTATGTCTCTCCTCACCCTGTGTGTATACCTACTGTAAAATGCAAGAGTCTTCAATTTGTAGAAAATTAAATTAAATTAAATGCAAAGTTAATGTATAAAAATACTGAGTAAAAGAATGCAATGAGAGATACTGGACACCTACACTTCATTTGTATTATGCATGAGTTGCTATCACACCATCTCTGCCATAAGAGTACTAAATGCACAGCTAATAAAATAAGCCCAAATTACTAGTACAGTGTAAGTTTTTTACAGCTTTTCTAAAGGCATGGTAGCATGGATGATGCTGTAAATCCTCTATTATCTTTTCTTTCCATCTTCTTACAACTTTAATGTTTTTGGCTTGTGTCTGCCTGCACACCAATCACTTTTGTCTGGTAGGTGTGTTAGTACATTTCTTCTGTCATCGGATAACATGCTAATACCACTGCATTATCCATTTGAAATGTGAAACCAAGGGAAGACTGCTGAAAAGGATCCTACTTATAGGGGGAAAATACACTAAAAGCTTGATTGCTAAAATGAGGCCTAGTGATAAGAAAAACCAGCCAAGTCACACAAATAGGTTAGTTTCCACCCAAGGAAGACTCGCTCCCTTCCCACAGGGCTGCATGTACCTCATGACAATGCTGAGTGGCAAAGACATGAACAGATACCCAACACACACTCACCTGCTGTTTTTGCTTCTGGAATGCCATTTTTACTCCTGTCACCAGCTATTTCTACAGTCTACACACTCTGCTTTAAAGCAGAGAAGGTGAGTAAATTTCCTTTTCCCAAGGAAATCAAGTTCAGGTACCATCATCCTTGTCTGAGAGGGGTGAGCTGCAGAAGGAGAGGCCACAATAAAGGACCCCTTCCCACAGGGCAATTCAGCAAAGCCCACACTGCACCAGGAAATGTCACATTGCTCCCAGCCAAAGTGTGAGTGGCAGGTCCCTCCTTTCCTCTGCTCCCACAGGTGATGTCTTCTTGGTTTTCATGCAAGTTTTCCAAGAGATATTGAACTGACATCCAGCTTTCCAGCTGAGATAATTAGAATGCATCCTTTTTCTTCCCCCCACAAAAATCTGAGTGCAGACTCACTATTCTCTTCTTTGTATTTCCATCAATTCTTGCACATTTTTGAGCAGCCTTTCTAAAAAACACATTGCTGAACACTTGCTTGGCTCGTTACAAGGCATGCTAGGCCTTCAGCTTTAGGTAGGGTAGGCTGATTTTTTTCTTTCCTTCTTCAGTTTGAGAAGGAGACGACAGCTTTGCTTTAATCCTCAAATCAAGACAATTTAATTTCATTTCTAAACACAGGGCACAGCAAAGTAAGTTATACAGAAACTGAGCTGGTTTTGTTCTAAATTTGATACTTTCATCAGAAAAAATAACAAGTAAGGCTTTGAACAAAGGCTAGACCATTGTATGATGATATACCCAGAAAGATTTTCAGGCAAGAGCTGCATGGTACCATGCTTCACAAAATCAATACCTATAGTTTATGCAGTTCTAAAAGTATCCTATTTATTTTTACAGTGATAACACAATTTTGTCTGGAAAATAAACCTGATACCTACCATTAAAGTTTAATAGATAAGCAAACCCAGATTTTTCCCCTGCTTTGTCCTTTGCTGCTCTTCAAGTAGTTAAAAGGCATTCTGCTGTATAGCTTAAAATGCACCTATTTATTTTTATCGGACAATGAAAGGAAAGCATTTCATCTGAGAGCTAAATCTAAAAGCTGCTGTGAATGTATTATAGGATAGAACAAAACAGAAGGAATATGTATGAAATAGATTGGATGAAACTTTAACCCCACTGAATCCTGTGGCAAAATCCCCACTGGCTTCATAGAGCCAAGATTTTACCTTTCAATCACAGTACAAACACAGCTGGTGCTGCACAACTTTTTACTCTTTTGTCCTCCTCTAAAACTCAATATTCAAGATACAGTCAAGTTTAGATTGAGTTGAACTCTGAGCTGACATCCAGCACATGGTTTATTCAGCAGAGGAAAATTATAGATGTGACAGGATTTTAAGTGTGGTGTGAAGAACAGTCAAATGTAACCTCTTTTTAAATCAAAATGCCAGTCTTTCTCTTTAATTTGGTGCACAAAAAAACTTCTCTATAATTTTCACAGGCTATAATAGTTTAAGGATGACCTTCTAGCCTGGCCAGCTGGAATCTTCTGGAATACTTACCATGCCATAAGGATAGAACAATGGGAATGGAAGACAAGTGACAGAATAGGGCAATAAAAGGCAAAGAGCAACAGGGAAGACTAGAGTTCATTTTGGACAATCCTAGAGAATCCTAATATGTTTTCTTCCATAATGTTACAGTTCGTAATGTTACAGTTTTTAATATGACAGAAATAAAAGAAAAAATAGGTGTCTTAAATGCCTTCTAAAACAAGAGATTAAAGAAGAAATAGTACATTTTTTTGATGGAAAGTGGCCTGGATATACTATAGAGCTTAACAAATAGGGGAGGATGCAAATCCTTAAAAGCAGAAAATACTTTACAGTTCCAGCTGATATAAATGACAAAGGCCTATTGACTTCAGTATAGTGGTCTGCAATCTTGAACAAGTATTTGTCTTCTGGGGGAGATCTAATAGCATCCAGAATAGCAGCCCCTCACTTTCTCCTCTGGAGAACACTGGCTTTTTTGAGCATTCTGGTAATGAAAAGGAGAAAGCTGTCTAGATATTGATAAACATAATGCAGAAGATTGCTTTCTTAAATTAAAAATGGCTTCCCTATGAAAAGAAGTTTTGTGCAAAAATGAGGCATGGTTAAGGTGTTTTTTTATTTATACCCTTAATTTCACAGCACAATTACTACTACTTTTACCTTTCCAAGAGACTACTGAGATTTAAAATAAGACATTTAAAAAATTATTCCATGGGATAGATATAGCTTACAAATATATAGCTTTCCTATAAATATATCACAAAAAGTAGTGCAAGTTTATTTGGAACTGAGTAGAACAGAAATAATACTGTGGTTTCAAAATGATTTTCAGTTCCCAGTGAGTGCAACATCACAGGCCAGTGAGGGCATGTTCATTGAGGCCTGATCCTCGTGACTTAATAACACACCTATTAACAGCAGGCACAGAACAAATTTCACTGCAATAGCAGTTAAAATCAAACCTGTGCCTGGCTGCTTGGTGGAACAAGGGCCTGAGGCAAACTGGATCATCAGCACGGTTTTTGAAATGTTCTTAGAGGAGCCGAGGAGTCACGCTGGTGAGGAGCAGAGGAGAAGGCAGCTCAGCTTACGACCAAGGTGCCCGAGTGTCAGACAACGTCTCCAGCAGGAAGAAAGATGCTGGCTGGATTCTAGCACAAAGGGAAAAAGGAAAACCATGCCCACAGCACTTACATGAGAGCAAGGGACTGGTGGCAGGGAGTGGGAATTAGATGGATTTGTACATAATGCAGGAACAAGAAACAGAAAAGAGATTTCTTCAGAGTGTTGGAATTAACCTTCAGGTCTAATATTCCTGTGTTTTGAAATCACTCTAAGCTCAGTGTGTTTTGAGGAAACAGTTGCCCTAAGAAAATATAAAGTTTTGCCATAAGACATAGTATTTTCTTAGTCTTTTCTGTAAAATTGATGGCACTATTTTAAAGCACTCATTAAATACTAGTAAACACCAATGAAAATCTCTTTTACCTGGGGAGTTAAATGCTAGTTTTATACTATAAAGACAGCTCCTTATCCTTCAGGATTTAGAGAAGGGAAAAAATTTTGTACAGATTGTCAACAGAATTGATAAACATTTATTTGCACGCATAAAGATAATAACTTGTACAAATGCTTGTGGTGTTGGGCACTTAACATACACCAACCATAAAACTAGGTTGAGGGGAGGTTCAGATCTAATTCTACTAGGGTGGTAAACATTTCAAAGCATGTTTCAAAGACTGACTTTTGAAGCAATTTCCAGGAGTCATCCCTTTTGTTCCCTTCTATTTTCTTAAATGAAATGGCCTACCCTTCTCTTTCAAAACTCTAATTATCATTAGCCTCAGAAATCACTTTGCAATTCATGAAAGTGAATTCTTCTTGTTGACTAAGCAAAACCTTAATGAAAACAAACACTTACTGCAAACCCATTCCGTAGTAATTAACAGCCTAATTATATCTGCTTAATATCTGACATACATCTCTAACAGACAAGGTTCTGTTCTCACTGTTGTCTTTCTATTGCTCAGACTTGCACACTGGAAACTCAACAGTCAGCATGTGCCTGCAGTAAATTAAAAGCAATCTGAAGTAACTATTTTACAGCTTTTTGTCTGAAGCAGCCAAAAGCAATAGACATGGTCTTTCTTTAGATTTTGGACAGAAAGCTCACTAGGTTTCTCAGGCCATTGAGATTTCTGAAGATCAAAAAGTTCAAGCAGAAGAGGAGGAGGAGTATCTTCCTGCCAGAGCATAGCTCATAGAGCTTGCCTGCAGCAGCAGCAAAATATTCAGTAGGTGTTTTCATGAATGGTCATGAAAAGGGAGGGACAATTATCCTACATTTTCTCCTGAGTAACTGAATAATCCTCTAGGGAAGCAATGCCTCGGTAATCCTGCAGTGCATGAGTCAGCATCAGTGCGTGGGAGTTGTTTTCTTTTTTACAGCTCACGATAGAAATTGAAATATTTGGAAAATTTGCAATACTTTCAGATTTGCAAATGCAAGCTTTTGTAGGATTTTTTTCAAATTTTCCATCACTTCTTACGGACTCTTTTGCAGTAGTTAGAAGCTTAAAAGGATATACATGCTCTAAATATAAACATGGCATTATAACTTCTGGTATGAGTTGGGAATGGAAAGGGGAAATAGAATTTACTGCATCTGCTCTGTACTGGGAGGGCAGAAAAAATGAAAAAATGAATTTGAAGACTGCAATGCAGTCTACATAGCTTCTAGAGCCTTCCTCAGATGTATGGTGTAAACATAGTCCCTGAAAGCACTCCCAGGTTAAAAGGTAGCAAGGATGTAACAGACCTTCCAGCTCCTTGTCTTTTCTCTGGTGCTCTGAGCACACGGAGTCATGAATCATTGCACTTAAATGACCCAATAGGGTGTTTTACACACAGCAATACTGTCCTAAGTTTGCATGTGAAGAAAATGGAGTATAAAATAGCTATCTGAATTATCCTCCATATACCAGCTAATCTGTGGTATATCTGGACATTAAACTTTGGCCTTCTGAATCCTAATCCTCTGCTTATCATCCAAGGTTGATAGATCCATCCAGCCTGTCCTCTGGTGCACAGTACCTGCTGGCTGCTCACCTGTACCAGAGCTACAGGAAATGCTCCAGGAACTGTGACAGAGCAAGAGATTTGCTTTTTAGTATGTGCTGTCTGATTATTTATACTGATGGCTAGTTACAATTCCAGGAGTATATGTATCTCAGACTCCTTATGTTTGCATCCTCAGCCATATTACATTGGTTTGTAATGGCATTGCTGCATTAAGGCATTCTGTCCATCACTGAATTATGCATGCAGTCAGTGGCTGTTCTGATATCTGTATACAGATATGGATTGAATTACAATGGAAAGATTCCTCTGTATACATAGTTAGGAATTATTTTATTACTGCTATGCACACTGGAAAAGAAAGGACTTTCAGAAGGAAACCTTTTTTTTTTTTTTTTCTGGAAAATGGAAGTATATGAAATCAGAATTACTGTTGTGAAATGCCATGAAGAATTATTTGGAAAGCTATTTCACTCTCTGTTTATCACTTCACCTCTGATCTATCTTTTATAGGACTCCAACATGTGAACCACTTGAGACTTACAAACAGTGTATCCTCACATTAAGCAGATTAGCTCACATTCCCTTCCCACTTCTTTAAAAATTTATTTTAATGTATCTTGCAAAACTTTCTTCTCTATAAAAGCAGGCTTTTGGATTTTGAAGACGTGTCCATCCACATGTTCATGTCAGATCAAGAATTCTATGAAGGAATAGCTGGCAAAGCCTGAGGTTTCATTAGTGTCAGAGCCAATATAAGTTATCTGTATGTTTTCCATACTAGGCCTATACAACCTTTTCTGCTTTCTGTGCTGTTTGCCTCTGTCATGATTTAAAATATGCCACAGGAATACAGCAGGCTCAGGCCAAGTATTAAATGAAAACCATATACTATACCAGTGTCACTTGAAATGACAGCTTGGAAAGAAACTAAATCTGTTAATTTCCAAATCTGTTAATGCTGTTTAGGTAGAAGCATGGCAATGCATTTCCTGGACAGTTAAAGTTTTTGACTAAAAACATTTTGGAAAATTGGATTCTGGTGAAAATGAAAAATTTCCCACGGGAATAATGTTCTTAACAGCAATAATAAGGTTTCTATAGGCAATTCTAAGCTTTGATCTTTAAACCTTCCCCCTAACTTTCTCCTTGCCACCTTTGGTTTTTCAAAGCAGCAATGGAATTCTAAAATAATATATTGAAAATGAGTGAAAGGCAGATTTCTTACTGAGAAATCAGTGTAGTAAATATTACTATATTTCAAAGTTTTCCCATTAGTTGAGCAGAACTGAAAGAAATGCAGCCTATCAAAAATATCCCATGGTCACAAACTGAGAGTTTTATAAGCTGTGTTCTCTCTTTGGGCTACAGAGTGATCTGATCGAGGCTAGACATGAGTCAACTGCTCAGCATATCAGCAGCATAACAGCTGCTGAGCTGGGTCAGATCATTAAGTACTGATCCCACAAGTTTCACTGAAGATACTGCCGTTTACTAGAATTTCTTAGAGCTCAGTGTTTTATGTGTGGAATATCATGTTTAATGATACTCAGGGTTCGTAACATTTTTACTCACACGGGTAAGCCTTTCTCTTTTCTTTAGCAAATGAGGAATCAGGAAGTTACATAGAGATAAAACACTATTGCAATATAAATCCTAACATATAATGGGCTTCCATAAATCATTTTATCTATCAGATACTGCATGTGACTACTATTATGTAATATAGAGCTTTTACAACACAGCTCAGTATCTTTTCACTGGGTTTGTTTCTCACTCCAGAACAGTCAATCATTCCTGTTTTGAGCCTGAGATCAAAATATGATCCATTTCATATTTTGGGTTTCAGTTTGCCATCCATGCATTTGTACCTTCCTGCTTGCCCATGTATCATAAGTTTTGTCATCTTACGCACAGGTACAAGTGGTCACCTGGATATAGAGAAATGTCTATCTGGCAGACCCTTTGAATTCAAGTTTGTGGACTAGGTTTAATATTTCTTTCCCCCTCCTTCTCTTGAGACTTTTTCGGAGCGGAAGTTGTAAGAGCAGTGCAGGCAGCGGGGGGAACAACATCTAAAGAACCAAATCCGTGTGAACAGAACAGTTAATAAACCTTTCACATTTTTCTTTAAATCATCAGTCCGTTCACATACTGGATCATGTTTATTACAAGCTTTTTTTTTTTTTTTCCTTTTTTTTTTTTTAATTAATTTTACTCTGTGAAAGGAAAGAGTGAGTAAGATACCACTCAGCTCCGTGTGTTATATCAGGCTGCCACAGAGGACAGACCATTTTTCACACAACAGCAACATATTTTTGAGCCTTATTAAGCTTTTTTTTCAATTCTGTTGTTTCATTTCTGTAACAACAAAACTACATTGTGGTGAGGAATGCCACAGGGCTATATCAAGGAAATTTTTATTAAATCACAGTGATGTATATGCACAAAACAAAATTCTGCCAGAAGGTAAATCCCATTTTTAAAGCCTACAGTGCATTATTAGACTTGCAGTTCACATGAGCCAGGGAAGATCTAACAAACCATGTTAAAATATCTTGAAGAACAACGGATTACAAAACATTCCTTCTACTTTCAGGGAGAAATTTTAATGGTTGGTTTTTAACTGAATAATGTGTTTGATTTTAGAATACTTCACATTCACTGGTTAGCAGTAAGATGGCCTCATGAACACTAGGCCTGTCTTTTAATAATAAATAGAAAAATAACAATAGGATTTCTGTGTACTATACTTTTAATTGCCATGGGGTCCACCTATTTCTAGATAGTCATTATTGATTGAGAGCAAAATTTTTAAGGAGGCATGAAAACACACTTGAGCATAGAGAATAGAGGGGGGCTTTTTCATAAGCTTTTAATTATTTGTTCTCTCTGTTTCTCTTTGTTTCTACCAGAAAACCCAGGTAATTCAGGTGATTTTCAGACTATGCACTTTCATTCCTCTTCTTGATTACCTAGCTTTTCTGGATTAACACTGAGACTTTTCTAGCTTTTGAACTTGAAAAAAAAATCAAAGCATCAAACACTTTTGTGTTAGAATAGAATCTTATTTTAATATTTTAATTCTTGGATTTATTTTCCCTTTTCTGCTGTGTTTTTTTTATGATACTACCCTGAAAGTGAAAAAAATGGGAGACTAGAAAAGATGCAACAAGTTCTATAAAATATTGAAATTTTAATATTAAAGCTACAGGTTCCCTCTAGCTGAATTCACAATGGATATATGTTCAAGGCAGCTAATTCTGTATCATTGCAGATTCTGGATGCAGAAATGGGTTCTTCCTGCAATCTGAAATCTCTGAATTAGTGAAGGTCTAAAATACATTCTTTTTCTTTAAAAAGTTTCCATTTGTGAAGATGGCTAATGATCTCCTATGGGACTATATATTAGAATAATTTTCTTAAGTTTACTCAAAGTAGGAGGACAGAAGCTGATGCCTCTGGTATTAATGAATAAACTTCCTTTATAAATAAATAAGTTGGAAGCATACAAGTATTCATTCAGCCTTAAATTAGTTGGAAGCATCCAATAATTCTTTCAGCCTTAATAAAAGTTTTGCAACAAAAACAGTTATCTCTTGATTTTTATAACACTTTATGATGATTAATTTCCAGCACAGTGGGAATTTACATTCTTAAGAAAGAAGAGCAGGTCTGTTCCAGACAGAATGATTAAGCATATTGACATCCCTGTATACTTATAGTAGTTTCTACCTTTCCTTAGACTACAAAGTTAAATTATTAACATTTTCATTTACAGGCTAATCAATTAAATTATTAGAGAGAAAGGCAAGACTTTTAGTTACAGGATATCACAAAAAGGAAAAAAAAAAAAAAGAAGTAGTATGCATACAGACTAAGAATGAGTAAAAAAAAATCTCACAATGTAGCCAAGTAGGCAAATTTTACTCTGGGTTGCATTCACACAGGAGCTGACAAAGATGTGGGAGGTAATTATTCCTTCTACTTGATCCCGGTAAGATGAAAAACATTTTTCTCCCTTTCGTTGCTCTGAAATATTATTGTAAAGAAGATGATTATAAGTAATTCTTCAGGGCCAATGGGATAAGAACAAACATAAATTACCTTAAATTATACCAAAATTATCTCACTGGGTATAAAGAAGACTTCTTTTTGGCTGTTAAAGCACTGAAATTGTTCTCCTATGGAAGTTGTGAAGTACCCTTCACCAGCGGTTTTTAGGATGGGTTAGACAAAAAGCTCTCAGAATGATCTTAGCAGAGACCATTGACCAGCTTCATTCCAAAGGACTGGAGCGCATGGTCTTCCAAGGTTGTGTATTTCTGCTCTTCTATGAATCTGATTGAGTTTACCACCAGCTGGATCTCTTCATGTTGCACTTCCAATTGCATAAACTTCTTTCTTGCTATACAAACTTCATGTTTCTAATACTGTGAGTGTACAGTGATTCAGTGTGCTTCCTGTTATTTGAGTCATCTTCTCACTGTTGCATTTCTGGGGACAAATTTTCAATGCCCCTCTATAATTGCATGCAACAAGTCTGAACAGTTACAGCCAAAGTAAACAGCAACTTAGAGCCCTAATGTCCACTGCAAGTGCTGACTCTTCCCTTTCTCTTGGCTGTGCTCCTATTGACAAAACCAACAGCTTTCTGCTGCCAGATATCCCATCTCTTCCTTTGGCAGCAGGATCAAAAAAAGCTGTACTATTTTCAGAATTTCTTTTGTAATACAATCATGACAGAGTATGAAACTGCTAGTTAAACTCCTCAAGTCATGTGGGAAAAGGTTCTTGGAAGCGTCAGTGTTTCTTTAGATGTTACTGGGCTGCAGTGGCTCCTCCTGGTTCAGTTTGCCACAGTTGGAGGGGTGCCTGCAGGACCTCCCACAGCTGCCTCACACAACATGACAGGGACAGCCCCACATTTCTGCTGTCTTGGCACATGTGCCTTACATTGGACATGCAGGTGTTGACAGCTCAGAGCAATCTGTGGCAGTTCCACAGGGAGGTGACAGCAGGGATGCTCTCCTGTGCCCTCTGCACACAGTCCCTGGCGTGTCATTGCAATGCTGAGCATAAGAAAGCTTAAGGACTTGGGACCCTCAGTCTGAAAAGCACAGAAGAAATCAACTGGGACTTTGGCTTTAGCCGTCTTTGCTACTTAAGTATTCAAAATGCAACATTTTGCTTTGTCTTATTTTAGAGCTGTCCAAGTCCACAGTCACTTACAAGCTCATTAGCAAAATCTCTAACATTTTACCTTTAAGTATGTTGGAAATGCCTTGTTTCTAACAACATGCTGTTCTAAGGAGCCAGATGATGCATAGCTCACTCAGGCTTTGCAGATGAGGTTCCTTCTATCTCTTTTGCTCAACTGAGAAGCACTCTAGGCCACATCTGTTGGAAAAGGCCCTGCACAAAATACAGAGGCTGCTGGTAGTTGCAGTCCCTCAGATCCATGACCTGATGACCTTTAACGGCTTAAGCACTCACGGATTGGGGAACAAGGCTCACAATACATTTTCTAAGAGACTACCTGATAGTAGGCTGGAGTGGAATTATCCCAACTTCCACTTTCCAGGGAATGATTAAATATTTATTAGGTCAGAGGAAGGAAAGAAGAGTAATATGAACACACTGAGGGGCTAAGCCTAAGGCTCCTTGTGGAATACAGTACTTATTTTCAAATATTTAGGTTTTGAATTGGAAGAGAGAGCAGAAAGTGAGACTGTGCTCTTCTCCCAGATGAGAATCATAAGAAAACAGCGAGCTGTAGTGACATGTTCACTCATGTCTTTTTTTCGAGGGCACAGTGAATATTTAATGCATACACTTGGATGGATATAGCTTCCACAACAGTGACTGAAAAGAATCTTCTTTTCCACCTGAGTACCATTGGCAAAATAATTTGGGGGTAGAAAACATAGGTTCAACCTCCTTATAGCAGAGGAATTAATCTATTCTAGTTTTACTTTTTGCATTAATACCCACATAAGTCCACCATTGGAATAGAGCCACTGTTTAGGCCATATTTGGTAACGACTGGCAGAGGGGACTCATGCCTGGGTGAAATCTGGTGGTTTAAAACCAATACGGGAGTAGGAGACTCCACACAGGCTAGAGATGTGATCTAAATCTCATCAGTTTCTGTTGGCTAAGATGTGCCACCTGCCCAGCATGCTAGATTTGGGGATACCATATGTCTAGAGTCAACATTATTCCATGTATTGCATGTGAAGCAATGCATGGAATTATCTACATAACTCAGGGCTAAGGTATCCTAACAATTGTTTTTTCTAATAGTGAGTTAAAACTTCCTTGTAAACCTAGATTTGGATTTTGCATTTTCAGTCTGCACTGCAAACGTCTGTATTTCAGGAAGGAAAGACAGAATAATTGTTGCTATTTCATACTGTTGCTAAGAAGTCAAGTTTTCTGGACATCTTCCAGAGGTGAGTGTTAGCTCAGTGGGTCAGTTGCCAAGAAAACTCTGCTTCTTGCACGTACAGGTTTTACTCTGGCTGTTCATGGTGTCGCTGTTTCAATGGATGTAGCTGTCACGAGGGATTATGGCCAGGCTTGCACTGCCCTTCAGGTAACGTGAATCCAGGGATTCAATCTTCAGTAGGAACTGGTATTTAGAATCCAGTCAAATAAGACTTAGGCACAAATGAAGTTCCAGGCGAGCCTTCTCAGTGGATGTTACATGCAATTGAATGGTTTACCTTTCAAGGTGGTGACATCAGGGTTATACATAGAAGACTTTTCTCAACAGTTACAAAATGGTGTGGCCACAAATGGCCACAAGTCCACATGGGAGGAGACTGTCTGCTCTCATGCACAGGAAAGGACCTCTTTCTTAGCCTAGTCTCTGAGTATTTAGACACAGAGCTAGACAATTTCACTGTTTATTCAGTTTTTCAGAAGAGAATAACAGGTCCATGTAAAAACTAAAAAAATTATTGAAAGGAAAGAATTTTTTTTTAAAGAACTCTTTGGAAAATGAGCTTGAACAAAGCATTTCAGCTCTTCATAACTGTGAGCAATTCAGTTCCATATGAAAATATTGTATCAAAAAGAAGAATATTATCTTTAACTGCTCGTCCACCATGCCATTTCTGACTCCTCTCCTCAGTTTGAGAAACAGTCGGCACCAGCAGGGTGAATCATCCATGCTGTACGCAGCCCTGCTTGGCAAACTGCAAACAGCCATCTCCTGGGACTCTGCTCCAGTTCGCACATTTGTCCCCACTGGAGGCCCTAGCTAAAATAAGGAACAGCACATCTGCAATGTGCATTTATTCTGCTTCCTGATAAAATAAGTGTAGACGGACATAAAATAATCTTTGTGAGTTGGAAGGCAGAATGTTTGGGGAATGGGGATATCTGAAGAATCTTTAAAACTTTCTGAAGGCTGGTAAAGAGCATAAGGTAAAAATGTGATCAGGAGAGGAGTTTATTTTGAAACTTGTTAGACTCCTTGCAAGAAACACAAAAGGGTTTATATATTCGGAGTCAAAGGTTATATTAAGGGTGAACCCACTCTAGCAGTGTTTATTCCTCACTTCTAATTTGGGTAGTTTACTCCGTTCTCATGGATGTCAAATAAGAAAGCCTATCCACACTTCATTTTTTATTATTCAGTTGTTTGCAGAGTCACTAGCTTTTCATTGTTTCTTTCTTAAGGATAGAATTTATCTCAGGACTAGAAGCTGACATTCTAGGAGTTCTATAATATAAAACATGCCAGCTACTAAGTGAAGTCACTGTAGTGGAAAAAAGCACGTTTTCTAAGAGGCTGTGGAGCCAATGTGCGGCTAAATCTGGCAAAGAACTGAATGCTTGCATTTTCCATTGATGTCAGCTCTCAGGACATCATCTTATAAATGGGAAGCTGTCTGAAGAAGTATTGCTGTCTGACAGTGAGTGGGTAGGTTTAAAATAGATTAAGAAATTAGTGACATAAGGAAACATGTGGCCTGAAAGGATAGTGTTTTTAATGTACCTTGATACTTCGCAGTGTATTTAGATCTACTCTAGTAAGTGTATTGGGTGTTTTTGCAACATTTATAACCAAAAAGCTCTGCTTCATCAATCCTACAACCCAGAATTATTTTAATTGTGCAGTTAGGCAGGTAATTTTGAGAGGCTTTTTTTTCCATCTATAAGTCCTAACAAATAGATAATCACTGCAAGCCCATCTCTAATCACTCTTCTGTGACTGAGATTATTGGTCTTCCTGTACCTAAAGGGTATGTGGTGATAGGAGAGGGAGGGATGACTTCAAACTGAAAGAGAGTAGGTTTAGATTAGATATTAGGAGGAAATTCTTTACTGTGGAGTACTTTACAGGCTGCCCAGAGAAGGTGTGGGAGCCTTCTCCCTGGAAGTGTTTAGGGCCAGGTTGGATGGGGTCCTGAGCAACCTGGTTTAATGGAAAGTGCCTGTGCCTATGACAAGAGGGTTGGAACTGGACAACTTTAAGGTCTCTTCCAACCCAAACCATTCTATGATTACCTGATCTAGAGAGATGGAATGATATTAATTCTGTTGCTTCCAAGGGTGTCTCACTGAATCACTCTCTTCCCTTCTTGTTATGCAGCTTTTCATACCCCCTATAAAGGAAGACACTGCACTTTGAACTGTCAACTCCATCTGAAATCACACAATATTTTTGCTGTTATGTGGAATCAGTTCATTCACTAAGCAAAAGTCACCTTGAAATGCTCTGAATGTCCTTGATTCCCCTCAAATGTGCATTTCATTCCCTAGTTCAGTGATTATGGCTTGTAATAACATCAAGGGAAATACACAAGAAGACGAAAAGTGTTAATGATGGCTCACAAGAGGAGGTTTCCAGCAGCAGTTTGATCAAAAGGATCCAAGTCAGATCCCATTTAAGATCAGGAATAAACTGTGGAGCTCTTTTTAGCTATTCCAGCTTGTGACTCACTGTGCAAAATAGTGCTGCTTCTGAGTTATCTTTCTGTTTCACCCAGCAATAGAAAAAACTCAGGAAGTAAAGAGCAGCAGGATGCAGGGAATTAAGAGCTATGAAAAATCTCACAATTCATAAAACTTTTAAAAATAATAAATGGAAGCACTTAAAAGACAAAGGTTTCAGTTTTGTCAATTTTATTTTTAAAAGAGGCTTCTGGTTTTCCTTAATTTCTTATCCAAATGAAATTCACTGCAGAAAATAAAGCCATTTTTTCAGTTTGTTGTAGGCTGACACAAATATGCTTACTCACTGCTTTGCCTTAATGCTCCTTTTCTTTCATTCTGTAGAGCATTACATTTCATTCCCCAAAGGAAGGATTCTGGATCATCTGGGATGAGATGTTATCTTGGAAATATTCAAATATAGAATTATTATCTGCTATGTCCTTATGTGTACTTAGGGCTCCCCAGGCTATATGATGCTCTGTTCTCCTGTGGAAAAGCCAGCTTACAATCTTCCCTTTCCCGTTTCATGGGAGATTCTAAGAAATGGTCTGGGTCTAATGTTAGCTCAGTTGGTTAGAGCAGGGTAACGACACCAGGGTTGCAGGTGTGATCCCCATATGGGCCATTCACTCAATGGTTGCAGCTCTATGATCCTTGTGGCTCCCTTCCAACTCAGAATATTCTGTGAAATCTGGGTGGCTGAGGTGGATAGCTGTACCTCAGAGAGCAGTACATTGTTGTGGTTTCTGTAAGCTCTGTGACAAAGCAGAGACTTTGGGTTTTTTCCATCAGTGCTGGCTTTTTAAACACCACCTCCTAAGGGCATGGGAGCAAGCAATTCCCAAATGTGTGAAGTCAAGCAGGCAAGGAAGAACAGGCATCTTCTCTTCAAAATAAGGCAAAAAACAAGATGTATGCCCAGTGGACATGGGAAGAATACAGAGATGTTGCTTGCCACTGCAGGGAGAAAATTAATGTGGCCAGAGCTCAACTGGAGTTCTCAACTGGCCATAAATGTGGGGGACAATAATTTTTTCAAATATATTTATGTTAAAAGGCTGCATAGAAACAACATCAGCCCATTACAGGGGGAGGATATTTACCTCAAAAGCAGGAACATAAACAAAGAAGAGGTGTTTAACACGTTTCTTATCTCTGTCTTCAACACAAATGACAGAACAAGGGGATCTTAGTGCCCTGACCTGGAGGACCATAACTGCAAGAATGATCAAGTCCCAGTCACCCCTGAAGCTGCTGCTCCAGCTGGATCCCTACAAATATATTGGGCCTGATGGCATTCATCTGAGAATCCTCAAAGATCTGGCTGATGTCATTACAAAACCTCTCTTGATGATTTTTGAGTGGTCTTGGGAATCCAGAGAGGTCCCAGCTGATCAAAAGCTGGCTAACCTTGCACAAGTTTTAAAGAATGGCAAGAAGGAGGACCCTGGACACTTTAAGCCTGTCAGTCTCCCTTCAGTGCCTGGTAAAGTCATGGAGAAGGTTATTCTGGAGGTATTGAAAAACCAATTGGCCAAACCAGCACCGTTTCATGGAGGCAAATCCTTCTTGTCGAACCTGATTTCCTATTATGACAAGGTAAACCCCTAGTTATCAAGGGAAGCTAGTTGATGTGATCTTTTTGGATTTCAGTAAAGTTTTTGATACTATCTCTCACAGAATCCTTCAGGATAAAATATACAGCCCACAGCTGGATAAACACTTCCTGTGATGGGTAAGCAGCTGGCTCACAGGTCAGGCAGAAAGGGGTACAGTGAATGGGGACACATCAGACTGGGGACCTGTCACTGTGGGGTTCCACAGGGCTCCAGGGTTCCACAGGGCTCCATCCTCAGCCCTATGCCCTTCAACAGCTTCATAAATGACTTGGATGCAGGACTGGAAGGGGGCGCTGAGCGAGTTCACAGATGATACAAAACTGGGAGGAGCTGTTGACTCCCTTGAAGTCAGGGAGGCCTTGGAGAGAGACCTTGATGAATTAGAGGGCTGGGCAATCACCAGACATATGACATTCAACAAGTGATGGAGTCTGTACCTGGGATGGGGCAACCCTGGATGTACAGACACACTGGGGAATGAGATGCTGGAAAACAATGCTGTGGAAAATTGAATGTCAGTCAACCATGTCAACCCATGTCAGCTGGGTCAGCAGTGCCCTGGCAGCCAGGAGGGCCAAGCGTGTCCTGGGATGCATCAGGCACAGCATCACCAACTGGTCAGGCCCTTGAAATGAAAAAGTTTTCAGAAACCATAAAACCTTTGGTCTTTATGTGAGAGCAAGAAGAAGAAGAGGCTCCTAGAGGTCGTCTGTGTGTGTGTGTGTGTGTGTCTGTGTGTGTCTGTGTGTGCGTGTGTGTATGCATGCCTCATCTCTACTGTGAAAAGCATTCACCAAGAGCTTCCTATTCCTGTAAATGCATGGATTTAACAACTTTCTGACACCTTTACTTGAAAAATCAGAAAAAATTCTGCCTCTTCTGTTTTACTAACAGGAAGCTCTAATGTCATTCTTCCCCAAATTTCAAACCTTAGGAATATTCTGCCACACAAGATTCAGATGGGAAGCTAATTGTCATTATCCATTGCAATGTCAGTGCAACTGCTTTATCTCCATGTGCTGTAAAAGTGAAAGGAGAATGGCCAAGCCAGAAAGTGTTGGCTTGTCCTTCTGAATTCCTCAAGAAGGGAAGCCAGACTTGCAACTACACTTTATCAATGATATATTGTATTCTTGCTCCATTTTACTGCTTAAAAAAGAGGCCACTGTGTCTACATTTTTTTTTTCAAAATACATAATTCAAAGTCAAGAGAATGTAAGATGAAGATATATTAAGATTTAGGTGGTCTAATCTAAACATTTCTTCAAGAAATATTTCATGTTTTGGACTCTGATTTGAGTCTTCTGGTTTGTACAATAGACAACACAAAATGCAAATGATCACATTGATTATCACTAGATTCTTAAACTCAGGAGGATTTTTGCCACAGGACTGACAATCAGGAAATTTCAACAAGACAACTTTACAGATATTGCATGAAGAATTATCAATCCAGAGGGATATGCCCCTGTTGTCAGTAAACTTTGAGCTAAGAATTATTATCCAGGCTGCACAGAGAACACTTTATCTAGGGAAATTAATTTTGGTGGGTTTGCACCATTAGTTCCTGACAGTTGCATCATAACAGGACTCTTTATAAACCCTCTTATTAAGTGCTTCATGAAGTTAGTGATATTATTCCAGTATATATTTACCTTATTTCACACCACCTGTCTTCTAAATTTTTTTTTCCTGAGGGGGAGAAACCCCACAAGAACTCATAGAAATGTATTTGAAAAGTAGTTTCTAATCTTGTCTCTTAAGTGTACTTCTAATTTCCACTGAATACAGACAGATATTATCAGAGTATCTTTTTGTTTGTTTGTAAAATGTCCATGGAGATATGCACAGTGAATGTAACAACAGCCAAGGCCACAGTAGTGTTATTCTGCTGAAAGAATTGACTTGGAGTTCTAAGTGGCTATCAGGGAAAAAGTCTGATTAAAAGTAGTTGTGAAAGTCTCTTTTACAACAGAAATATTTTTCAATTTCTATTGCAGAAGAAATAATATATACAATATCCAGCAATTCTTGTCAAAAAGCTGTTACCATGAAACTGTGCAGGCCTAGAAGCAAATAAAAATCTCTGTGGCTTGGCTTACAGAACCATGCAAGGCAAAAGAATGTGCAAGGCACACTTTTACCCTCTGTATTGCCTGTGCCTCTGTGAGGTGACAGCCCAATGTGAAAGAGGCTCCTTAGAAGTCATGTTTAAAAGGAGCAAGAATGTTGTTGACCCTTGACTGCAATCATCCCCATTACCCCATGGCCAAGCTGAAGTGGCTGTTATACACTGGCAGGAGCTGGACTGGGAAAAACTCCCCTGGGATGGCTCAGTAGTACTGGGATTTGGTAAACTCTTGTCTGTAACCATGTCCATAATCTACATGGTGCTCCCAGAGCCGAGTACAGTGGGTTCAGGAGTAACAGATTTGGAAGGGGCTGTGCAAGTGTTGGAGAAGGGGCCTGGTACTGGGGCAGCAGCTCAACAGGAAAGAGAAAAGACTGGTCTGCACTGGGAGGTTGGAGAGGGAATGTCCTCCAGTGTGGATATTTTTAATGTACACCTGATGCTCTTCCTGTCAGAAAATCTACCACCTTCCTACAGGTTAAGGATGACCTACAGATTGGTTTACTACTCTGCTTTGGTGGTGAACTTTCTGGCCATAAAAACATGTTTTTAGTAGAATGTAAATCAGATAGAGTGGGGGAGTTCATCTGCATTAGACAGTATGCCTTGAGGTTGTTCACATAGTGGGACAGCACTTAAAGAAGACAGCCCACATGAGAATTCACCTTCTCTACTAATTCTCAGTGAACTTACCTCTGTCTCATAGGTGTTCCTCAATGAAGCTGATAATCAAAGTGGATTTTGGGGGGGGGAAAAAAAATAATTTATTTGGTCTTTTTCTGAAACATAAATGTGTTTTTGTCTTGGAAATCCTTATTAGTTGCTTATCCTAAATGTATGTGCATCTCTCAGGGATACTGGTCCCCTTCCCCATATCAGTCTGTGAACTTTCTTTAACTCAGCCCTTCCCACTCACTCTTTGACCTGAGCTGTAAAGCAGTTGATCTTCCCACCTCCACCACCCTCATTCATATGCACTTCCACCAAGACAGCTATATGACACAGGCCATCTTTATGGGTGAATATACAGAGCAGTCAGACTTAACTACCTAACAACAACGCCCATGTTTTAAAACCCCTCAACATCTGAAATGTATTATAGCTTCTGTAATATATGACATTGCAGAGCACCTCTGACCCTCTAAATGATGAGGCTTACAGGGAATTGGCACAGCCATTCTCATCTCTGGATAGCTGAAAACTTCAGAGTGAAGACATGTGCAGAATTTTGACAAATATTCCTCCTAAAGAACCAAACTTAAAAAAAGAAAGCAGGCAAAGCATCCCACTCTCTCTGTGTTTGTATTCTGTAAGCTTTGTCCCTTGGTACAATAAAGAAGCCCAAGAGACTGTAATTCAATTTAGTTTCCTTACAGTGTCTCCAGATGGAGAGCTACGGACACAGTGCAAACCTGTCTTCTGAGCAGGAGGCACATCTTGCAGTTTTATGTCATGTCAGGCTTAATGGACCTCTAATACTCCCTGCTGCTTTTGGAAAGACTTTTGGAAAAGGCTTTATTCCTTCACTGTCCTATAACCTTAGGACAAACACTACTTTAAAAAAAAAATCTCAAAATGTCTGTTTTGTGAGTGAAATACACTTGCTTTGCACAGATATAAATAGCAGCAAATATGCAATAGAAGACGCTACTTAAATACCTTTAATTTTGAGCAATATCAAATTTGTTTCTACCAGCCACCATAAAACATGCATGTTTCCTGTGTCTCACACAGAAAAAAAAAAAGTCATGAAATAGGCCAGAAAATAGCATTAATTCTTTTTTTGGCAACTGATATTTGGTGCCACCATATGTTGATCCTGCATGCTGAGATTTGTTTCCTTCATCTAACATTACCATTTTCCCCCACAGCTGGTTTTGTAGAAGATGAGAGATCTTAGAGCAGTGGCTGCTTGCATTTGTCCTGCCAGGCTCTGCTTGCTGCAATGGAATCATTATACATCTCATTAAATAGTCAAGGTCAAACCAGCAGCTAAGATCTCCTCTATGTGGTTCTCTGTGGGTGGCTAAATAAATGAAGATTTCAATAAATATTTGATGTCTTCTGAGAGATGAGAAGTAGCTTTTTTTGTTCTTACAGAAGGTCCTTGGCTAGTACTGATTTTTAAGGTAACAGCCAGCCTGTAATATAGGTTAAAAGGCAATTGGCTTGGATCCTGAAACTACAATATTGGCAGACCTTCATGTAAGGATAATGTCTTTGCTCATATGATTTATAGTGCCTGATGCATGAATTGAGATGGCATGGCTGAGCATCAGTTCCTGTTAGAGCTTGTATCACTAATGAGTAATACCTGCAAAGAGCGGCAGACCTCTCTCCAACTAAAATCCTGCAAAGACTTGTTCATAGTTACGGCATTCCCTTTTTGTCCTCTAGGGTTCCAAGAGGACTAATCAGTTATTTGTGAAATCCCTTGAGGTAATTCTCAGGTAGCAGAGACATGGCAAACTCATCTCTTTGCACCCAGTGACACATTTTTATCTGAGCAGAAGCCACTGTGGCCATGCCTGACAAGTGATTCTGCCTGGAGTCTTGTCATATATTAGGGTTTCTTCTTGATATATTTGCCAGAAGGATTAATTGTGGGGTGATAAAAACCTGGAGCTATTTGGGACTGTCTGGATGTAGGTGTTGAATCAACCACGTGTCAAGGACATGAACTGTCAGTAATACAGTGACCTGGCTTTTTTTAGGAGGATGTTCTACCATTCTTCCCCAAAATGCTTTGTCCAGTCTCACAAATAAGATCCCAGAAATCAGTGCATTTTGAACACGTCTAAACATGGCCCTGGTCCAGGATCTGGATCAGAGATTAGTTTAGCTTATATTGAGTGATCAGTTGTGCAACAAAGCTGTCAGACATCTGCTTCTGTTCTGTGTGAGAGCCAGTGGCAAGCTATGGCTCATACTGTGTTTATAAGAAGCTCAGGTAGAGTAAGTCTCTGGCAAGCAAATAACTTCCCTTTCACCCCTCCCAACCCCCAAAGATAATGGCTGTAGAGGGTTCTGTTCACTGGCAGATTAGCTCAGGATAGCTGTCTTTAGGATGTAAACGTTCTGCATTTCAAAACAGGACAAAAGAAGTTAATTTGATTGTGAGGCTGAACTTTGTAGAGACTGCCTGAAGGAGATAATAGGCTTCCCCGAGGTCAATAAAAAGAATAATTAAAATGTGGGACTGGGACCCCAAAAGGGTAACTCACGATCTGGCACATACAACAAAATTTCAAAATATCTGAGGCATATTTATATGAATGCCCATTACATCAGGATTTTAAAAAACAAATGTAATGAGCCACACTAGAAAAACTTGTGCTAATTTAATGCCCTTTCTCTTTGTTCAAGCTGAGTACTGTAATGCTGTTCATTGCTTTCCCTGATTATTCTATTTCCAGAAGTAGAATAGTAGAATTTTTGTGCTAATTTACATAAGATTTACAATTATGTGGTGATCAACTGTAGACAGGATGGGCATGTATACCTTTTATGTCCTAAGTCAAAGAAAAGTTACATTGACGGTATCACAAAACGTAGGTATACAGTAATTGTCAGTTTTGGTAAAAGAATATAATACTATGAGTGTTATTCTCCTGAAAATTGCAATAGCAGTTCTGTTTCATTCTGAAGCTGAATACAGTGCTTGTCATTAAAACACCACAGCTCTCTCTCTCTCTCCTGTGACTAGCAGAAGTTTTTTACTCCAACAAACCATGGAGTCAGTGTCTCAGCCCTCACTTTGGCATATCTCATCTTAGCTTCCTAAAATATTGTATGTCTGTATCTTCATCTGGCAAAATCAGAATGAAATATTAGCACAATCAAACAAATAGGTACTTCCAGAATATTATGGATAAATGTATCCCAGTAAATTCACAGTAATCCATTGTGTGATACTTTTATTTATAACCAGACAAAAATGGCTCCAAGTGTTTTATATTCATTCATTTTGCTCAAAATCAGACAATCTCCTTTGTTTGAAGCATCCAGAGAACATATTTTTTTCTAACTCTTAAAACAAGTGAAAGCATTATGATCATTACAGAGCTGATTGCCTGGACTGATAAAATGTCCCACATATTTACCCCCTATGTAATGGCTTCTGTTTTAGAATTTTACTTGCAAAAATACTGACAGAGAAAAAGAAACTTATAAATTAAGTTTCATTTACTACTACATTTTGCTACTGTGCATAAAGCTTCTGTAGCTTGAGATTCTGCTATTCAGGTCTCATCCTCATGGTTGTGGTTTCTAGAGTTACTAGTTCTAACCACTCACCACTGCTGCATGTGAAAGATAAATAGAGAATAATGCAGGTAAATTCAGGCTAGTTAACTTGGTTGGGGGCTGGTTAACTTGGTTGGGGGTTGGTTTTGGTTTGTTGGGGTTTTTTTCTATAGCAAAATGAAACAAATCCTTGGTGATTTACCTGAGAATTTTTATTAATCCTGCAGTAATACATTCTTGAAAATTGCCACTAGACTTCATACCTCAGAGACTGAGTGAACTGAAGTTGTTTCACCGCCTCCCTGGTGTGTAGGTTGGGAAAAAACCTGTCTGCAAAAAGAAGGCTGAATCACAAGTAGTATCAGGCAGCCTGCAACAGACCTTTGAAAACGAGACGTCTTGTACCATTTGCCAAACAGTAGGGAAAGTGTGAAGATGACTGAGATGATTCAAAGCCCTTTTAAAAGCCCTCACATGCCTCATCATGTTCAATTTTACAGAGAGTAATTTACTCCCACCACAACAGTTTGCTACATTCAAATGAAAATCTGGAAACTGGTGCTAAGTCAGTGTAGTACTAGGGGAAGGTATTAGGCCTTATCGTGGGGTCTGAATGGGATTCTGGGGGGGAAAGGGTAATGTAAGGAATTGATTTTACAGCCATTGCAAGAAAGCAGGAGCTAAAACCTCTCTCCATGTTCATGCAGGATGAGGACACAAACTTACATACTCTAATGAATTCCTGATTAGAATCTCAGAATCCCATCCCACCTTAGGAATTGCCACCATAGACCTGAATTAATGTGGAATGCTATTATAGATATTTGTCTACAGTGATAAAGAAGAGACTGCAAGACAGTAAGATGAGAAAAAAGGGTTTTTATTGTCTGTTTGAGCAACAAATAATACCTTTTCCCATATTTTTTTATATTTTTATTGTATTTAAGTTAGCCAATTTCAGCACAGACTCCACTTCTCTTGCCCAAACTCCATGGCAGCAGTTATTCCAGCTCATGCATTTTCCAAAAGATAAGACCAAGAACCACAGAAAAAAAGTTACTTTCAATGCTGAATTACATATTTTGTTATCAGTTCAACACATTGGGCAATGTATTGCTATCTGGTTTTAGAACAGATTTCCTACTTGAATGAATGACTACCTCTTAAAAATTGATAGCATATTAACTTCCTTTGAATTTTTATTTTTGATTTCTGAGATAAACACCTTCAAGCAGTAGGAAACTGTTGAAAGTTAGTGTCCTGATTGTGTTTTATCTTTATGGCCAAAAAGAAAAACCTCAGTGTAGAAAATTTCCTGTCAGTTACCTTGGGAAAGTAATGCTGTTACTGCCATCTCTTTTGCTTTAGTTGTCTCCTCTGTGCTGGGTTTGCTGTATTCAAGAGCTGTCATGGTATAACTGACATATCTAGACATTTCTATTTGTCTCTCTCTAATTTATGTTACTCTTTTATTGCTTTCTGTGTGATTATGATGAAACCATGGCCTAGCCCATAGTAAATCCAGGTGAGGAACATTAAACTGGAAAGAAAAAAGACACAAGATGCATATTATCCCTTTAAATTTTGTAAATGTCAAGCTTTCTTCAACACATGTTTAAAGAGGAACATTTAAAATATTTTAGCATAAGAACCTGATTGACATAATAAAGTTCCAATTAGAACAAGGCATTCCGTTTGAATAGATAAAATGTGAATGACTGAGTTTTCATTGGGTGTTGCAAATCTGTTGAAAAAAGCTTGAGTCTTGTCCAAATAGAGGGACAAAGAACATGACTCGTGATATTTCATTTCCATGAAATTAAACAAAAAGTACATAAGCAGTGACAGAAGACTTGTTAGTAAAATCACAGCTGCTGGTGTCCATAGTGTGCAGCACTTACCAGAGGCCATGGTTCCTTCAGTTCCAGGGTCTTTATATGCTACAAGTAATCACAAAGTCAACCATCATCTCACACAGCACCTGATTATGTGCCCTACGACAGAAGTGATTCTTGTGCTTACCCCATCTGGGTGATGTTTGTCTCATGTTATTTTGCCATCAGTGAACTTTCCACAGATTTTCTCTATCCAGAACAACTAACGAAATCTCAGGTAAATATGCTCTTGCCTGCCGTCCCCTTGGGAAACAGGTTTGAGCTACCTGCAAAATACACTTCTTTTTCCTTTTTTTTTTTTTCTTGATGCTGTGGTTGTAGGAGGAGATTTAAACTAGTGGTCTGGATGTAAGACTCACAGATGACCAGTGAAGGCAGGTGGAAAAAGAGCACAGAAAAAAATTGCCAGACATTGTTGACAGTGCAGCTTCTACCAGAACACCAGAAAGATTCAGAATAGTCACAGAGCCACAGGCATAAAATGGATTTGAAGGCGTATGAATTTCCTGGACCACATTTTAAAGCTCGGACTCACAGAAGGCCACTAATGGCTCTCTGTGAAGAAATTCTGTGGCATGGGTTTAGTTCATGGTCATGAGAAAAAGCTTAGCTTTCATGTACAAAAAAGCCCTGAAGAACTGGGTAAAGGGTTAAATAAAGGACCTTTGATTGAGACATGGGAACAGAGGTAGACAGGCTCTAATTTGGTCGTAGCATTTTTATCTGGTGAAATTCCATTGCTACAAAATCTTGTGGTATGCCAGTTTTTCCTGTTATATCTATTTTTATTACCATGGAAAATGAAATAATCTCAAGGCTCTGGAGTAATCTGCCCAGTGTTTCACATACACGTGCAATATTTTCAGTTTTGCTAAAAGAAAAATAGTATGTGCTTGTCTGGAACGCTTTCTTGCCTAGCTCAGTCCTGCAGTGATTAATTACAGTTGCATTTCAATCCCTTGGAACAGAGGATTTATAGCAGAAATACTGCACACTGCTCCACTTTTTTCAGCTCTGCACATCCAGACTGCACTTGTTGCAGCAGGTTTTGCGTACATCTTAAAATACTTTTGCAAGAGCTGGAGCTGTTGAGGATATTTTCAACCTCATAAGCCTGCGGAGATCTTGAGTCAGTCTCCATGAGGCTGGTGGTACGTACAGCAGTGTGCAGGAGGGAAGCTCTGTGGTGCAAAGCTGTTTCAACACAGGCAGCATGAGCAGTGGTGCTACTGCCTAACCCAGATTCCCCTGCCTGCTTCAAAGGGCTGAGAGCCCTCATTCTCTCAAGCACATCTCTACTGCTCTTCCAATCAGTGGCTCATTTCTTACTGCTGGGAAGTAAAAATAGTCTCTAGTTAATGTATGAGCCTTGGGCTTTTTTCTGATTGTACAGAGGATGACTTTGGAGACCACTTTTATTTCTGTGTTTGCTTTTATTTCTTCCATTGTAAAATGCAGGTAATAGTTCCAAATGCTTTGCTCTTAGCCATACTGCTGTCCAGAGCACTAAAGAAACTCAGCTGGACACAAAACCAGAAAACCACAGCCAAGCAGACAGGAGAATACTAATCCGCTAAGCCTGAGAAAGGAGCCAGTTGCCATAACTCAGCCACTCAGTAGATTACCACTATGTTTTTTGGGCAGTGACTTTTTCCTTGTCACTCAGAGTGTAATTCCTGTTTCACAGTGTCCTGGTTATCCCAGGGTCTGTATTTTCAAGACATGGAACATGAAATGGGAATATAGAGAGTACATGGTAGTCTAGACCACAGTAGTGTGATTGTAGTTGAGAATGGAGGTAAGTAATGAAGGCTTTGGGAGCTGAAGTCAGACACCTGAAGGAAGGTGCAGGGAGGAAATCATCAGTGGTTTCTGCTGAATGAATTCTGCAGGTACACTTCAGTGACAGAAGGACCAAGGCATTGAGAAAGGCCAGAAAAGCAAGAGCGATGATCTTCTGTCTCCTGAACACAACATGTCCCTCCTGGAACTTTAGCATACATAGACAGCTTTAGCTATGCCCAGTGAGCTTTCCCTGCTAAAGCAAAGGGAACATGCTGAAGGATTTTCAGACTCCAGGAATGACTGATACCTTGATGGTGTCACTGCAGGTTGTTGTGCACATCAAAATAATTTTCTCTTCATGACATTTTGCAATGCTGCCAACATTCACAAATCATTTCTGATTAAAAAATAATGCATCTAAGAACCACCTCTTAAAAGTAAATTGTCATTCTTCCCTATCTTAAAGAAAATATTATTAGTATTTAAAAGAATGATGTGCTAATCTTCTTTTTATATTTGATTAGTTTTCTTTCTTCACATTTACTTTTGTCTTTTTATCACTCAGACCAATATGGGTCAAAGTCTTCTTTCTGATCTCTGTGAATACATATTAATAATACTGGGGTTCCATGGAGGCATAAATATCTGTCTGCCTACACTGCACTGCAGAAATAACAGTTTTAGTCAGTTTTCCTATTTCTTTCATTATTTTCTAGCTTCTGTTTTCACAGTAGCCAAGTTTTAACAAAATGCTAGATCTTAGCTGGCAGAATAAACAGACAACAAATTCTGAAATTGCATGGAAAAAGTGTAATAACTTTTCTAGAAATGCATAATTAGCTAGGTCACAAGATAGGCATAGAGCATGTACCTAATTCTGTCAACACCCTGCTACCACAAAGTTAGGCTCTTAAAGTTATTCCTGAATCATTCATTAAATGCAGAGTAGACTTGCTGTCTTACCTAATCAAGCTTGCAGCCGCTGAATTTCCTAAGAGTCTGGTGTCATTAGCTCTTCAGTCACCAGGAATGCAATGACTAGGAGTGATGGCTGCCTATGTCAGGTCTTCTTTTTCTTTGTCTCCCTATCCCTCTTGGGCAATTAATTTCATTTGAGTCCTTGAAACATCTTTTAATAAAGCTTTTTTTTCAACCCTAGTGGGAATCTCTAGTTTCTTTAAGCAACCATAAGCAAACCTGTGGTGTCTGAAATACACAGTATGTTTTACTGGAGCAGACATATGACCCAGTATTTTCCTCTGAGTAGTGAACACTTCAAAAGGTACACTTTTGATCAAAGTGCAAAGGGTTGCAGACAAAGATAAAGTGACTACTTCCTAAATACAAAATATTTTATTTGCTTGATGTGGATTATTTGTTTCTGGTGATAATTGGTATATTGCTTTTCTATTTCATATACACTCTAAGACAATTGGTCTCTGACTGACAAAAATAAACACTTTTTCAAAGGTTTATAATACTGAGAACATAACATGCTGAAGGAGGGCAGACTTTTCCTTCTCATGAATTGGGATTGACATTTATCATGCTGTCAGATATATTGCAGCAGTTGGATATGAGGCCTAAGGTCTAGCAAAACATTATTCATATACTTTGTTATTATCATATAACTTTATTAAACACAGTATGGTGATTGATGACAAACCAGGTCAATTGCTCTGACATTATTCCTCAAAATAAAAATAATCTTGATAATCCACAAGTTTTGATTTTTTTTCCTGTTTGCTATTTTTCTTTCTAAAAGGCAAAGATATTTTCACAGTCCCCTCTCCTTAACCTAGATAGATAGCTGTTCAGTTCCAATATCCTCTGAGAAATAGTAACAGATTTTCATATGGGAATGACCTGACACTTCCATTTACCTGGAGACTTTAGAAAGATTAGATAACTAGATGGGAATAGAATTCTACTCAAAAGAAATTATGAGCTGGATCCTGCAAGTCACTTATGAGCATGCAGCTGAGCATGAACAGTCCCACCAGCCCAGCTCACTCCCATTCTGACAGAAGCCATCTCTGGAGTGACAAATGGAGAAAGAGATTTCAGTAAAGCTACATTTACCCCATTACCTGCTAGATGGTGAGCATGTGAGATATTTGGAAAGCCAAGGTCCTGGTATGGAGGTTGGGGCCGTGCAGGACCCACTGGTTATAGAGTGCCTCGTGGGTGAGGACCCTATTGACTCCATAGGGCGCTCTGGCAGCCTTGAGAAGCAGGAGCTTGCACTGCTCATGGCTTTCTTGTCCTTTAGCCACTACAGTGGTTATCAAATTAAACCTGGCATGTGGAGTACAAGGCCTGAAAACAGCCTTCCATGCCCGTGCCATGCTCATGGGAGCAGTGCAGCCCTTGGTGCACATTAACTTCTTTGGGGAACCTCGATGACCCCAGGAGGGAAATGAGGAACATTTCCTCTAGCCACCTTTACTATAGGTAATTCCTCCATCCTATCCCCTTCCCACTATGCCTCAGGATAAATCCATAAACTGAATTTGAAAGGAACATGACACCTAATTTTTCAAGTATTCAGCCTCCTACCTCTACTACTCATGGAAGGAGAATGGCCTTTCCTGTGCAATGACTGTGGGAAACTAATTAAACTTCAATTAATGGATGGGATTACTCGTGTCAGTGATTAGTCAGACTTTTCATGATCAGGCCTTAACTTCTGGTGTTGCTTCCCCCATACCCTTTATGATGTGACGAATTCATCTCCAGAGAGAGAGAACCTTAGGAAACACAGAGCAGAAGGTGATATTTAAGAACTCACAGCAGAGGTATTTTACTCACTCTGGCACTGCATTTTGTATCTGTAGTCATTATAATTAATTGAACAATTGTTTATGTCTCTAAAAATAATTTAAAATACTTTGGTTTCAAAATGCAGTCTGGATATGACTTCTATTACTAGTCAGAAAGTATTTAAGAGAGTCTGATGCACTGTCTACAGAGAGTAGGAGGAAATTATGTTTACCACCCTCTTGCAAAATGCTGTCCTTTTAAATGTCTCCCAAGAACAGATTCTGAGTGAGGAAGGTATATTTTCAAGTCTTGTTTTCCTCTTTTGTTCTAGACAAGTGCTGGTTTTTTGTTTTGTTTTTTTTTTTACCACTTCTACCTTACTTCATGGAGCATGATTATTAATCACTAAAGCAACAAAAACACATGCTCAGTGCAAGTATCTAGAGGAATTTATGTATTGATTTTGATCCAAGGAACATATTATTTAAGACTGTCATTTGAGAATAATGCAATTAGACTATTTATAGTATCTTTTGATACAACTTTTTATACAGCTAATAAAGTGGTGAAGAGATGCACCATCCAAATTACAATATCCTGCATCACCTGATGTATCAGCCTATTAAATAGCTCATGATCTTCTTCTTGGATCAAGCTCAAGTCAGCTGGTGGAAGAGGGATTTAAGCAAAGGAAAGAGGAAGCTCCTCCCTAACCTTTAAGTAACTCCAACAAAGTATTCTGCTGCTATACAGTTTTGCAAAACCAGGATCATTGGCTATCCTTCCTCCTTTGCTTTGGAAAGGGTGCTGCACTTCCATGGTGCTTCCCTGCTTAGGTGCACTGGACTCCTCCTGAAGGCCCAGCAGAGAGGGGGAGAAGATCCCATGAGTCTCCACCAGCCTGCTTTTTCCTCTGTAGGCAGGGTGGCACAGCATGAGCAAAGAGGATCCTTCAAAGGCCACAGGCTCCAGTTTTCACACTGATGAACCCTGCAGGTGGAGTCCTCCCATCTGACTGGAGCAAGGCTCCTTACACTTTGGACCTGGCCTTGGGGTTGGTAGATCAGTGCCCAGAAGAGAGCCTAGCCTAGATTTCTGTCCGAGTCATCACTGGTCCCAGGAACCCAAGTGCCACACAAAGATTTTTCCCTGTCTTGGGGCTCCCCAAGACAGAAGGAGACCAGTTCTTCGCAGCAAATTTTCCAGGTCTTTAACCACAGTAATATT
Organism: Pardalotus punctatus; assembly: GCA_013400915.1. Classification (NCBI taxonomy): domain Eukaryota; kingdom Metazoa; phylum Chordata; class Aves; order Passeriformes; family Pardalotidae; genus Pardalotus; species Pardalotus punctatus. The sequence continues at coordinate 326,070 of VZTX01023287.1, forward strand.
ACAAGCCTCATTAAAACCTACTCCTTAGGGAAAATATGTAGTTAATATTCACCTGTTACTTGTTTATTGCACATTGTGACAATGCATTTCTTTGCTCTTTCAGGGTGAGAGTTCAAAAGAGCAGTGACTGACTCTACACATATATAGAATGCCTCATGCCATGCAAGATTATAAAGACAAGGCTTATGTATTGCCTTTTTCTAAATGTCCTGAGGGTATCTTTTTAATCTTTAATATGCTGGAGTGCATTGACATCCTCACTGGACAAAATTGACTAATCTGGGATTAGGAGCAACAGAGCTACTCCATGTTAGCACCGAGCCTGCTGAGCATCTGGGTCCATCAGCTCAGGCAACAGAGCTCTGTTGCTTTGAGCTCTGAACAAAGTGAGAATTCTGAAGAGCTACTTGTTAGGGTGAACATGAGAAACACTGCACTATAATCCACAATGAGCTGGGGACATAACCAAAATGGCTTTGGTTTTCAGCTTGGATAAAAAGCAAGAGTGAAATGTGGTCTAAAATTAGTTGGGGATCCCTGAAAAGTTTTGTGCATCTGCCCTCAGGAAGTTGGTGGCTGGGGAGCCTCATGGCCTGTGGGAACCATCAATGGCATCAAGGCAGCACAGCTGTTTACCATCATACAGAAAGAGGAAGTGGACAGCAGTGAAGTATCCAGTTCCCAAATAGACTTATAATATACCAAACACTCAGTGTAAGCAACTGTCACCAGGTGCTATGTGATTGTGTGGGGCCCTGTGGTTTGGAAGAGGAAGTGGCCGATGTTAGAGGGTCCATGGAAGTTTTTCAAGAAAGCCACTGCTTCTACTTTCACCACTGCTTGTTTCTATGGTACTAGATTTGTCACAGCTGTTGCTTGCACAGCTTTTCTTTAAGAAGAAAATCCTAAAGCTGTCATTTAGTGAGTGATACTCTTCTATAAACTATCTGGACTTCTATAAATATTGCAGACTCCATGCAGGGCATTATTATCTTATCTTCCAGGGAACATCTCTAATCACAGTCTACCCGCCCATGTCAATCTAGGACATATCCAAGCCTTAGAAATAGTAGTGGAAAAAACATAAAATGTTCTAACACATGGAGTTGGCAGACAAGTGCCAGACAAGATCACAAACTGTGCAAAATGAGCAGTCTGCAAGTGAATGTGCTTCCCTCTTTCCCCCATCCAAGTGCTGACTGAATATCCTATGATGATTACAAAATAATGCACTAGTTTTTTTTATTTTTTAAATCTTCTACATGAATCTCCCTTTAATCAGAGTTGCCTACTTGACAGTAACACAATTATGTGCAGTGGAACATCTTTGGTTCCATGACCAAAGTGGTCTCTTACTTTCCATTATGAATTCATGAACAGGTTTCCAGTTAAAACAGGATGATGTTAGAATGGGTGTTAAGTCTGCTGTGCAACAACTGCAAGACCTAATTACAAGCTCCTCATATGAGTAAACAGTAAATAATAATAAAGGTCAGAAAGAATTGGATGCTTCTATTCACCATTATCTTAATCAAACTCACCATTCAGGAAATGAATCCTGAATGCCAGGGAACTTGTTTTCTTTATTTCCAGGTTGGATTTAATACATGTCTCCCTTGGAAAGGGCTATCCATCGCACCAGAGTCTAACCGCAAAACATGAATTTCTGGTAAGTTCATGTATCATTTTATGCTGGAGAAGGGATGGAAAGGATTTTTTGGTGACAATTTTGAGGTGTGGTTCTGCAAATTGGCTTTATTTTGGTAAGAAAAAAGAAGAAGACCAGTGTTCCGTAGACCACACAGGTAAGGCATACCACAGGCTCTTCCTGTACACCATGTATGTGACCTAGGAACACCAGCTTCCACTGTCTGGCTGAATACAGAAGTACTTCACCCTCAGCAAAGGCAAACATATGGCACTGGCAACAGTCCAGGTACATAGACTCACACAAACAAAATGATAAATATATGGCTGTTGTCTTTGCTGTTAGTTACTATTTATGGAGCAATCTTGAAGTATGATGAAATATGAGATATGAAACTTTTTATTGCAGCACTGGCTGGAACCTGAAGCATTTACAGGTTTTCACCCTAGGCATTAGTTCACATTCTCTGTCACATACAAGCCTGGATACTATTTCAGCTGTTCAGGTACACCAATGAGATTACTACTCCTCAGGACGTCTTCTTGCCCAGTATTCAGGCTATCATAGCTGTCAAAGTATGGGTTTAAAATTTTAAAATCCAGGGCTGCTATATTTTATTAAAGAGTAAGTATTTTAATCATCCCTGGAGCTATTCAAATGCTAGTTTGGCATGGTCCTGGGCAACATGATGGTGGTGGCCCAGCTTCAGCAGAAGCAGTGGACCAGGTGAGCCCCAGGGATCTCATCCAGCCTCAGCCAGTGTATGATTCTATCATGTATTTCCTCTTAGCTTGCTCCAGCTGCTTTAAGTCACAATGAATTGGATCTATAATACCCATTTTAGAGGTATAACATCTCTTGCATTGTTTAGGAAGAATGCATAGCACTCAGACCTGGGGGGTGACACTTAAGAGTCAGAAAAGAATTCAAACCACTCAACATGAACTTGAATTCAACAGGATAGTTGGTCTAGCAACAGACAAGTACTTTTGGAGATCCGTGGAAAAAAAAAAAATTCGAACTTAGAATAAACAACTCGCGTCAAAATAACATTTCTTCTGGGTTTTGGGGGTTTTTTTTTGTTTGTTTGGTTTTGTTTGGGTTTTGGGTTTTTTTTGGTGCAGGGTAGAATGGTGGGCATTTTAAATGTGGAAGCTTTTCAAAGAGTGAGATTTGACAGAGTTTGCCAAAGATCTTTGTATGCATTTTGAGATGGCTTCATTTCCATCTCACATATTTCAAAATCCAGGTGCTTCAGAACGTAGCCCGTCCACCTGATACCTTATAAATTACAAAGTGATTCTTGATGGGGTAGCAAACTCATAATAATTTTAAAACTAGGACCAGAATCTAAGGAGCCAATTCTTAGTATGGTTTTGTTCAAAAGTTTCAGGAGGGCATCTTTCATTATATGTTCAATTTTGATGATAATTTGTACTTATTGCTCAAAATTAACACTTCCTTCTGCTATCAGAGAGAAGATACCTACTTAGAGAAAATTTCTTAACATATCCATATAGTCTTTCATTCATGTTCGGTGTCACTGAAGCCAATTCTCAATGTATATGTTTAGTAATTTTGTTTACTATGCAACCATGTGAACAGATTAGTGACTCCTTACTGGAATTAAAATAACAGCAAGGAAGCAAAAATAGAAGTATAGATTTATTAGAGAAGTTATCTAAAATACAATATTCTTTTCCTTTTTAAATTAGAACATATATTATTTCAATGAAAAGATATTTTGTATTATTTCTATGGTAATAACAACTTTTAAAGATAACATTTAATTTAGAACATTTTTAATGAAAAAACCCAACACTACCATTAAGACAGAACTACAGTTGTTGACAGCATGGGTAAAAATGCAAAACAGTTGCAAAAATATTTACATGTCAGTTTCTTAAAATCTAAAAAGTCTAATTCTAAATACTCATGTTGCTTAACTTTCTCAAAATAATTTTTTTTTCTAAATAGTAGCTATATTCTGTATATCCTGTGCTTCTTACAAAGCTTCAAGTTATCGTTAGTTACGTGTACTATCACACCAGTGGATGAGGTTTCTTAAAATGGCTTATTTTGCTACCACCATATCCTCTCCCAAGTAGCCAAAATACTGTTATACCAAAGTGTCAATCGCAGTAATAGTCACCAAAATGCACACAGCCACCCACCCCCTGCTTCCCCCAACCCCACACCTTAAGAACCCTTTCCCATTTGGCCAAGAGCCTTTCACATTTCATTACTTGGCATTTCAGATGCAGAGCAAAAGAAAGAATGGATCTGGGAGACAAGATGTTGCCAGGGCACGCATGGCAAAGGTTTGATTTGGGCTTAGCAAAAGGGGCTCCTCACAAACACAGCAATTCCTAACACTCTCAGCACTGAGGTTACTGGAATGAGGCTCTGACTTCTCTGCTCTTCAAAGGCTGACATGGGCGCCAGTTGTCCACCATATGGCACACAGGCTCATTTTCAGCATTGAAGCAAAGGCCACGGAGTTTACACATCTGTGGAAAAAGGCACAAATATCCCCAAATTTCAGCATCCTCTCATTTCAGCAGGACTATTTGAATAGATACCTTGGGCCTGAACCAGAGCTCCAACTCAAAGCTCTGCCAGCACTAGTGGTCTAGAGATGGCATCAGCACCCACATGTCTGCATTTCATCCACACCATTTCCTGCTGCTGACACAGGCTCTCCTGTCCACAAAATATCCTTGCAAGAACAACTATGAAAGCACAGAAAACAATGACATAGGCACACATTTTCTGAAATCCATGTGCAAAGAGGTGTTTGTCCTTGATCCAGATCTGAATTTAAATGCTTTCAGAATCCTCTGCAAATTGTACAGTTTGGGCTCTTTTTATAGATTTTTTTTTTTAGTCCATTTGAAATAGTAATAAATAAAAAAGGCCCTACCCTTGGGTCAAAATAAAGCTCTTGAATAAATCCAAGTTATCCTGATTTTCAAATACTGTGAAGCAGTTTTCCCCTCCCACATCTCTAGGATCATACTATAAAGTTGTGGTACTTGTTCCTAAAGTACAATTGGTGTTTGCATAATCTGATTTAATATAAGCACTTTTATGTCTAAATGGGTATCTCCAAAACTCATAAAAAGATTGTGCCCAAACAATAACCCACCCCAAACACGATCTCACAGATACAGGTGGAAGTGTTAATAAATGTATATAGGTGGGACACGGGATTTCTGACAAGTTGGGTTACAGACCGAGTTTTTCCTCATTCAAGGAAAAAGGCCCTCATCAGTGACCTGTCTCCCCTGGAGTTTACCTTCAGGACCAACCAGAATGAAGTTCAGCACTCAGCTTCTGCCAGGAACTGCTCTGTCTCTATAGCAAACGATAACAGGCTTGCTACACCCTGCTGTTATATCCAGCTTCTATCTATCTTTGGAAAACCTGCTTATTTAAAACCCTGCATCAATACTCTTTTATACAGTTTCTTGTTTTGATCAGTTTGGGAATGAAAAGGCAAACTGTCACACTGTGGAAATGATGATGGTAATAGGGAGGGATGTGTGGGGGAAAAACAAGCGGTGTCTTTTACCACTTGTAGGTGGTTGAAGTAGGTATAGTAGGAAAAAACCACTACTTTGGTGAATGTGCTTCTGCCCTATAATAAAACTGTATTTGCAAACTTTGGTTTATCAACAGCAATTGGAGTAGTCTGGAGTAAGTAAACAGAGTCAACTTTAACGCTTCCTTGCAGTTTACTAATGGCAATCAATCACTGCTATAGTTATTACTTCCAATAGATCTTCCTCATCATGTGTTCTATCTTTTATTATGATAAGTTCCACAACAGCTCAGTTGCATTTTCTTTCACATCAGCTGAATAAACCCCCTAGAATTAGGTGCAGATTGTTAGCCTATCTGTCATTGATAAAAGAGACTTAAGAATTTGAAGGTTAAACTAAAGCCCTTTGGGGCTAGTTCGTATTTATAGGCTCTAGATTCTATTTATATCCCCCAAGCACACAGATCTGAATCCAATGGAATCTTGCCTATACGTAATTTCATTAATGGATGGCACAGAAAGCCCGGGCCAAGAGTGATTTAATCCACTCAAGCTTCTTCCTCCTAGGAAGACGAGCCTTCTCACTCTGGTCAACAAAGTATTTTCTTAGGCAGCAGACTTCTGGAATCTGCAAGTTTTGCCTCTTCCAAACAATGGGAGCTTTGTTAGAATCGTCACAATTCTGCATAGGATTTCCCCATCTGTTCTATGACAAACAGAACTTGCAAAAAGAGCTCTGTGTCCTGGAAATGCTGGAAAATCAACAGACCAACTACAGCTCTACAGTGTGAGAGTGGGACTGCAGCACACATGCTCCTCAGGTGCTTGGTACACCTGGCCTTTTCAGGGCAAGTACACCCAGAGAGGTGATTGCGTCTACAGCGAACCTGCTGATGCTCACAATACATGCTAGACTAACTCTGCATGTGCAAATGGTTCTTTCATGCATGCCTCAATTTTCCAGATTTTTACCACATGACAGCTCTAACCATTTATCTGGAAAATAGCTAATAAAATTTTTTAAACTCCCCCCCCCCCCCCACTTCCCTGGTGTATCCAAGTAGAGGACAGCTCTACATTTTACAGCAAACTCTACTTCCACAAGCAGAAGCAGAGCCCTGTCAGAAGAGGATTACCACTTCAGACAGGCATTTTTGACACTAGCTAATACCTTGCACAGCTCTGCAGTTACGCTGCCACTTCACAGATCACCTGGTGGGCTGAACTGAAGCCATCAGTGTAACCCCAGTACACATCTACTGACACCATCCATTGGAGACCTACCTGCTCAGGGCTCACAGTGATGGGCTCCTTCAGAACATGCCAGATCACACATTCAAGCAGTGGTGGAGTGGTCAGTGAACCAGGGTATGTCCAGTAGTCTCTGCATGCAGGAAGGAGTCCAGTGGGGTCAAAATTTGTGAAGGCAGCTTGCTTTCCCTACAATAAAGTAAGCAGATGGGCTGATGTCAGGGAGAGACCACATATACCCACTGGGATTGCAGTAGTAAAGTCTCCTAGGAAAGCTCCATGTTTGGAGCAAGGCAGAAACGGAATTTGGCATTAAGTGTTGCATGCCAACTGTAGTACATTTGAGATTAAATACTCTCAGCAACGTATTTCTTACAAGATTTTCAAGATACTGTTTCTTATATCAAATGCTGCATTTACATTCCTTGGTCTCAGAGATAAGATTTGACCTTGCTTGAAGAACAGTGAGATTTCAGATGCCATATGCACTGATTGCACTGGAAACACAGAAACTGCGAGACCTGTTGGAACGACCATTGCAGTAAACAGCAATACCCATTTACCTCAAAGGAAGGCTGATGAGAAAGATGACAGTGTAGTCTCATTTTTTACCCTTCCTGTCCACATTTCTCATTGGTACAGGCCTTTACCCACTATGAAGGTACCTAATTACTCACTAAGTACTTTCAGTTTCTCATTATTCAGTGCACTAAGATCACACACACACTGGACACAGTATTTAAATTACAGAAAGCCTTTTTTTCCCCTAAGTTATATATCCTGATCAAACTGTTTATTTGAACTCTCTCTAGAAATGGCCAAGAGAAGCATACCCTCTTGGAAAAAGGAAATTTAGCCCACAGATAAGGGGAAATGCCTTTTCCATCTGTTACCACTGACTATAAAGGGCACCTAGGAAAGTAGTTTAGATTAGGAAGATGAATCCTACCCTATAGGTTTAAATACAGTTAAAAGACAGAGAAGTGTAGTTGCAAAGACAAATGATCACTGTTTCTAGTACTCCATGCTCTCTACCACAAATTCATTCCAATCTGCGTTGCTTTTAGGATTATAGGAGCACCGTGCTGATGGCAGGAAGGTTTGGTTTACTTTCATACATGCAGCAGGCTGGGAAGAAGTAAAAAAAATCTACTTTCCAAAGAAGATAACACAGCACAGCTGTGATGGGAGTCAATCAACACAGACAGAAAATATTACCTTGGTTTGAATGGAGCCCAGAGCATCCACAACCTTCTGTATCTCGGGCTTGGCATTTCCCACCTGTAACACAAACCATACAAAAAGAAAAATCACCATGCAGTCTCATGACACTTTTAGTTTTCTGTTACAGTTCTCAAGGAAACATTTTTCCAGCCACATTTCATTACATAATAGGAGTATTACAGCATAAGTGACTAAAACAGTCTCTGTAAAATCATGCCAGTTGACAATGAGCACAAACGGGTCAGCCAAGGACATTGAACAGAATAAAGCTATTTTCATTTACAGTGTGTGGATTTATTTTTGGACCTAAGCTGCTCTTCATTTATGGAAGTCACCCTACTAATAAAATAGTCACCCTGAGTGAGGCCAGGATGGACTACTACAAACCGATGGGGTAGACACCTCCAGCCAGCTGTGAAGACAATTCAACTAAGACAAAACACTCTGGCCATTTACAACTAAGACAAAACACTCTGGCCATTTAACAATGACAAGAAAAGGAAAATAGGTGTGTTTTAGGCTGGTCATGCTGCAGATTCATACACACATAACTTGGTCAGTTACACACACCACATTTCACTGCTAAGAGTTATGGCAGCATCACTGTCTTGACGAAGGCAAGAATGCAGCTACAGGGCTGCCACAGTGATAGATGGCAGTCATACTCCATGGCTAGTGTACAACTTTTATAGGAAAAGGAAGGTAAGAATTTGGAGCACCACGTCATTTGCTATGGATTTAGGCAGTATAGCACACTGCTGCCTTATTCTCTATTTTCTGCTCTTAGGTTCCCCCCTGCAACCCAATGAACGTGCTGGACAAATAATACAAAAGAAAAGGTTTAACAAACCTTCATGAAGATGCCCACCACAGCTAAACCATCAGGATGCTTCACAGCTTCAGCAAATTTACCATATTTTACATTCCAGTGAACAATATGGAGCTAGGAGCAAGAAAACAAAAAGCACTATGAAGATTTTATTTCATCCAAAATACTTCACAAATGAAGATGCCAGGAAGTAATTTATTAAGAGCAAGATGGTGTTTTACTGCTGAGATTTGAAAGCTTTTGTGTACAGCTAAGAATTTGTTGAATTATTTATCTACTTTAAAGTCTCATTTATTCAAAGAGATTTCTGTAATGTATTTTATTTTGCTTCTCACTCCTATTCCCAGATGAGTTTTAAAGGCAAGCTGTGGCTGTCTTTTCATCCAGTGAAACTTGTATCTTCAACATAAGTTTTTCCCACATACAGCTTGCAGGATTTTGATGTAGTATTTCAATGCTATATATCCTGGAGTTCTTATCAGCACTTATTGCCAGTGTCAGAAGAAACAGAGAAGACACACTAACTACAGATCTGACTCAAAATTTAGAAAGTTTTTTTTGAAAAAAAAAAAAACAGTCCTATCCTTTTCTGGAAATATTTGGAAAAGAATATGAAATTAATCTCCAGGTCATGTTAGCCAGGATGTTACTTTCTTTTTAATTTCCAATTTATTTCTAATTTAAGTTCGTCAGGCTGTTTCCCCACATCTACAAGTAAAGTCAAACAAGTAATTATGGTACTGTGAGAGACTTAAGGCAATTGCAAGTTTCTCAGATAAGATAAAAGCTACTTCTATCTCTTGAAAAAAATCAGCAGAACCAATGAATTTGTGGGGCCGTTTCTTTTGCCTGCCAATGTAAGTGTTCGGTGAAGGTGTATTTATGAATATATTTTAGAAGCCTGTCACAGCATCCAGAGGTAGATCTCTACACAGAGGACAAGGAAAAGTGGGATGCAAGGCAGTAAAGACACTGAGTTTCTCTAGTCAGACTGTAATATGGAGTCTTAAATGGTCCAAGGGACATCTGGAGTCTCAAGGGTATCACAAAGAATGCCTGTAAGATCTCACTTTGCTGTCTGCCCTCTTCATAGCTCCCCTTGATTCTTGGTTAACAAAAGATGAAAAAATCTGCCCCAAAATTATTCTGCTGCTTTTATAAATACTTCCAATGTTAAAAACTGAAGCCAGGAAAAGGGGATGTGTATGTACATCCAGAGGTGTTCATACTCTACATTGCAGAGGTGCTGCAGTTCTATTTCTTCATAATTTCCAAGAGTTACTGAGAACACAGGGAAATAATTCTGCTTCTCTTTGACATAAGTATTAGAGAAAAGAAATATTACAATTCTAACCTCTGCTCTTACAAGGAGTATGTTCTAAGGTGGCATCATACCCAAATCGTCTACAGTAACCTCCTCCTATGAAGATCTGTAGAGCATGTGCTATTGTGGTGGAATACTTGAAAAAAAATCCAATTCATTATACAAAGAAAAATGGAGAAGGTAAAGCACATCCTACCTCTGCATCATACTTCACACCATCCACAGTATGCTCAGACCCCTGACCTTCACAGGATCCCCAGTGAATGTGAAACTGCGCCAGCCTGTAGACTCCATCCAGGGCTCCTCCTTGCAGCACTGCGAAGCAAAAAACCTTTATTAGCAACTCCCATAACTTTTGTTATCAAGTCTCCCTTCAGACTGGAACAGCTATCCCAAGTCTTCCACATGATTTACAGTTCATTGCATGCTGTCATGCTACTCCAGATCATCCTCAATGGTAGATTACTGAAATACACCAAAATCAATAATAAATGCATAAAAACATAAGGGACTTTACAGTGAGCATCTCATCAGCAATTTAACAGGCATGCTAATATTACAAGTGATGAGGGTAGATGTAACTTTTCTGTCACCAAATAGATAAAAAAAATCTCTTTGTAAGAGGCCCACATAGAATTATTCTAAGGAAGTACATTTGAAGACCAAATCATCTTTCATTTACCAATGTACTCTGTCCTTTAATTTTAGACACTTCATCCATTTAGGCCTTAATCCTGCAAATCCTGTGGCAGATTGGATTGAGTAAAATGTTTTTGGTTCCAAATTAAACCTGAACACCTGCTAGCCATGGGTTGCAGCAAGGTAAAGAATGCGGTACAGGATAAGACAGCACAGAGATGTGAATTCAAATCTCTTGTCCTTCCCATTGTGGTAAAAATGGCAATGCCTGCACAGGCAGATTTTTTAAAATGTGGATTGGAAACCAGTTGTTTATTTATGCTCTCCATTATCTGGCATGGGACTGCTTTAAGTGAAGTTCCCAGCTACACTTTGAATTATACAAGAGCGAGGTCCCTTATTTTACTTGTTAGTTTTACCCTTCTAGTCAAACTGTGACCAATCACCATTATGATATGCAGGATCAAGCCTTATTATAGAATGCTCAGGGCACAGACAATGTCTCCTCCAGTGCAGCATGAAGCACAGAATAACAATAACTAGTCCTATTAAATAGTTCTATTTATCTAAGTTATCAGAGCAAGGTTTCACACCAGTTTGTGGTTTGGTTGGGGATTTTTTCAATTTTTTTTTTCCCCAAGCATTTCAAATCCAAATTCAAAATTAAGCCTTTAAGTTGTTAATATTTAAAAATTTAACAACAAAAAGTAATTTGAAGTGTTAGATATTTTAAGACACCAATTTCTCTCTATAAATATATATACAATACAGTGACAGAAGAGTGTTGACATCAGATATTCCATGTAAGTGTGCTCTGTGTATGCGCCACGAAATGATTCTGTGGAGTAAAAATGCTTTCCTCTCAGTCTCCAATTAGTCTAGCCACTAGCACAATACGTGCATGTGCGAAAACATACATCAAATGCCGATTGGAAAAGGTGGCTGCGTGTTCAGGTTTGAAAAAGTCTCATTGTAAACAAGCATGGACAACATCAGCCGTGGATATAAACAATACGGTGAGAAGGACTTCACTAAAAATCTGCAATACATGAAAATGAAATAAGATTTTTTAAAAATTCATTTGTTTCAACCAGTGTTCCCTACACATGCAAAATTTGGCTTCAGTGGACAAATCCAGCATTTGTCTGGAGCTCCTTTCGTAAATATATTTAGAAGTCTCCCAACACATTTCTATTCCAAAAACGTGAATATATGTTTCCCTGCAGCCTTTGTAATTTCCAATACTGTAGCCAACAGAAAAGGACTTCCCCTACCTATTTCCAAGCTATCTCATCCAAAGAAGAATGGCTACTTAAAGCAATCAAACAGGAACATAACTTATTCTACTTTTACATGTCTGCATGTGCTAGTTGCCAAGAAGCATAACTGTTTCAAGCACAGGACTACAAATCTGAGTACTTTTTTCAGAATGGCGGCTGTGAATGGGCATTAGTTTCTTTTGAAAATGAAGCAACCGGTTGCTGTGTCTTTACAGATGCAAAATCACTACATCCATACAATATTGTGTTTCATTTTAAAATGATGCCAAGGAGTTGCAATGTTTCAGTTTCAGTTCCTTTAGCTCATGGTCTTGCTGGTAGTTGCAAGTACAAATGGACTGAGGTTCCACCACTCCTTAACCTCAGAAAGCACTAGCAAAGCACAGGTTAATCTGCCATTATTAATCAATGGGAAGCATGCTGAAAAGCAGAACCATGCAATGTTCTTGAATTAATCTGCAGTGTTATTTCTCTACACAAAGTTCGCTATAGTCTCAAAACCCCAAAAGATGCAGAAAAGTCTCTTTGCATTTTTTGCTTACTTTTCTCATTCTGTGGTTCTCAAATCCAGAACTAGCTTATTTTGACACACAGCAGAGCATTCAAAGAAAGTAATAATTAGATTAGTGTGAATGAATACAAATTCAGCAGGTTTAATTACAGAATAGTCCTCTTGTTCTAGCCTACATTAAGCAGTTATTTTGTTTTAATACTTCTCAGCCTTTCCAAAAAAGTAAAATTTAAAACTAAACTTAAAAGGCAAAGTTGAAATGATAGAACTGGTTTTTTCTTCAGCACAAGCTGTTTAAACCATAAATAAATGCTACCAACTTTTGCAACATAAAAGTTCACAGAGAATCAGAGCAACATTCACACCAGGAACTCCCCTGTCTTATTCCCTGTGACAGGCATATCAACGCAAGACTACATTGATTGTAAAGACGTCCAACTTTTCCATCCCCTTTTTAAAAGGATGGGGAAGTTCTGATCCATATTTGAGCATTTCATCATTAGCTCCCTTACTTTTGAAATTATTATTAGTGAAAACAATTCTGAAAATACATATCCCTGTGATCCCTTCTGCTCCATAGCACAGCTTCAGATGCAATGCTGTCTGAACACAGCACAAGATGAGCTGAAAAAACATTCTTTTTTCACAGATTCGATCTACTCAACACAGTTTACATCATAACCTGGTCTTCTGTTATAGCCCAAGAGGTGACAGCTTGACAATGCCCATTTATCTTTTGCACTATTAGACAGTTATTTTAAATGTAACAGTGAGACAAATCTGGAACTACTTTCCTTAGATTAAGCAATGGTAACTTTTTCCCATTACCATTCTACTTTCTACCCTTTACTGGAAAAGTTATACTTGTAAAAGCTAGTAATTATATTTCACTGTTAAATGATCTCATAATATGGTGTAAATTAGATGCACAGAAGTATCAGCAATACTAATTCAGAAAGTCAAATAACCACACAAACTGTTCCACTTACAGGACTTACACCGACTGTGGGATTTCTTGGATATGGAAGGCGAAGTTGATTTGATTCTATTATGCTTTATTTTGGGATATTTGAAAACACACAGAAATCAAAGGGCATTTTGCTGCATCTGGTAGAGCTGTTTACTGAGGTCATACACCTTCACTGTTCTATTTAAAGGCAAGTCAGTGGACAGTTATCCTTCCAGTGTAGGACAGAACAGTCTTGTAAAAAAAAACAAAAAAAACACTATGGACTATTTCATACCTTTTTTCAGAAAGCAGCAGCATCTACATCTGAATTTTTGCAGGAATATTATTTAGTTAACTCCTATAGGATATTCTCTCTATACAGAACAAAAGACTAGTAAATTTCATCATGGCAATAAACATGTCAAAGGAGTAATCAAAATGGTGGAACTACAAGACTGTTTAATGAGTTAGATTGAATTCCTTCCTGAGATACAAATTAGTGTGACAAGAAAAGGTACTACTACAATGTTGTTAATCTGAGAAAATGCAGAATGAGAAAATAGTCTTCAAATGACAATCATTGACAACAAACCTCCTTCCAGTAGCTGAAATAATGGGTCCACTAGAGCACAGTAGATGTCCAAAGCTCCCGACTTAGAGAATTAATTCTAATTGTGATTCCACCTAACAAAAACCCAGCAGCAGGACATTTCAAGCATCTACCTTGGAGGATAACACTCTTGCACACACATGGCTTTAGCACAAAGAAAACTATGATTTTATATTAGCCTACAGTAGATGTGCACATGTAAATGACATTGTAAGTATATGTTTATGTAAACATATGCACAGAAGCACATATTAATATTAATATTTTGTAAGCTTTTATGTATACACAGGCATCTGTACAATAGAAAACAGGACTTGAAGAGACAAAGCACATGAAGCATTACTTAAGGAAAGAAAAAAAACAACTTGAGCACCATGTCCTATTAATGACATGAAAAAGGCTCTTATAAGGATGCTCAGGAATTAGCCTTGTGTTCTTATGCAAGGATGGGCTTTCCTATCTGACAGACGAGAGTTCAGTTAGGGTGAGCTGTCACTTCTGTGAAACATGGAGTACAGAGAATCACATTTTGTGAGATGTTTCCTTCTTTATGTTATCTCTTTCAGACATTCCTCCTAGGATGTTTTATCATGACAAGCAAGAAGAGCAAGACAGCATCTGACTGTAGGGCTCATACTTGCAGAAGATATCTGTAATGGGCCTCTCCATGCAAAAAAAATAAAAAATAAAAAAATTGGTATATCATAAGGAAAAAAAAAAACCCAAACCTACTTCTGACCTTGCTAGAAGTTTAGCCTGATAAGGCTAAAAGGATGTTCCACTGAGATAGGCCAGAATGAAACAGCTGCCAAAACACAGCAAGTCGGAAGACGTGTGTATCTGCAGTAGGTCAGTGGTTCCAATTCACCTCAGTTGAACTCTTTCATCCAGACTGGGCAGCAGCCAGAAAGACTCTGACCTGCTTCAAGATACAAAGTCATTTAGGTTCTTAACATTCCTCCAACTCCACGGGAGCAGTGAAGCTTATTTCGCATGTATTCTCTTAAACAGAGATTCTCTGAAAATCATAAGATGCTGTACTGAGTCTCTGACCAGGCTTCAGCCCTCACACTTCACATGATATAGGCTGACAACAATTTTAAGAACCAAGTTGTAAGCATTAAAATTCTCTTGAAAGAAACAACTGGTTTAATTTCTGATAGTAATACTTAAAATACTGATCCAGTGACTCCTTACTGTACTGAAAATAGTATATTGGACAGTGTTCATCCTACTTTGAAATCTAATGAAGGACAAACTTAAGGTGTGAGCACTGCCTCTACATATGCAGCAGTCCCTCACGCCTGTAAGTTACTAAACAAATTATCAGCTGGGAGGGGTGGTAATCGTGACATCTGGCACACAGCTTCATTACATCTTAAAAATAAACTTTTCCAAGTGGCCCCAGCTGATAACAGCTGACTAGTTTCTCCTGGTTTTGCATTAAAAGTGCCTCTAGAGGAGGGATTTGGCAAAACAGAAGGAAGTTTCCATGATTCTTAAGTGCACAATTCAGGTTAAATTTCTGCTCAGAAGTTCCATGTTAACATTAAAAAAAAAAAAAAACCCAAACAAAAAAAACCAAAACCAAAACAAAAAACCACCAACCATTAACCAATCCCACCCCAGAGTCAATGAAGAAGGGCACTTCTGTGTTCTGTAAAGAAATGAAGACCTGAAACATGCAGGACTGATCTCAAGCCCTCTCATCTTCCTTTCCAGTTCCTGGAAATACTAGAGCTATTCAAGTCACTTGTTTACACAGACTTTGCAGATTCTGGTGATCCCAGTTCACAGGAAAAGTGACTTAAAGATCACAAGCTCTTGAAACCTCTGACCTTTTAGCCAAGCAATGCACAACATTACTTGTGACATAAGCAGGTGTCTGAATACAGTCCCCTAAACCTATAAGCAATTAGTTCTCCGATTTCTGATTCCAAAGGATCAACAACACACTGCTTAAGCTATAGTGCACTGTAGGCCTTCAATCCATGACCCTATACTGATGACATGCAACATTTTTCTGGCACAGTTAATATTATATCTTTGGAGCTGGAAAGCCTAAAAATAGACCAGTAGCAGTGACTTTGATTAAGAGTTATGCCTTAAAGACATCAAACCGACATGTTTCTTCTTCCATTTACCAACTGAGGTTGGAAGTGTAGGAAAAGAGCAACAGCGGTACAACTTTCAAAGAAACTCACTGCCAACTGAGCAGTACTAAAACACTGGCTCTTCAATAACCACTGTAACAAAAGAGATTTGCCTGTTTACACCGAGTCATAATTCAAGACAGCTGATGTGTATGCATTAATATTTACAGTTACAGAAACAATCAGGTAATATATTGGATTACAACTACTGAAAGACTCCCAAGGAGGGCTAGCCTCAAGGCGACTACAGTATTTTCATTTCCAAGATCTTCTCATAATTATTAAGTTCTACTATGATTGAATATTTGCAAAAATGTCAGATTTACTTGGGACACTGACTTGAATTTCAATATTGTCTCTACCTCAGTGGCAAGGAGAATGAAACAATTAAGAGACTTACCCACAAGCATAGATTACCAGCACACTTCGTAATGTCTCTAGAGTTTTACACCATAGTTGCAGTTTACTTCTGTCAGGTTCTACAGCTAAAATATTATATTTTAACATTCTTGTTATAGAATAAATTCATGGTTGATTGACTTCTTTCTTTTATACTCATCAAACACTCGATCAGAAAATACAGAATACATAGTCTACTGTTGTGAACATGTCCAACTTGAACTTCAGGATTTAGATAAATTCTGAAACATTTCAGGAAAACTCACACAGAGAACACATTTTATGTATGTTACAAAATCTTCTTTCAGGCTCTTGAGGGTTTTTGAGCAAAGTCATGTCCTGTGGTTTTACAGCTCTGAGAAGTCACTGTTTAATTCTATCTTTTAAAGTGAGTGAAGCAATACACAAGTCCTTACAGAAGACTACAATACAAAATGTTTAATATGATAAAATAAGTATCCTTAATGAGACTCCTCTGCTATAAAGTTCCTAAATTGTAATAACACACCTTATTTTAAGAATTATCATAACCATTTGCTTCACTCAAACGTGTAAGGTCTGGTCCCATCACAAGTGTGGATGAACCTGAATTCAAAATTTTATTCCTACTGACACTTTTATCATAATGAATTTTTACTGTCAAAGTTAAGAGCAAATTTTAAAAACTAAAGAATTTTAGAGATGAATGCCTAAAAATAATTTCCACTACTGTTAAAAGATAGTGGATATGAATATTAAGAAAGCAACTCCAAGAACTGAAGCGAAGAATGACTAAGCAACAACTGGAAGGGGAAGTTCACTGTCCAGTTTCTACATACAAACCCAAGCATTCTGAAAGGCTCCAAGGATACAGGACAGAAAATATTCTTTTCTGTAAGGGGAAAACATGGGATTTCTCCAAACAAAAAATGTTCATAAACATGGCAAAGCTGGCTTGTGAATATTCTTTCCATACACCATATCTACCAACTTGCAACCATGAAATATGAAGGGGATTCACTTTGGGAATTAACAGAGCCTTTACAAGTATATTCTGGAGTGTAACAGCCGTCACACAACCCAAGACAGTTGCTACAAGCAAGAACTGAAATCAAAGATTGAGAGGTAATTGCTTAACAAGAGGATTTTTCTAAGCATTGTTAGTAATGTCTAAGCATATCTAAAAAAATAACAAGAAAGTAAAACAAAGTCAGGTTCTAAAGCTATCACAAATAACACAATTTCTCTCTTAGAAATTCATTGTAAGAAAATTGTATAGGTCATAAGCCTAATTACAAGTTGAATCAAGAGTTAGGCCTATAAAGCTCCACCTATTAGAAAATAAATCTTCTGGAAGCAGAGCAAAAAGGTATTTTTTTCTCTGAAGTTACATCAGTCACATAAATTGTATATATTATTTTTGTTGAAAAAGCTGAACTTTTATTTTACTTTCTTACTCAAAGTAATATAGATATCATTTTAAGAAATCCCAATTTTTTCTTTTGTTTTTCAGATATGGACAGAAGCTTCACACAACTTTCCTGATGCATACATGTAAGGTAACAGATACACATTCTGCAGGGAAAAAAATCAAATTGGATTATTCTAATACCTACTTGTTCTCATTTGTGATCAACATTGTTTGCATTTCATATTTCTGAATCAAAGAAATAAGTAACAGCTTCTTTCAGAGAGTTTTATCCAAACATCCATTTTAGCTTTCTTGCCTGTTTTTATTATGCTATTACTACCTGTTTTGTTTTTTTAAAATCACAAAAAACTCCTTTTGCGTACTTTGAAGAGCAGAAGTGATCAAACAAACATTAAGACTTAGAACTGCAGTTCAGTTTGCTTCAGTGTCTTTTCTTATGAGACTGAAGATTCTTAATGAAATGGGATCTACTTCACATGCAGTTACTCATTGTGAAGATTATTCACAAACAATGATCTTATTACTTCATTTTGCGCCTACTACTACAGATAATTCATTACCACATATGGGACAGCTCATAGAAACAAGCAATACAGCCTGTGGGAAGTATTTACAGGATATTATTCCATTGTCTTCTGCAAAACATACTAGCACATCACATAAGCTCACACAGCTTCTCCTTGTGACTGTTGTGTGATGTCTAACCAAGAACTGGGTATGCACATTTGAGTCTCAAATTCAGAATCCAGCAGATGCAAGTCAAAGACAGCTCTATTTTGTGTAAGGAAAGTAGGTTACCTAGTTAACTGCATACAAATGAACCCATTAAGTGTGCTGCCAGGTAGATTCTATGCACTGTAATTTTCAATAGAAGTGTAATACTGAATGATCCACCTTTACCTAGCTTCACAGAGGTCTGTTTAGTGGTTTTTGTTTCTAAAGAATAATAATTTTCTGATTCACTAATGGAGATACTGAGAATATTTCTACTTGCATCTCCTATCCTCCCACTCTGAAAGCTGTGTCACTGCATATTTGTCAAAGGATCCCTGTCACAGATGTTCTGGTTCTACACTGATTTCTCATAAAAAGCATTCTTCCTACAGATATTTCTTTTAAATTATTGTATGTTCTTGCCATTTTTTCCTCACAATCCGATTTTCACAGTTCTTTCCAGACTTAGGCACACACAAAGTGAACACAATAGTTTTTTATACTATGGAGACCTGAACCTGTTTCCTTGGGGCTCAGTGAGGGCAGGATGGCAGCAAGAGCAGACTTGCACGTATCCAGTAAAAACAGAACACCTTTTTCACTCTGGATCATTTACCTTATTTTCCATGATACTGTTAAAATGAATATGCATCCAGCTCTGTTAGCGCCCCAGTGTTTCAGAAAAAATAACACTATAAGGTCAGAATACCTTTTTCCTCTCTGTTTTAAAACCACACAAATATTAATGTTGATGCTCTTTGTAAATTATACATAGACCTATGTGTATTTATACAACCGTTAACAATTATGTCTGACCACTTAATATTGTTCAGCATAAAGACTGTAATTAAGATATAAAGTTAAATTCTTACAGCAGTGCTGAATGTCTGTTATACTGCTGTATTACATTAACTACAAGAACCTCATATTTTTAGTAGGCACGGATCATTTGGTTTCAGCACCATTCCCTAAATGACATGGCCAACAAAATGCTTAGGAAAAATAGGACACTTGCTCAAGCAAGTTAAATCAGGCAGTGTCTAGAGAAAGCAATGACTTACAACAGGATTGTTTTTGTTGTCCAAATTAAAAATAAAGGCACACTCATTGTGGCAGAGTGATGATTTCTGCAAATGCAGAGAGATGAAAAACTACAATTAAAGACAACCTACAAAACCTGTGTTACAAGGGCAACTTGGATTCAGCCTGTCCATCAGAAAGGCCTTTCCTTTCAGTAAGGATTACTGAAGGTTTGCAGGATTCAGTGCTTAATTTTACCACACAGCAAGAGACTGTGAACTGACTGCCTGCTAGCAAACTTTGAAGGAATGCATTAGACACTTTACCTTGAGAAAGCCCGGCATCAAGAAATGTCAGGGATAATGCTTTTTTGAATTACAAAAGAACAAAGAGGTATTTTCTAATCATTCCTCTGTTTCTGTACTAACCTGGGAGCAATACTGGCTTCAGAAATATGAAATAATATTTTGATAACCAAAGAAACTATTTCTGAACTATTTCCACTTCAAGTTATTAACTAATCCTTTGCAATTCTAAGGTAAATTTTTTCCTACAACATATTTTGCCTCTTCTACAACATATTTTGCCTCTTCTTTTAACTATTTGATCAGTAGCATACGATAACCTATGCCTAAAATTGCTCTTGTCAAGTACTTCTAATTTTTTTTCTTTCCACAGCTGAGCCCTTATCCTGATCCTTCTGATTCACACAAAAATAAAACCATTCACTTCACCAGAGTTTAGCTGCCTGGATAGGCTTAGTTTCTCCTAATGGGATCTCATTTTCCTCTCTGCTGAATCCTCACCTTACAGAAGCCAGAACACTGGTATGTTTTCATCCTTAAAAAACCCTTATGGATTTAGTACACATTTTAGCAAGTACAAATTTTAGCAAGAGCAATTTCTGCCATTCCTCTCCTGCTCACAAAGGTGAGGTCTCACCTGACTTGTCAGAAGAATCATCAAACTCCACGTTGAAGGAGTGCCCATTGTTGACGATGTTTCTGGCCGTGCTGGCATCATAACTGAAGCTGAGAGGCTTCAGAGAGGAGTCATACTTGGCGGACTTGCTGTTGATGGCAATAGGGGACTGGCGCTCTCCATTGGCGATGGGAAAGTGCTCATGCCAGTGAGCGGGTCCTGTAAAACAGCAGAAAGCAACTCAGTGGAGAAAACCACAAAGTAGGGGGGATGTAAGCGATAACGTTCCCTCTGGAAATCGGGACGTTCGAGCACCAGCATCAGCCTTTAACAGTGTACCACTCGTGCAGGCTGGCGGTAGCGGGAGCACAGGCGAGCGGAGATCTCACCTGGGCACCGAGACACCCGGCACTCCCCGAGCCTCGGTGGCTGAGGCGGGGGTTGTACTGGGGAGTCCTCGGGGCCACCCCGTCCTGTGGAGAAGCTCCCCTCGTTCCCTTCCCGAAGTAAAGGAATGCTAGCAGGGAGGCAGGAGATGCTCCGGCAGAGCACGCACAGCGCCGGACGGGCTGCCCGGGCGCAGGTGCATTTCAAGGTTATGAGAAAAAAGCGCCACCGAGCTCATTCCCGCTCCGGGCAAGGGTTCCGCGGGGCAGCAGCGGGCACGTCCCAGACGCAGCTCCCGGGGACCTGCCGGCAGGTGTCCTGCACCGCCGGGCACTCACCGTCGTGGCTGCCGTATCCCCAGTGGTGGGACATGGTGCGCGGCCCTGCTCTGCCTGTGGAGGCTATCGCAGCGCTGCGTCCCCAACCCGCTCTCAGGGGCTTTTATATGCTCCCGCCAACTCCATGCCCTTCTCTGCGGCCGGAGGAGGGGTGGAGAGTGAGGGCAAGGGCGGAGGGAGACTTCGCTGGGGGCGGAGAGAGCGGTCCCTTATAATCCGCGATCGGCCGCGGAGCTGAGGCGGGCCCGGTGCACAGCGCCCCCAGCAGGCGGGAGCGGAGCGGTCTGGCGCGGCCGCGGGGAGGCATGGCGGGGGTGGCGGGCCGGCTCCCCCGCTCCCGCCCTCCTTCCGCGCATCGCGCACCTGCGGGGCGCCGTGACCTTGGGGAGGTGCCGGCGACTGGGCCGGGCAGCGCGCCGGGAGCCGGTGCGGGGTGGGCGGCGGGTGCGAGAGGAAGCGGGTGTGCGTCCGTGTGTCGCTGTCTCCCTCTGCGTGTGTGTCCCTGTGCGTGTCTGTGTGTGTGTACGTGCGTGTGCGCGGGGTGGCGCGGCAGGGCGGTCGGGTGCTGCTCCCTGCCGGGAGCGGAGGGAAGGGAGGAAAGAAGGCGGCCCGGCAGGGCAGTTCGGCCGTGCGGGAGTCGTCGTGCCGGAGGGTCCTGCAGCCGGGGTTTGTCCTAGGAACCCGGTTTTGGAGGCGGAGATCGGCAGAGTTGCGGAGAGCAGCTGTGGTAGGGCTTTAGAAGGACGGGGACGTCACCGCTCCTTGCTCCGTAGTGCGTTTTTTCTCATCGCCTCCGGAGAAGCTTCAGGTCGTGCTGGGCTTACGTTTACTTCTTACCATTTAGGCAGTACACACTTAACTGTGAGTGCAGCTCAGCTACCGCTCTCGAGGCTGGATTAGCGAGAACAAAACTGAGCCATACATATTTTAGATGTTTTCCTATTGCGCAACGCTCCGGTGTTCTGTGGCAGGACAGGAGGGATCGGACCTTGGCAGCCTTTTCCGCGGCGGCTCCGTTCCTTGTGGTGCCGGCTTCCGTCGCCCGGCGCTGCGGTGAGGCGAGCTGGCCCCGAGGGGCAGCTCCGACCCGAGTGCGTTTGCAGATGGTCTTATTTGAAGGCCTTTCTGTGTCTTGCTCTGAGCAGTTTTCGGTATGGAAGTGACATTGTAACTTAACCCCATTTTCTTATTTAGATGCTTCATTCAAGTCTGGTTGTAATTTTGTTCTGTTTTGGTTTAACCGCAGGGGTCTAAATTCTGTTTTCAGTGAGGTCATTGTAAATCTAGAATAACAACACCAGAATGACTTCATCATTTACATTCAGCATTGTAAAATCTGTGTCTTTTGTTTGTATTTGTAAGAGGAGGGAGAAAAGTCTGTTTGTATAATGGGTACTGTTGGTAACAGCAAATGTAACCAGCTGGAAATTGCTTACAAAAATTAAAGGCATTTCTCAGACCCTTTCAAGTATAAGCAGAAAATATTTAAAACATATTAGTGATTAACACAGCGTGTATCCTCACATTTGCATGCCCTCAGGATGGTTTAGTGACCACAAAATGGAAATGTGATGGCAAAACTGTATACACAGAAGTTATTTAGAAATAGCTGGGGTGTATGTGATGTAGAACAACAAATGGAAATGCATGTTACACATTTATTAGTCATTCCTTGTTTACTCATTATAGTTGCTTTGCATCAAGTACTTTCAAATCTGCCAGTATATCAACAGTCTTGTAAATGCACAGATAGACAAATCCATATAGGTAAGAATCCTTGAAGAACAAAACAAAAAGCTTCCCTTTACGTTGTAAGGAGTAAGATTTCGCTACATTTCAGAAGGCTTCCTACCATTCAATTTCACTATTGAAAAAAATCCATTCAGCCTGATTTCTCTGCACCCTCACATGTCAAGTTTCCACTGACGTCAAAGGGAGTACCACATAAAGGACAAGTACAGGATTAAACACGACACAATGTTTGGCATGGTAGGCTTCCTAAAAGATCTTAGGGTACTTACCAGGGAAATGAAGTCAGTCACCAGTACCACCAAGGGACTGGGATTTTTAATCATTTGAATCTTAATTTTATTAAGTTATTTCTGTCAGTAGGTATGTGGTACATGCTAAGCACACACAGACATACATTCACAAACAGACAGTCCAGTGCTCTTAAGATGAAATACCTATTTTCCTTGATCATTCAGCAGCACTTGCAGGCTTGAGCTCATGCCAAGGGACTATTGAGAGCCTGGCATTGACTTGGGCTTGTTGATTCCAGCCTCTTTCTTTTCTGTCTCCTGTCTGCATCAGACGCCTAATCTGTGACTGTGGTTTTATGGCAGAATGCAGAGCCTCAATGAAAGCCATAAGCCAGCCCTGAAGGGAAGTTGGATAGTAGAAATAGTGTAATTGATAATACTGCACATGGGTGACGCTGCAAGGTGTGTTAGCAACAGCAAAAGGACACAATACACATCAGCTCAGTCCCTACAGCAGCTCTAGCTTCTTACATAAATCCACGCTATGCTCCATGAGCCTGCTCCTCTCTGCCACAGTTGTGATGAAGTCGGTGGAATGACGCACACCAGCGAGGCCTACTTGCATGTACAGAATGTGTAGGAGCAGTTCCTAAAGCACATGTTCACAAATCCTGTGACAACAGAAACATTATAAATACATTTCAAGCACTACAAATACAGGGAACAGATTAGATAATTACTGTGGCCATTTTATTACTCATGATTGACATTAACATTTTGGGTAGAAAAGATGCCAGTGTAATCTTGTCTCCCTTTTCTGTCACTACCAGTACCACATACTGTGAAGGTTTCTAGAAACTAATAAAACCAGATGCTATTCTTCATGTCTCCTCAATTTCTTAGAGTCAGATCATATCTGAATGTGGTAAACAAACTGGTGTTTCTAGATTTGATGATACTTTTGAATAATACTTGTCAATACAAATAGAAGCAGCATCAAAAGCTTCAGTAAGTGCAAACTCTTCATTCACTCAGATACCTCCACACTATTTATGGTACTCATTTGTGGGCAAAGGACAGTACAAAGCCTATATATCACTTAGGCTCCACTTGAATTCTGCTTTGAAGTTTTACATGTCACAGAACATGTGTTGACTGTGCAGAGGAAGGGCATATCCTGTTTGTGTATGTTTTATGAAATTTCTTGAAATGTATTTTTATTATCATTATTATTACTTGTGAAGCACAGAAAATGTCAGTACAGATGGAAAATGGCACAGATTCTTCCATAACAAAATCTTTTTTTCCTTAGTAAATTGCCAACTTCTAGTAGTATTCTGGCTGCAGGAGTGATTACATGTAACACAGGCTTTAATCTGCTAGGCAGTTTCAGCAGAAGTGCATACAATAATTATGTTGTACATCCACCTTTTAATTTTCATGGTAGATTTTCAACTCTGAAAATCTATTTATAGCCATTTTTTTACATCTTTGTCCATGTTACTGTTCAGTGCTGAGCCAGATGCAGAAAAACCCTGCAGTATTCTGATAATTCTAGCTATTCTGTGAAAGTTAAATGCAATTATGAAAATAAAATTGCATTTTAAATTAAATTGCATTAAATTGAAATTTAATTTATTTTAATTGCATTTAATTACATTTTAATTAAATTGCATAATTTTTGGTCCTTCAGTGATGTCAGGTTAGAGTCCTTCCTTGTATTGCAAAAATGATGCTTTACTACTAATTTCTAATGAGAGACTAATACAAGTACTAGCAAGGCAACTTTCATGACATGTCAGTGCAGCAGAAAAAGCCTGATTGGCTCTCTACCTGACTTCTAACTATTGCTGATACAAGCCGCTTTAAAATTTGCATTTTGCTACTTTGAAATATGCCATATTTAAGTAATCTTTTTAAACATTAACAAGCTTGACTACATGAATACACTTGAGTTTTCAGACCAAAGCTATCTGTCATGATTCAATGAAATTACATCCACATGATAAAGCCCTGTGCAGTATAAAATTAATGTCAATAAGATCATTTTAGTTAAGTCCTGCATCTTTAGGTAAATCTCTGTGTATGTGCATTCTCATACCAGGCTAATGTATTGGTTCACTAGCTGCCATGATGTTTTGAACTGGCTCGCAACCTGGCCATTATTTGTCTGGTCTGTATAGTTCCAGGTGCTATTTTGTGGTTTATGTGACAGTGCGCATTTGTCCTTACACATGAATGTGTCTGTGGTCATCATCCTGACTTCTCACTATGTACCTTTCTGCAAATACACTCCATTAGTTTTGAAAACCTACCTTCCTCAGCCTCCTGCAACTGGCATTGCACCATGTGGTAAACTTACATCAACTCCCACTGAAGTCTATTACCAGGATGTACATGAGCATATTGCAAGGCAACAGCAGCAGCAGCAGTTCACCAGTCTGACACAGTCCAACACTGCACATGCAAAGGATTTTAAAGTGATTTATAAAGTAATTATAGCCATCAGCTTCCAGCTGGTCATGGGGAACTCACTTACTATTCCTCCGACAAGTGGTGCCAGCGCCATTTGGAAGATAGAGATAAATGTTAACTCTAGAGTTCCTGCCCCCCAAGGTCAGCAAGTTACAGGTTCCTCCTTTAAAAATTTACTAGCAACCAAAAGGTTCTTGCTTCTGAGATCCTCAGTAAGTTCTGGGCCAAAAACTTAGATTTTACTAGAACATAAAACATTGTTATTGTACTGGTACACTGACTGATGAAAATTAAAGGCTTTCCTCTGCTCGAGTCAAAAACAGTTGATGTAGCACAGACTCATATTTGGACTCACCAAATATTCCAGTTTTAGAAACACTAAAATGAGTGTAAAATGAGTGAGAAGGGAATTCTCAAAAGACAGAACAGAAAGTCCCAAAGTAAACTTTTGTATCTTTCCAAAAACATAGGAAGGAAATCAGTTTATGAAATTGAACTGCGGGAGAGAGAAATGGAAACAAAAAGAGAGGAATACCTAATTCTACATGCTAAAAGATAGCTATGGCAAAAGGATCAAACCCTACCTCTAAGTACAGCTGAAAGAATCAGCTGTAACAGAACAGAAAATAGATTTGTGAGAAAATTTAGAATTTACCTTGGTGTCAACTATTTCCATGCAGATGTTCATACACATAAATAATTGTATATACATGAGTAATTCTATTGCCTTCTCTGCTAAGTTTGTTAATGCCATCTGCCCTGCTAAATGTAGATCAATTAAACCACCTGAACTTAAAAAACCCACCAAAACCAAACAGCCATATCACTTTCACCTTCATTGCAGGTTAAAATGTAAAATTTAGGAAGAGATGAGATTTGAACTTCTGTGACAACTTTTTACTTTTATTTTAAACTAAACAAAACAAAAACACACAGAACACTGTGAGGTATTCTATTTTTATTATTAGAGACCATGGCATACTCTGCTTTTGTTTGCTGAATGTGTAAAGTGAAGGCACTGAAAATAGTATTCAACCAGATACCTCTGTAATGGGCATTCTAAGATTTGCTTTACAGGAGATCCTATACAAACCTCTTACTTTGAACACAGGAATGCTGCTTCTCAGGGTACAAGAGAATGGTGACAACCTCCTCTTTTACCCTTTGAAAGAACTTTCTACTCCAGCTTCAGACTGTCATGAAAATGCTCATGGGTTGGGAAAAACAATGCTGAGTACACAGAGGGACTGTGAGCTGAATGCAGAGCAGTGACCAGGAGAGCTTCCACAGGAGCTCTCTGAGTTGCCCACGGGATGAGAGTTAGATGGTGGCTGAACACCAATGACTGCACTGTGCAAAGCTGCCAAGTGTCATGTCACAAGGGAATAACTATTGATTTTTTTTTTAGTTTCTCTTGCTAAAGTTGCACATCCAAATGAGCAGGAAATAGCAGAACAAACACTCCTAATAACAAAAGACCTTCACCTAGCTTTGCCAAAAGCCCTTCACATGAATCTGTGATTTTTGCCATCAATAGGTGTAAAGAAGAAGGATGGATACAATCCCTTGGCCTTTGATCTAAAGCCTACACCTGAGGCCTCTAGTTCTAATGAAAAATTGCAAATTGAACTGGACAATCCTAGCAGCTCTGTGAATATGTCACTGAATTGGAGGTAGTTTAAAGCAGCAATGAAACCTGACAAGGTTTGCAAATACTCAATAAATTGATGAAATAGCCACATAATGCATACCTCTTTTTTGTTTCCTGGGAAAATAGTCAAGCTTTGTTTTGACAAAATATTTTTTGTTTAAATTTCTGTCTAGGAAAAACTTGCAGTAAGATACTGAGAAATCTCTTTTGCTATATATTTCTACATCAAGTTGCCACCAAATGAAAGCTTCTGCACTCCCTAGGAATTCTGTGATAGGCAGATATATTGGGCAAAGGACCTTCAGATTCTCTGGGATTAAGTCTGAATTGTAACAAGCTTGTGTCTCAGAACTAATGTTTCTTTCTCTACAATATTAACTGTTCACTCATTCTTTTCTACCTGGGTAAAAATTAACATTATTATCCTACTTGTGTCAGCATTAGATGCCTTACTCAGTGATAAGAAAAAAACCTCGTGACTTCAGAAAGAATGCTTTGGAACTTTTCCCATTCTTATATGCATATTCTGATTTTTGGACTCTAAAGGCTACAGAAACCAACAGGAAGTGCACAGACTATCTTAGGCGGGTTTTGTTTACACTTTCTCTCATCCACCTTATCTTCCTTTCTCTTATTCCAAAGACATATGAGACATGCACACACATATACAAAGACATAATTTTTCAGATTGTTGCATGATTCCAATGTTAGGCTCTTTTAAACTTTGTTTTAGGGAGGAGAGAGCTGCACTGCTTTGAGCAGTGATGAACAGTAACTTCAGACATGAAAAATGAAAATAAACTCACCTGCTTTATTTTTAGTTTTTTGGGGGTTGTTTTGTAAGATACTTCAGTATCTGGCAAGAGAAAATTTGATATTGGAAAATCTGGCAGTAAAATATTGTTGATTTAAAAGTAAATTCTATTCACTGAAATTGAAAGAGGAAAGCTCATTATGGGTACTATGTATGGTTAAGGCTTTGTATTTACTCAGCCAAGGTTTAAGCCCAAATTGGTGGGTTTAAACAGCTTAGTACAACAGCTGCTATCTATCTCACAAAGTTCAAATCAGTTCAACCTTTTCACTGGCATGTGCAATCAAAGCAAACTGTAAAACCAGCCTTGTAGGACTAGCTAAACTGTTTTCAGCACAGACAGAAAAAATAAAGAAAATGTTCTTCCACATCAGTTTTCTGAATGTTGACCCGCAGACTTGCTGATAGCTTCCTCACCCCTTGACACAAAGTACTGGGATAACTATTTCAGATATGTTATCTTTCAAACAGTTTAAACTGCGGATAATACTTCATCTCCCACTCATGTCAGAGCTTGACCCCAGAATGTCCTCTGCAGATTAAGGCCTGAGGTGGTGTGAAAAGGAAAAGCAGTTCAGAGCTGGCTGAACCAGTTTTTAGTCAGAAAGTCATTGAAAAATTCAGCCTCTGTGAGTGGGTAACAACACTGGTCATCCCAGCCATGTTTTAAGGCTTTGTGTTGAAATGGGTATTGTCTGCAGCCCACTCCATTCCTTTCTGTGAAAATCCTCTATATGCTTTTCGATCCTAGAGTGATGTGGATTTAATGAAATATCTCTTCTACTTGCTTGGGATGCAGCTACCTTTCAAACAGCCAGGCTAACTGAAGATTAGTGTTACCCTGCAACAGTCCCCACAAATTATTAAAACACATCAGTGACAGAAGTTAGCTTTGCCATAGATTTTCTTTGGAAAAAGACAGTTTTAGGTAAAGTGAAATTGGCTACTTGCTGCTATTTGAGGAAAATGGTAGTTATCTTCAGAAACAAGCAGTGAGGTAACAGTGTTTTCAAAAAGTATAGGAAAATGTAGAAAAAATAATAGTTCATGGCTTTTTATGTTTTTAGCATTTTGGGCATGTGAGTTAGCACCCATTAAAAATAAAGATTATTGTTAGAAGCTCATCCAAGTTTCAGATACTTTACAAAGTCATGGATTGTAAAATGTTTCTACAAAGCTTCTTTTGTTTTTCATATCTGTCCAAGCTGTACATTTTTATTTTTCAGAAGAAGTACAAAATGGAGGAAAACTAAGAATCAAAATTCATCTCTGCTTTACAGCTAGAGGAAGACCCTACTTGCCAGTGGTATGCAGGACTTGATCTTCAACAAGAATGAATACAAAGTAGAGGCTTTGAATTTGGATTGCTCTAAACAAATCATAAATGAAAATTATGTTACCTGAATACTTCTGATTTATTAGATAGCTCACAAAATTGACTTTTCAACCCAGAAAGCAAAATTCAGTGATCTAACTACTATTTTCCTATTTCTTCATTTTTCATGGTGTTTCTCACATACAAGTCTGAAAACTTCTATTCAGTAAGCATTAGCATTAGTCAGCCTTCTTAAGGATTCTGATCGGATTAGTATTTTCCCAGGATTGATACACTAAACAAAACTGGTTTGATTAGGCAGCTCATTGTAAAAAGCCTTTCAAAATGCACAAATAACTGTACACTGTGTACTAAATTGTCTGCTATTATAGATAACAACTGCAAATAATGATGAGCACCACCTCTTTTATATCAAAACATTACAGAAATTATGTTTGCCTTTAATTTCTATGTGGATTTATATTGGACTGGCAGCAGGATATAAACTCTTTCTCACCATTTTTTTTGAGCTGAATATTCTTCAAAGACTGGAACTCAAACTGAATTTAGACATAGAAATTAATTACATCTGATTGCCAGAGTTCAGAGGAGAAAGAGTTGCTTACAAAAGCTGATTTTACCAAGAACATGATTTTGGTAGTCATGATTTTTTCTATCAGCAATTCCCTGAAAAACAGGCTTGGCTGACCAGTTAAACTATGTATGTGGCTTTGCCAGAATGCACAGCTGACATTTTTTTAGTAAGTTTAATTTTAACATGCAAATTGTTGGTTAAAAAAATGGTGAAAAGCCCTAAATAATAAGTTCACAGAAGTGGAGGCACTTAGCACAGTGATGTATTGACCCAGAAAAAGATCCATGATGGTGCTGTATAAGCTGTTATAGCTCTTTCACTGTCAGTGATGTGTGGCAGTTGCCAGTGCTGGGGACAAATCCTGTAGAAAAGAATGTGGGGAGAAGGGTGGTAATGTTAGGAAAAGCTGTGTACAGCCAGCCTAGAATACAGGGTGCTGTAAAAAAAATTTAATAAAAAGGCAACAGCGCTCTTCTGTGAGTGTACAGACTACTTCCAACTGGGAAATAGGACTACTAGGTAAACTTCTAAAAATGGCATGTTTTCCTAAAAGACATCATGTGCTATGTGCTATGTCTGCTGAATCCTGGTTTGGTTTTTTGTTTGGGTTTTTGGGGTTTTTTTTTGCGCTGTGGTCAAAACCAAGCCTTATGGCAATCAGTTACAGCTACCATCTGAAATATCTAGGCACAGAGAAAATTATGAAACCTCCTTCCAGAATGCAAAGTAACACTGAAGGGCAACTGGCAAAGCTGCTGTACTGAATAAAAATAGCTAGTGAGGTTGACTGTGCAAAGTCATACAGGTTATGTTTTATTTGAAGAAATAGATGTTGAGGCTTGTCATTTGACACAGGGATGGTTTGACAGTATGAAGTGGAAGCATCCAAGCTGATTTGCCAGCAGTAATAAGGCGAGTCAGCTTCTGTTTGAAAAGGAAGCAAGCACTTCTCAGACTTATTATCTTGGTCAGACATACCTGCTGACAAACTGGATTAAAGGCTGTTTGTCACTGAATCCAGATCAAGTTGTATGACATGGAAGACTTCTGTGGTAGAGCACCAGTGTTACAGTATTCATACGCTGCCAATACTTATTTTAAGAAATCAAGAAGCAGTTTTCAGCCAAACAATAGAAATTTTTTTATAGCATTTATCCCCACAGAAAGACAGGAAAAGGAAGAAGTAAAACTTAAGACATTTACGTTGCTTCAATGAGTTTATTAAAACCTCTGATGCAATCAGAAACCCAGACTTTGAAGATTCCTGGAAAGTCTCTCCTGTCCTAGAGCAGTTATTACTTTTGAAATTACCTCCATGATGAGATGCAAGGTAAAGGTCAGACAAGCCTTTTCAAGCACTTTGTTGTTTTAAGGAGCATTAAAACAGGATGCATCTTGGAACACATCCTGCTTGTCTTGCTTAGGACATGAGGCATGATGATCTGTAACCTCAAAAACAGGTCCTCAGACTCAATTTAGACTGCAAAAGTCTGTGTTTTTTCATACACCTTTGTAGAGGGATTAATGGGAGCTGCTCATGCTAATGATTTACTTACTGAACACCTCTGAACAAATTGCTAAGACTTTTTATCAGAAAGTTCTGGAAAAAAAGTGTAACTCTCATTTTGTATCCATCAATAGAACTGAGTTTTAAGTCATTAATGAGTTTGCTTAATTTAGAAGCACCTTGTCATTAGAGATACACAGGTGATCTCCTAAAAAAAGGAAAGGACCATCATTTCTGATGGTTTTTTACAGTGACTATATGGTCAACACAGGATTAAGCTCTCTGCTAGAGTAAAGCTTTACCAAGCTCTTGTACCTACCTCTCTGCCAGATAAGCACAAAACCTGGCTATTAAACAAAAGATGACTTCTCATAACCAGCATGGGCTAATTTGTAAGGTGATATAACAAGCTGATATATGATGAAGCCTTGCAGCACATTGACTGCATTATCATCAAGACATTATTGATAACAGTTCCACCATGATTGGCAGAACTTGTAACACAGTTTGAGGTGTGAAGGGCTAAAGCAGCTCTTAATAGGGAAAGAAAGAAGGTGAAAAGAAGACCCATAGCTGATAAGGGTGAGAGCCAGGAACTGGTGAGCCACAACCCAAAGCTTCATTTGACCGGTCAGGAGACATGTACCAGATCCTTTGAGAAGCTGAGGGAATGAAGAACTCTGGGGATAGTTCACACATGACAGCAGCTTCTCACTACGAGCAAGGCCAGGCTGTGCACGCTGCATGTACTCCAAGTGCTGGTATGACTAGCTGGATTCATCAGCTTGTACCAGCTCACTTCTTCCCACAGCTAGGGGCTATTCATAAAATCCTACATTGGCACAGACTCCCTGTCAGTCAAATGGCACACTCCTCTAGCGTGGGAGCTGTGCCTGAATTGCTGGCAAGTTACAGGGAACTTACATGCCAAATTACAGCCATCTCTATCCCAAAAACCACAACTGACTAGGTGTGGTTAACATCAATTCATATCAATTATTTGCTGCACAGAATAATGGAGACTGAAATAAGGCAAAAGTCCCTCTGGGCAGGAATAGCTTTCTTTCGACTGGAGTGCACACAAGACAAAGGACTGACCAACAGTGTCGGCAGAAACCACAGCTGCAAGCAGAAGAGCTCTGAACACCACTGCAAGTTGTGCAATGTGGGGCATTTATTGCATACAGACTGGCACAGTCAGTTGAACACTCCCTGGCCTTGTTAACTCACCCTCTCTGCCTCATGACTGTTTTTTGCAAGTGACGTACAACAACAGTCTGACATTGCCTCACAATAAGGGTGCTGGGGAAGAGGTTACTCATGATCCACCTGTCGCAAAAGTATTCCAGACCCAAGGTACTACAAAACTGAAAGTCACTCTGAACAGTAACTACATAGCACTTCACTAATAAGTTACTATTTTTTCAATTATATGATTTGTCCAGTTACAATAATATTCCAGAGGCAGACTGTCTTTATAATTACTTTTAGAAGAATCTGTAATTGTTCCTAGCAAAAAATTGCAATACAGCCAAGTTCAGAATCCATGATTTTTTTTAATATGACTATTACATAATGAAAACTCAGTCTAAACTGTGTTAAGGGCAAAAACATACAGAGACATTTCAAAATTTAAACAGTCTTATAAACAAGGTATTTTAAGACTACCTCTCAAAATAATTTTATCAGAATAAACCTAAATTTAGATGAGGCTTAATTCAACTTTTTTTTTAGACTTTCTGCTTGATGACATTTTTATGCATCAGCTGTATAGCTTTTTCCAACAACCTCCTTTAACTGATAAACAAACTGAATCTTCTCTGAAAAATATCACCCATCTCCTTTCCAGGTGAACAACAGCTGACATCACTCTTAAACCCCTCCCACTTATCTTGTTTGACATTACCTTTCATAAGAATAAGGTAGTAGGTGTGGTTGGCTCAGAATTATAGATATGGAATATTCATAATCATGATCATAATCATGATCTTTGTTAAAATTCTAAGCACCCAATGATGACAGACTTAAAAAGCAGATTTTCTTCAATGGCTTCATGTAGGCCTTTCATATCAATTTCTGTCCTCTCGCGTGGCAGTATTGCTAAAAATGACGCTAATTTACCTGCCGGCCTTAGGTCTGGTCAGAATTGAGACAGAACTCAGGAAAGAGATTTGTATTATCAAAGTCTATCGGCTCTACCTGCTCTACAGCCTGCATATTAATACATGCATGCTAGCATCAAACCTCCTTAAATCCTATGCTGTATTTATCTATCATTACATACCAGGAACAGTCTATATAATAGCAGCAGCACATGACTGCAATGATGTAATTAAAAAGGAATTATTTTTCCCTGAGAAGTCAGATAAGAGATGACAGGGTAGCCTTTATTGTTAATGAAACACGAAATAAACTTGACTGCATGGGATTTGGCTTTGAAACAAACTAAATATTTTGTTTGATTACAAGGTATTTAATGTCTTGTGGGTGTGGTATTGATCTGAGACATCTATTTTATGCTAATATTTGTACAGGAGATGAGCAGGTCTTTTAGCTTAAGTCTTCGTAACATAAAAGTCTTATTAAGGTAACAGTATAGACAAAATATAACATTATTTACCTTTTCTCCTAACTGGGTCCTACTTTAGATTCCAGGATTCATAAACTAGTGCTAGTATTATTTGTATGTAATTTCTTCTGTAAGTATTATTCTTTAATCTAAGTTTCTTCTCTTCAGAAAGAGAAGAATTACGGTTATTTCAGTAAACACTATTTTCTCCCCAAAATACCCACATTTCTTCTGAAGCGTCTCAGTCTCTGTCTTGGTCTACTCTTGACTCAATCTTTCTGATGTGCCTTATCTTCATTCTACTATCTAGGGCCAGTTTTGGGGCTGACATTCTTTCTTCTCCAAATTCTCCACTATATTGTTATCTTTCTCCTTTAAGAATGCCTCTCTTTCCTTTCTCACTTTGAACTCTTCTTCTGTGGCTAATTCATGGAAATCATGCAGGCCTTTTGTCTCTGTTTTCCTGCAAATATTCAGCAATTCATCTTGCTCTGTTTTTCACTGTGATTTAATGAATTTCTGACAATATTAGTTCATGTCTTATTTTTAAAGCATCTTAGCTTGCTTTTTGATCTTTCCGGCTGTTTCCTAAACAGCGCTGTTCAAACTAAACATGCCATTTCTACCTCTTTTCTCCCTTACGTTTTCCATAGTGCACATGAAGTGTTTGAATTTTCTGCAGGACATCTAAACTCTTCCAATAAAAGACTTGTCTACATTGAAAGCACTTTTATTGTTAATAACATCTATGCTCCAATCCCACAACTAAGATTTCAATGTATGTCTGCAATGATAGCAACCTGAGTTAGCAGACTTACCTTATGGGATAATAAGATCTGAATTAGCAAAATAATATTATGAGAATATAACTGAGTTAAAAAACTAAAGCTTACCTTCTTTTTTTCCCCCATAATTTCTCAGGTAAAGTGTAGTAGAGAGAGAAGTAACCAGGACCAGGCAGACTACTGACATTTCTGTGTGTTCCAGTGCTTCTACAAACTTGGTATTTGTTTCCCCCGACACTCCTCTGTTTTCTGAAAACTGTATAGACATACCACACTGCTGGTTAATCTTCATTTTTTTCCTCAAAAAACTTTCATCATTAATTCTTGCCCTCTCAAATCAAGGAACACTCCCTGAAACTCCTTGATGGTGGAAGCATACTAGATTTCTCGCAGGTTGATGGAAAGATTGGCCCTGGAAGGGTGACATTAGCAGAAGCTCCAGGCATCATTGTGTCATGGTCTTGCAACATCAGGTGCAGCTGGGTATCTACAGGTTGCTCCATCAATGACCTTAGTAGATCAACATGCAGCAGGGTGAGGCTGTCACTCAAAAGTGTGTCTCTTCCACACTTTTTTTTTTTTATAAGCCCCTTCTACAACTTTTCGGTAAGGTCCCATCAAAAGCATGGAGTTTTAAACTCCATCATAACCATTCTCTGGAAAATCTGATTTCAAGAAGAGGATGTTTCTGAACAGCAGCCTACAATCACGTAAGATCATTATGTATCTAACCAGGAACAATATACTAAATAAGGTTTTTTTCAACATTATGCTCCAAAATGGACATCTTACAATTTTTGGAGGGCAGGACTGAAATTTGAGATGATCTGGGAGAGGAAGAACCACAAGCCTGTGAAAGCTCCCTAAGCTGTAGCATTAATAGAGTCAACTTTCCTGCTTTCACAAAATATGTCCGTATTTCTGTACAAAAAGTTTTGATGCCGGAGAGATGACAGCACAGTTAATGGCTATTGTCATGAAGGTAATTGTTTCCCAAATGGAACACTTAGTTTAACTGAGGAAAATACAGGTAAGTACCTTTCCATTATGTTTTTCCTTTCCTAAACCTGCTGATGCCCCCCTAATCTACATGCTTTCCAACCAAAAAGGGAAAAAATTTCAACAGCCAAGCCCTTCCTGCATTATGCTACCACTGCATTATAATACCACTGTTGCAATTTTACATGAATAAGCCCTGTGTAGGTGAAGCCAATCATTTTCTAGAACTGCACAGTGGGTGCAGAAAAACCCAATGACAAGTCTGCTTAATATATCAGTTTTCAGTCCTACAGTTATCAGGGATGACAGTCTTGGGTTGCATGGAAGATGTCCAGGAAGACAGGAGAAACAGAAGCAGGACTGAGTCGATAAGGTGGTTCCAAATTCATAAGTCACCATGGCTGAAATGCTCCCTGTGACCCACTCTCATGAAATTCAGGCACTACAGTCTGCAGGTTTCACTCCTTGTTCTCTTGTGCAGGTTGAACTACTGTGACTTTTCAGCCCTAAACCCACTCCAGACCATACAGACATTATTGCATAGTACAAAGTGCAGGATTTGGATGCCCCTGGGGTTGCTGGGGAACCAGAAATTCCAGGCATTTGGGGAAGGGAGATATAAACAGCTAAACAATAAGCTCATGTGCTCAAGCCCCTGCAGCATGGTACAAGGTGTGCTAAACATTTTATCGGGCAGGAGAAGGGGGGTAAGAAGGGCTCTGCAAAAAGGCAACAAATTATTGCTATTATATAACTGCTATTAGGCAGTCTGCCTGCAAGCCTTTGTTGAACCTCAATTTCATGAACTTAGGGTTAATTATTTCACTATGCCCTGCTGTACTTGTATTATTTTGCTGGCAACTTTTCCTCTCTTTGCTTAATACCTTCTGTTTTCTTGCATGGTTTTAAGATTACAAGGAAATAAATATCGATACTTAAGTATAAAAGTTTCATGAAAATTCAAGGAAACATCAGTGCCTTGGAATATAAGCCTAGTTTTAATGCACAACATCTATAAGAGAATTCAACACAAATTGATGCTAACAGAAGAAAACCTCACCAATATATGCAGACAAAAAAGAAAGTATTTTCTCCAGAAAATGCAAAGACGGTGCAAAGAATGCAGAAATTCCTAGTCACAGTTACAGCAGCTCCATTTTCTAGGCCTCCTACATAACTTGGAAACTAAGCAACACATAGATAAAATAATGCATCAGACGATGACTGTCAATACATATGTCAATATATGTGTTCACATTCAGTCACTCACAGACTTCACCGTGACTTCAACAAGCATTAATTATCTTGGATGCACTTTCAATAACTATTCATGTACAGAGCAGATCAAATCAGGTAATTAAAAAAAACATAGCATACTTTCTATTTTGATGAACAAAGAAAGGAGAAACAATAATAATAAACTCACTGAGGCACAAAATCACAGATTTAAGGAAGGCAGGGAAGACATTGTACAGGGTAAAAAGTCATACACAAGAAATCATACATTAAATGCAACAGTTCTAGAAAAGAACTCCAACTCTTGAGTTTTATGGCAATGTTAATGTTTACCTCTGATGACAGCAAAAAACAGTGGCTCGGCCAGTGTCAGGTGCAGCCTAGCTCTCTCTGGTTTTCTTCCTGCCCACCCTGAGAGACCTGGCAAATGAAAGCAGGGTGGAACGTTTCTCCAGTGGCTGTACAGAAGTCCCATGAAGAAAACTTCTGTAATCACCTGCGACTGTTGCTGAGGTATGCCAAGGAGCAACTGGAGGGAAGCACTTCCTAGAGCTTTAGGGGCACTCCTCTGTTCAGATAAATTTTAAATCACTCTATATTGTGCCAAGGAGATACTGACTCAGGATGATTCCCAAAGTTATAGAAAATATGACTTATCTAAAGGAAACAGTTCCTCCATTGTTTGGGGGTTCAACTTTATTCCCTTTTTCTTTCCTCAGATTAAAGGATTTAAATATGTGTGACAGATAAAACTGTCTCTTGTTTACTCCCTGAAACACAGCAAAGAACATGCCATACCAGCTCTGGAACCCTGGCCCTGCTGGACCTAAGGCAGGAGTTTCAGAACCACAAGTCTGTGACTTTTTGGTCCTTCAACCCATAGCAGAAAAGCCTTGTAAGTTCTTCCACTGATTTAGGCTTCCCATTTTAAATCCTGCCATCTAACACCAGTGAGTCTTTCTTCTGCCTCTGACAGCATTTATAAGGTTTGTTTCTCGTTGCATCATGGAAATTTAACGACTTGGATACAGTGTGCCTAGCACAGGGCATACCGATTAGGAGAGGGCAGCTGAAGGGCTGCAGGAAAAAGGCATAATAGGACTGACTCAAGAAGATCTCAAAAACAATGGAGCTGAAAACCACAGCATATTCACAAGGCACAATCTCAGCTGCACTTGCCTGTGTCTGTCTGCATTACTACTCTCGTTCAGATGTGCATATAAATGCGATTTATGTTCAGTCTCTACTGCAGTGGGTCTTGTGACTGTATGGAGCTGTTACCACTGACGACACCTCTGAAGGGATGAGAAGTTTCTGTGAAAGGTGAAGGCAAAGGTCTGCATTTGTGCTATTGAATCCAACGTGCATATTCGGGGGATGAAAGCTTATACCAAACATAAACATATTGCAAACGCCTGAACATGTCCCCTCCAATTCCCTCCGCAGGGAGCACAAATCCCCATTAATCTGCTCCCTGCTTGCAGCTCACAACCCGATTATAGCGGGGGCGCGGGGGCGCCCCACATCTCAGCCCACACGCTTGCCTGTGCCATGGGGTATGCTCAGCCCAATACGACCAGGGCTACCCAGGCTGCTTCCCAAACCGCAGGCTGCTCCCCAAATCCCAGACTGCACCCCCGCTTCCCAGGCTGGACCGGCGGGAGAGGGCAGAGCCGGCGCCTCGGCAAAGGCCAGGCTTACCCCTCGTTCAGCGCCACAGTTCGCAGCGGGTAACCCGGGACATGTGGCGGGGACTGACAGAGCGGGACACGAGCTGACAGTGCCTCCACCTGCCCATGCCAGCATTCGTTTCTCCGTGGGATAAACTACGCTGTCACAGCAAAGCGGCCGGAGGTCTTCACAGACCCTCGGGAGCGCGGCCCGGCGGGCTGGTCGGGGTTCCCGGCAACTCCTACGTGCGGACTGCCCGTGAGCAGGGAGGAACGTGGCGCCAGGCATCGCGAGCGCCGCCGGGGGCAGCGAGCCCGACCCGGCCGAGGCAGGGCCGGAGCTNGGCCGGGCTCCTGCTGAGGCGCTGGCACCGAGCGTGGCAGCATCGGTGCAAGCGGGATGGGAAACGTCCCCCGATTTCATCTCGTTCTGTGGAGAGTGCAGACTGCCCAGCACCCATTCGTGGGTGACTCTGCTGTGAGCTCCGTGAGTCTGTAGCAAATTGTGACTCTCACAGATGCCCACGTTAGGCAGTGCAAGGCCTGGTCAGAAACTCAAATCGTCAGTACCTAAAACAGGTAGAAATATACTGTCATGAGCCGCTTCACAAATCAAAGGACTTGCTTAAAGCTGTCCTTTCCACCTGTATGGGTGCCATTCCAGAGAGAGGTGGAGCTTGCCTGAATAAACACCAGGCCTTTCCACCCAGTTCCTGTGCCCACACTGGCTGGAGTAATGCTCCTTCAAACACGCTCCATCAGTTAGAGCCAAACAACCCTCCCCTGACTTTCTTTCCGTTGAGGGTGGCAGAGCACTGGAACAGGCTGTCCAGGGAGGTCGTGGAGTCTTCCTCTGGCGACATTTGAAACCCACGTAGATGTGTCACCTGATCTAGGTGATCCTGTCTTGGCAGGGGGGTTGGACTGCATGACCTCCAGAGGTCCCTTCCAGCCATAACAATTCTCTGATTCTGTGATCTTTTTCAGAAAGATGCAGATAGACTCATAAAATCACTAAGGTTTGAAAAGACCACTGAGATCACCAAGCCAAATCAACTTCAATAAGTATTTTTTTCTGAAAATAAGAGAGCAAAGTTTATTTAAAATGTGACATTTCACACTAAAAGTGAGATATCAGTGGGCTGGAAATTTGCTGACCATGACGAAAAATATTTCTTCATAACTGCTTGCGTTGAATGCTGCTGCAAACATTTATATATTTTAAGCTTACCCGCTTCTAGTACACCCCTACTTTTATCTACTCTCTTTAGTTTCATCAGCTACAGGCAACTATACTACACATCCCTACAACAGGAAGGCATAATTTTATTCTCTAAGGCAAAGTCCTGAGCACTTAAAATCTAACTAACAAGCAGCCAGGGCCAGCTAGTAAGTCCTTTGAGGGCAAGAACTGTATGTTTATTTTATGTGTACTCAGTACCTAAATACCTACTATAGCTGGGTAATGCCATGTGATTAAAGGTGTTGCCACCATACACTCAGCTAAATATAAGCATGAACGCTGAATCCCAATATATGGGGGAGGTAATGTCAGCTCATCATTATTAAATGGTAAAATCCTAGAGTTAAAAAAAACCAAACCTGACAAAATGCAATGAGCAATTGCTCATTTATAATTTTTCTGAGAAGAACCAAATGAACAGTTTTGAATTGCCTTTGGCTTAATACCATTCTTGATGTCCTGTATACATGCTCTGTTTTTTGCAGGGGGAGGGGAGGGAAGATAACTAGCACTTCTAGACCAGATTTGGAAGATTATTTGTAACATGGGTTTTACACTCAAGGAAATAGCATATACGCTGGTTTTGAATAAAGCAATGATTCTCAAGAAGAAAATTATTATTCTGCATGGCAGTGCTGGTTTAAAACACAGCTGGAAGATTCAACCCCTCTTAAGCTGCTTTCTTCCCCCATCCCCTCCTGGTGAGAGGGAGACTAAAAGAAGAGATTCTGAGTGGACATAGGAATGATTCCATTGAAACAGTTGCAGTCAATGGCAAGTGAAGGGGAGGAACATGAATCCAGCAACCCAATTGCTGTCAAATGAAGTTAACTCTTCTCACTACCAAAAGCCCAGTGTTTGATGCACAGAATATTAGGTCAATCTCTCTCCACAGACATTGTAGGGATACTAAAATTGCTGACACTTTGATAAATCAACTTCTGGCAATTGTTTTTCTATTCAGATAATTCTTGTCCGTAAGTGCTTTATCAGTGCTCAAAATTTAAGTACTCTGTGTAGTATAGTGGGAATGTAAGCTTCCATTTCTTTCAGTTAAAAGTTGTTTTATATGGTTTTGTATGATCATTTATAAAACTCATTATGTTTCATGATAATTAATGGGTACTGTACAATTAAGATAAGGTCAGTATTTTTGCTCACATTAGTATGCTACACAAATATGTCTGCTTTTTTTTGGTAAAAAATAGATGACAATGATATCACTTGAGTGCAAAATGACGTGAACCAAAGTCTTAAGCTAAAGTTAACACAAGCTTTTGCACAGATGTGTTTAAATACTGGTATTGACCAGCACATTTGAATGTAGAGCTGCCTGGAAGGAATTTCTCAATTTCTTATTTGTGGTACTAAAGTTATTTGATATTTTGAAATTTGTCCTTGCATGCTGGTGTGATCTCATTAGCTTCTGGCTGCAAAATACGGATCTCTTTAGAGCCTTATTTCTGACTCAGCTATCCATGTTGCATAGCATCAGCTACAGATTTATCTGTGCCTCCGACGAAAGCAGGGTCATTACTGAGTCACTGTTCCCTTCAGGGACAAAAATGCCAAGATCCTCTTATTTTGCCCACCTGAGTATATTCATTTTAGTATTAAATTAATTTAGAATGTAAAAGATGAGGGCTGACTCACTGATCCAGTTTTTTTGCGGTATGTTTTTGATCTCAGCTGGGATTCAGGCAGTGCTGTTTTTCCAGTATTATCATCACTAGGTTTGAAGAGGAATGAATCATTCATTTGATAGCTGGACAGATCTGTGCATACTGTTCAGAAGAACACTTGGCCAGACACAGAAAGGAAAATGACCACTTTGATGGATATTTAATTAATTTATCTGGCACTGTCACATTGATTTGGGGTTTCATTATTTCAGAGGTAATTGTTTGTCACTCATAAACTCACCTGCACGTATGATGGCAACATCTTCAATCACAACACATTACCCAATAGTAGGTACTTAGGTACTGCAGATACATGAAATAAATATACAGCCCTTGTCCTCAGAAGACTTAAAACTTAATGCCTGACCCTGGCTGATTTTTAGTAGCAGATCTTCTAGTAAGATTTAAAGAGCTCAGGACTTTGCCTTAGAGAGTAAAAAGAATACCCTCCCTGTTGTAGGCCAGGGACACTGGGGCAGATTTTCAGGACCGTGCAACAAGTGCTCCAGGTACGATGTCTTCACACCAGCCAGTGGGTCAGTGCCACACAGTAACTCGACCTTCAGTCTGGCCTTGCAATTCCACCTCTGTGTGTGGCATTGGTGGCAATGACTGATGCACACACCCATGGATACAGAGACATGTGGCTATAAGTAGGTAAAACAGGCATAGACTGCGCTGAAAATCAGGCTTAAGAAAAATATAGCAAGAATCCTAAGAGACAGATGCAAAATGCTACCTGTGGCTTGCATCACACCAGCTAGAGAATTTTAAGCTTTCTCATAACAATGAAATAAACTGGTATCTCTGCTTATAGCTGCTCAAAGGGTGGATCAAATCATCATTTTGCTTTAATGTTGTAGTCAGTAATCATAGATATATATGCTGCATTGTAGTAGAAAATATCAGTCTCTGCTCACCCCTGAAGTGAAGAACTTGCTAGGTAATTACCTTGCCTCTTCTTATGTGTAAACACTGGTTTTTCTTTTTTCCTATTTCCTTATGTCTTGAGTTTGGGTGGGGAGAACATATAGCTAAGACAGTTCTGCCGATTCTATCTTTGGTTTCAGAGATGTGAGCTCTAACTGAGTCATTAAGGCATGTGTATTCCAAGGATGTGCTCGAACAGATTCATGTTCTCTAGGACGTCAGCAAGACTGATCTCACACTGTATTTTTATCCTGATTTCTGG
Organism: Pardalotus punctatus; assembly: GCA_013400915.1. Lineage (NCBI taxonomy): Eukaryota > Metazoa > Chordata > Aves > Passeriformes > Pardalotidae > Pardalotus > Pardalotus punctatus. The sequence goes on from VZTX01023287.1 coordinate 368,937, forward strand.
GACCAATAATTATTCTATCTCAAATATTAATTTTCAGGCAGATGTGATTCGAATTGGTCAACTGGATCAGACATTTAGCCAGTACTAAATGATGAATGATAGATGAGAAGCAGCCCAGGAGACAGTTGTAATGGGTCTTGACTATGCAGAATCCAAGAAGCACAGAATAAGCTGAGCTGGAAGGGACCCACAAGGATCTAGATGTGGTTAAACTAAAATAAAAAATAATCTTTGCAGCAGCAATCAGCATAAAAACAAGTGTGGAGAAACATTTTTGGTCATGGTCAGTGAATTTCCATTCCACTGATATCACACTCCTAGTATGGAATGTCACATTTTAAACAAACTTTGCTCTCTTATTTTCAGAAGAAAATACTTATGAAGTGTCAAAGATTTTGCATTTTTCCAATTTTAGTGCCCGAATAAAGAGCAGTCTTTGCCATATGCAGTAAAAGAAATGCTCCCTACGAAATGCCAGGGGGATGAGTGGCATATGGCTCATGGCAGCTCCTGCACTTTACACAAAATGAGTGTCTCCATAGTCTCTGGGCCACTTTTAATCACAGAATTTCATCTGTTTTGAAAATACCATGAGTCTGGGTCAGGGATTAATAAAGAGCCTGAAAGAACTTGAAAATAATTGCTCCTGGATTTTAGCTCTATGTTGTTGGTTTAACTTAGGTAGATGATGCAATGTAGTCTTATAAATAAAGTAGTCTTGTTTATAAATGTATATCGTGGAAGACCTTGAAACACGCTGCCCTGCATCTATTTTTAAATATTTTCAGATGAATGGCTGTTATGACTTCATGTTAAAGTCCTCTGCCCAAATTAAGGTGTGAGACCAAATGGTGGTTCAGCAATACTGACTTTATTTCATAAAATTGTTTGTATAGGGAAATAAGAGAGAAAGACAAAAAGAGCAAGAGAAAGGGAGTAGGAGACAGACAGTGCAAGCAGAAGATAATCACCACCGTGGATCCAGTAGCATTGCATTGGTCCTTCAGTGTCCTGGGCTTCTTGCTGGTGGGGTCCTACCCAACTGATTCCCTGAGTTTCTTTATACAGTTCCTCATTAGCATGAGAGGCGAGAGAATGGGGGGTTTTACCACCCCCTTGCTCAGGTCTTAATTTGGTGGTTGTGGGGAGGTCTACTTGGGGGGTCCCAATGGAAGGTTGGGGTGAAAAGTATCAGTTTTGGTCCTGCCTAGGCAAGGCCAAATCTGAGACTCTGTTACTTTAGCAGCTTATGCATAGGCACCCATGATGTTTTCTGCAACAGATGTCACCACCCAGCGCTGGTTTAAGGCATGTACTGCAAATGCCATTAACCCTTACAATGGCCCCCATCATATACTGGTGCATAGGGTATTGGGTTGTTCCTCCCCAGGTGCAGCACATCCTACTTCTCCTTGTTGAACTTCTTGACATTATTGTTGGCCCATTTTTCCAGCTTGTCAAGGTTCCTCTGGGTGGCAGCATGACCCTCGAGTGCTTTCTCCCAGGTTTGAGCCATCACCAGAATTGCTGTTTGTACACTGCCCCATCATCCAGATCATTAATGAAGATGTTAAACAGGACTGAACACAGTATTGACTCCCGGGATACACCAATAGTTACTGTCTTCCAACTAAGTGCCATGCTTCTCGATACCACCCTCTGGACCTGGACATTCAGCCAGTTTTTGGTCCACCTCAGTGTCTGCTCATCCAGCCTGTATATCAACAGCTTTTCTATGAGGATCTGATGAGAGACATTGTCAAAGGCCTCAAGTCCAGGTAGACAGTATCTGCTGCACTTTCCTTATCTGCCAGGTCGCTCATGTCATTGTAGAACTTTATCAAGTTGGCCGAGCAAGACTTCCCCTTGGTGAAGCCATGCTGACTACTCCTGATTATTTTCTTGTCCCTAATGTGCCTAGAAATCGTTTTCAGAATTAGTTGCTTCAGAAGTAGTCAGAAGCTGATGAGATCACACCAGCAATGCAAGGATAATGCAAGTTATTTTCTGAGCATCTGGAGGAAGCACTTGAGGTATCAGAAAATAATGTTTTCAAAAGAAGGATTAATTAAGGTGAAACAACAAAGACAGGATTCCTTAGTGACCTATACTGAGTGTCTGGCAGTGGTAGAAGGATGTCAGGCACAGCTTTGAAAACTAGAGTCTGTCCTTATGAGAAATCATTAAAACTTCCAGCAGAGAGTAGTTCTGCAGACTGGGGTGATAACTCACAGTTTGAATTAAACATCCCAATTATTCAGTGTATTAAATGTTGTCTTTGTGCTATCCCTTTACAATATGACAAGAAGCTGTGGAGTTAAAAAAAAAAATTCACTACAATTAAGTTCTAGAAATGAGTAAGTTTTGGTCTCATCATAATCCTGTTGTAATAATGAACACTGAGCAGGCACTTTGTGTCACAAAATTCTTATAAAAATTTGATAGTAAAGTACCTAGAAAAGTCAAATGAGCTACCAAATGCAATTCTACATGTTTCCTCTTGTAAAGTATGGCCCTGGTTGCATTTGGATCATAAGTAACCAAAGCAGGAACAAATGACCATAATACACCTTTTCATTGAAATGAATGCATGACCTTGTGTTCTGTGATAATGGGGTAATTTTTTGCCACTGATCACGTGCAAGCAAATTATAGAAAAGATCAGTGAGATATAAATTTTACTGTTGATAAAAAGTGCAAAGAATGATATACATTATTTGTGTGGTTAATCATCTTGCATATGTGTTTACTCACACCTCATGAGTGTCTATTTACTATCTGTTTTCAGACAGAAGCAATAAAGGTTTACTGGGTACTTTGTGACCTGTTTTTGAGAGTAATGCTTTTCTTGGCTGTAACTCACCAAAATTCCTTATTACAATCACATCTTTGGTGTTATGTTGTATAATTTTATAGCTTTGTAATTATTGTTTCACAGGTTATTACATTGCATACAGATTCTAAATAGTTCAATCTGATGTCCTCAAGAGACAACACAGGAAATTGTTTGTGTCTCACCAAAACACTGGTGATCCAGTACATCTGTCATCATACCCATCATCATATCCCCAGGTGTGCCCAATTTCGGACATATGAGGGAGGAAAACCAAAAATAGAATATCTGTTCAATGAGATCCAAATAGTCTGGTCTACAGATTGTATCCATCTGTTCTGGGAGTTTGGTTGTTTTGGGGTTTTTTTCCTGACAAAAAAAGAATGATTGCTCACAGCTAGCTGGGAGGTGCTGCTCCTGCCTCAGCACAGAGAGATGAAGCTGAACAGTTACCTCTGTTTATCTACAATGCTTTCAGCTGTAGCTCGTGAGGAAGATACTGCAACCATCCATGATGAACCACCTCATTAACTAAGCCCAGAATTTAAAAAGAAAAACAACCAAAACCAAATCCCCAAAACAAAAAAACAGAACACCCAAATTAATTATTCTAGTTCCCAAAGGAACAATGATGAGTTTCTGGACTAAAATTCTCGATCTTATGTCTTTGTACTAAAGACATAAGATCAAGAATTTTAGTCCAGAAAGTGTGTCTTTAGTGCAAAGACTATGTCTTTAGTACAAAGCTCAAAAGAAGCCATGAAATCAAAAAAAGACATTAAAAGCTTCCTCATACTTTACCAAGTCTAAGGCTAAAAGGAATGTCTCAAAAATATACAAGCATGCACAACAAGTCAAAGGCATCTACATACAAATGCTGCTGATAGATTTTTCCCAGCAAATGGAATTATAGAAATAGTTTTTAATAGATGTTGATAAATTCAGCCATGCTTAAACCCATCAATAACAGAATCATTTAGGTTGGATGTGATCTTTTCAGATCATCTAGTCCGATCCCAATCCCCCTGTTCAAGCAGAGCAAGCCAGTTCAGGTTGTCCAGGACCACGTCCAGTCAGGTTTTTGAATGGCTTCAAGGATGGAGACGCCACAATCCTTCTGGGCTAGGGTTCATCCACCCTTCAGAGGTTCATAGCAGGGCACCCTGGGCTCTGCTGCGAGACCTCCTGATGTTTCTAGCATCTTGTCCCGGCGCAGAGCCACACACAGGAGAGTGGTTCAGGGGCAGAGGGAGGCACAGGAGCCACAGGCCAGCACTAGAGGGCGGGACAGGCTGCGGGAACCGGGGGCAGCGAGTGAGGGCAGCCGGACTGGGCGGACAGCGATGGATTCGCCGTCACAGAAACACTGAGGACACGAGCTGGGCTCCCTTCACACACTATACTTGACTCTTTTTCAAGGTCTGATCATATTAGTGAAGTGAGACCCCTTCAGAAGAACGGGATGGATGTCCGTCGTGGATGATGTCACAGAAAGTGAGGCATTTACAGTGACGGAAGGAGGTGCTGAATGGCCCGAACTTGTGCCTCCAGAACAGAAACAAAGCAGAAGAGTATGGACTGGGGAGTCACAGTGTCATGTTACTAAAAATCAGGCCAGAAACAGTCTGACTGACAGAGACTTTGCACTTGTGTGTGTTAAAGATGGACTTCATTCGTGCTGACCAAGCAAGGCCATTGGTCTGCAGCTCTGCAGAGGTTCAGAGTAAGGCTCATGGAGATTTGCCTCTGCACTTTGTGCCATGGTCCCATTAGAGCTGTCCTGTTCACAGCAGTCCATTTCAGAAACATGGAGCTGAAATCGTACTTCATCAGCGCTTCATGAAGTGTGTTCTGGCACAGGGGACTGCAAAATGATGATAATGCAAACCAGTCCAAGTGATCTGCTTTTAAGAGCTCAGGTAGGAATTTGGCAAGCAGTATTCTTCTTCTCTAGGGAGATCTTTGTCACCTTCTAACTTCTACATTTTCCTTTTAAGTCCCTATAGCTTTGCTTTCGGTCACTGTAGAAAGCGTGACAGGCTCCCTCACATGTCTTGAACTGAATTGCTTATCAGCAGAAAGAGGGTAAAATGAACTAGCTTTGATTAAAATAATAACTAATTGAGGTTCACCATGGCTTTATGTATCTAACAGTACTGTTGAAAGTAGGCTCTTTTCAGGAAGGTGGAAACCACAGAAACAGAAAGATAAAACAGACCAGAGGGAGCTGAAAGGAAAACTGGGAAACAAAGAAGAGAAGGAGAGAAAAGATCTTTCAGGGATCAGCAATCAAAATTAAAAGGACAAAAGGATCATGCTTATTCCTGCCTTTATGCCATCAGCGCTTTGTGACTCCTATCACTGTAGGTTCAATTTATTTTTATTGGCTGGATTTCCTGCTGGCCTGTGACTCCTGGGCTACCGGAGACATGATTTGGATCAGCCACCTCCTTTGGCAGAGGTGAGGAAAGGTGAGGTGTCCATGACCTGCTGCTCTTGCCAGCAGATTTCATTCACACAAGACAGATGGAATGATAAAGGGTACCACTGGCCTCACACCAGCTGAGAACTTCTGCCACTCCAGGGCAGCCCTCACTGGCCTCAGGTCCACCCATGTGCAAAAGAAAAAGGCCTCTCATTCAACACTTCATGAACAAAGAACTGAACCCCGTGCTGCTTGTTCTCTGTCTTTTACTGGGGGTGCAGGGGGTGCAAAAAAACATCCCATCCCTGCCCTCCTGGCAGGAGGCTTAGGTGCCTGGGCAATCAACTCCATGGCCTGGTAAGAGATGGCTCAGTGACTGAACTGTAGCTTCCCAAAGTGCAGGTTAATAATGCCCTACCAAAGAAAGTATGATTCCTTCACCTCACCATCATTTTTCAAAATTGAAAAAAAAGAAAAAAAAGAAAGAAAAAAAAGAGAGAAAACACTAAGAAATAAAAGTTATACTAAGGATACAAATGAAGAAAGCTTTCCATAAGATGATAGGAATTTCTCCAGTCTCTGTCAGGGCCTGAAAACTAATTTATGATGAGACAATAATTTTTCATGTACTGAACTGCTAAACTATTTTCTCACTAATCTTATTTTAAGAAAAGAAACATAATAAGGACTTATTTTGTGTTATGTACTTTTCTTAAAACCAGGCAGAAAGGAAATCTGGTACTTGTTCTGTTTCTACTGTAGCACATGTCTGACAGCTTGACATGAGAGCAGACATGAGAATATAGGTAATTTGTCTGTCTATAAGATACTCATTGTAAAGGATGACAAAACAATTTTATTTTCCAAATTATCAAGCATGGTCTGATTGGCCAGCATCTGCATATCATACTAGAACCCCAGTCACAGGCTGGATTGGGTGAAGGGCTGGGAGGAAGAGCAGGTTTTGACATTCAGTTGGAGCATTCCAACATATGTAAGATACGTGAAATACCTTTCTGAATTCAGTGGGATAACTTATGAAAATTAGTATGTTTTAACTTGGGATGACAATATTCAAAACCTTGTGAGCACTGTGACAAAAGTACAGTTTTCCTCATCTCTTCCCAGATGTGCACCAGAAGAAGAAAACCCAAGTGCAAATACGAGGCCACTGAAAGGATCATAAAAATACTGGAGTGTCAAGCAATTTATTAAAAAGCACTTTGATATTTTGACAAATGAATAAATTCCACTGATTGTCTTTTGCTGTTTTATCTGAAATTTCTTAGTTTTTAAAATGTTGTAAATTCAAGCACTGGGTAGGTTTCCTGAAACCCCAGAACAAAATATTAAGTTGTCGGATTTCTCCTTCATCTTATGTTTGCAGAAGGGTCTTTTTCCCAGTTGATCTCCACTAAAGTTACTGGTTTCTTTGGTTTGAGCTCCTTTAGTTTGACTCCTATGGAGTCTTTCTGTAGTTCTCTAGTACAGTGATGAATTGTTTAGAGGTTCTGCTTTTTTTAAAACAGATTTATTGAGGGGATGCTACACCTACAACCACAGAGATTTGTTCCTGATGCCCCAGTGCAGCGCTGACATCCCAGACAGTCTCCATGTATTGCCCACTCCTGGCATCTTGCCCTGCAGTGCCAGGCACTCCTGCCTGCCAAGGGCAGGGAAAAGGCTGTCCCATTCTGACACATGGTCGTGGCACCTTCTCACCACCAGCTTCCCCAGTTCACAGCAGCCTCATGCCTGGCTCTGTGGGAATGTGTCTGGGTAGATGTCTGCAAGCGAGAAGAGCCAGAGAGACTTGGGGTGCAGGAAATGGAAAATATTTGAACAATTTAATGAGCAGTTGCTACATGTGAGTCACCAAAGGAGGCAGGTTATCACAGAGTGGGATCTGTATTCCATCAGGGAACTATTTGAAGTGCAATGTCTGAGCTTTTGCAGTGACATCCCTTGGACAGCCCTATGTTGTCCTGTACCAGTCTGCTTGTCTCCTCCAGACAGCTCTGTGGAGAACTGTGATCATCAGGGAAGTTGTGCACTGCCCTCAGGCTTGATCCAGAGTTTCCTGAAGTCAGTAGGAGTCACTCCATGGACCTGCCTGGCCACATAACCCTGGGGCAATGGGGTCCCAATGGACTACTTGCATGGGACTCATCGCAGGACCAAATGTTTTTCCTCTGTTACTACTAACTTTTAGTGCAAAGGATTCTGAGAGAAACAAACAGCCAATCGGGATCTCTCTAGGTCTGCAACAGCACTTTTTGAATGGCAGTTCCCTCCCTGTGTGTGGACAAGAGCAATAGCATTGACATTACCTGAAATGCAGTTTCCCATTCAGCAGATGCAGTTTTCTGTTTTGCGATACAATGATTTTGTGTCAGAAAAATGAGAGATGGCACAAACTCAGCCAAAATACTGGAGGCAAGCAAGCAGGAAAGTTGCCTCCTTGATCCAAGAGTTGGAGATCTCTGGCAGGCCCACCTATTGCAGAAACAGATGTGAGTAATTAATAACCAACAAGCTAGCTGTCTCATCCTCGATTAAATGCTTGAAGATTAATCACAATCTAAATCACTTTTTTTTTTTTTTACCTGATCTGTAGAGATTTCCGCCACATGTGGCAGAAATGCCAGGACTGTGATATGCAAAGAAACTATGTGGGGAGGATATCTCAGTGCCTGAAGTGTTTGGTGATGGGACTGGTAATGATGAGAGCTCAAAGTGGTGCAACAACAGAGCTATACATATAAAAAGGGAGCTTCCAAGCAACAGATTTCAGACTGGCAGTTAAGAAACCTGGTAAGCCCAGTGGTTCCCTCTCTCTCCATGTGTAAAGAAGAAACACTGGATCCCATCTGCACAATTGTGCTTCCAGCCAGCTCAGAGCTGAACCTGCTCTGCTTCTCTGCTGGATTTTCCTTATGAGTTTTGAATGTAAGAGGTAAATTAAAACCATTACTCTTCCTTTCTCATACTCCATTCTCTCATCCAGCTACACCAGACTGTTGAAAATCATCCAAGGGAGTTCAGTCCTTCAGCTTACGTTGTTATAATTATCTGACTTTGAATCTCCTTGCCTCCCTCCATCTCTTCTTCTCTCTCTGGATGTGGGATCTATAAATTAGAAGAAGAGGCAGCTGTAACTGTTGCTCAACAGTTTGCTGTGACCTTAAATAAGTAAATGCAATTATTATAAAAGATGCTAGAGATTTATCTTTAAATAATTGTGAATTTCAAAGAGACTCCCTATGTGCTATATTATGCATGTTTGTGTTTATACATGTTGGTATTAACTTTTTAAATTGCAATCCATGTGACCCACATGAACTGAGATGATAAATGTTGCCATCCCAATGTGGCAATTCTCCTGGCAATAACATGATCTCTCATTACTATGTTGATAAGTGTCTGAGAAGAAAATTTATGTCTGGAGTTTGTTATGCCATGCACTACATAAATCACTGCACATGTCAGTACCAGGTAACCCTCCCAAAGACCTAAATTATAGTTAAACATTTATTCAATCTCATTCTCTTTCATGGGGGTCACTGACCCCCAACCTTTCTATAAAAATGTGTTGCACTCCAGTTGTAATTGCTTCCTTTACCACAAAAGCATGCAGGGCTTGTGCACAGTGCATATTCTTTTTCCTTAGGTGATTATTGCCATGCTTTCATATGAACTCACTTGAATGGTGTGATTGCTGAAACTCATGGCTCCAGTCAAGAATGAAAATCTGATCTGTTCTGTCTGCACAAATGTGCTCTGGCACAGCCTGCTTGGAGTAATCCAGGATTGAAAGGTTGACCTAAGCTTATTTATCAACTCCAGACTCACTGTGAAATTCCAGCAGATTGTTGAGTCTCCCAAGGCAAAGTTAAAAGTTTGACAGATACTGACCTTCCCTTGAAGTTTGAAGAGAATATGGAGTTACATTGGAATAGCTCAAAGGAAGAAAATAGGAAATGAGGGATGCAAAGAACTAGGAGGAAACTTCAAAGCTAGTCGTGAAAGCAAGGCTTCACCATCCTTAAAACCAATTGATCTGTCAGAACAGGCTTAAGACCATGCTGAGACTAACCTTTTCTAAACTTAAGAAATGATCAGAAATTTTAATCTATTTCTATAATTTGCCAGTATCCATATTTTCTATCAGGAATGTAGCTGCTGCAAGATCAGTGCAAGATCTGTTAGGAGACACAGAATTTATATGCAAGCATATAAATTTTATATAAAGAAAAAAAATTATATAAATAAAACATAAAAATACAACCTTTTTTCAGAATACCACACCAATTACTGTGCCTTCCCTATTTTTTTTTGAATGCAGAAGGCTGTAATGTATCAGATCTGAGAGAGTTCTCACCTAGCTGGTAGCAAGAAAATGAATCCACATTCCTTACTTGCTGTGGAAAACCACTCAATGTAGTGCACCCCTGAAGAAATTAAGAACAGAACAGCTAAACCCTAGTATTTCTAGAGGGGATAATGTCAACTGTTTGTGTTATTGTTACAGATAAACCATTTTCCATGAGTGATCACAGGGTGGATATGCTTGAAATTCATTGCGTATTCAGAGCTCACCACTGAGGAGTGGAGCAGGTGAACACTCCTAGAAACCCTGAAATAGCTTTTCTGCTTAAAGACTTTCAGTGGGACTGTGCTCAGGAGACAGGGGTTGGACCCAAGAAATGGGTGCTAATATCTCAACTTTATTCATGAGGCAAACAATTTTAAATGCACACCCCACCTAGACATATAGAACATAAAATCCATCAACTAAAAGCTTGTAATACCTTGAAAAAATACAACTGTAAGTCTGGTAGGTGAGATTACTTTCTATCAGATCAAATATAAATTTTCTTCTCATATGTTTGTTGTTTATAGCTAAACATCCAACAAATCTTAGCCAAATATAGCTTCAGAATTACAAAATTTAAATGAAAAAAGATCTGCAAAGTGAATAGAGAAGTCTTTATATCTAGACTGACAGCTACCCTGGCACCTAATGTTTCAACACCATTCAAATTAATAAACATACCCTAGGCTCAGAATTTTGCCGTATTTCTTGACAGACCCAAGAAGAAGCCACATAGTAAGCTTTTTTTTTTTCAGCAAAACTAATACAAAGTGCAGAACAAAAGCTTTTCTAAAGTAGTTTTTGCCACTGTTCTTTAAGAAGTTTTGCTGGGACACTCTGCATACATGAGACCTTGCAGCTGTCCAGCCAAAGGGTGTTCAGACATAAGACTTTTGCTAGCCAGGTTCATATGTTACTAACTAGGTCCTTGAGATTCTTTGTCCTCCAAGAGGTGAAGCTGGTGAGTTCCTGACTAAAAATTTGAAGTATTCAGGGTTCTAGAGAGAGAGAGAGAGGAAGAAAAAGGATGCTCAACTCCCTTACCAGGACAGTTGGGATTTTCACGTGGATATGAGACTTATGTCCCAGTTCGCAGAGATGCTGCATTCATTATACTCAGTGACTGCTTATCCTAAGTCATTGCTTCGGCCAAGCACTGGAAGGACTCTACATGCCTTCTCCTAGGACTAGTTACTGTATTCCAATGTAAAGATGAAAAGAAGAACCTGCCAGAGGCCATGAAGTACCTCTGAATTATGTTTCACTCCAGAAAGACACTGGGAAACATCCTGGCCTGGCTGGACAGAGCAAGACACTGGGGAGGCACTGAAGTATCTGAGGTGAAACCCATCTGTACCCCTTCCTAGGTCTGCCAAAATAAACAAAAGGATATATGTCAGTTATGTGACTTGTATGTAGGGCAAATACACACTTAATCTTCTAGTGAATCACCTTTTTTCACATAAAGATCATCAGTGATCCCTAGAAGAACAGCTGCTCTGACACATTGGGCTCTGGCCTCAGAAACCTCCCACACCAATGTCATGAGTAAAAAGCTATAAAAGAGCTGGTCTGCCAGATTGGAGGGTCAAACAGCAGCCTGGAAGTGCTTGTAATAGGGAAAACTGATATACTGATATTCATTCCCCTTTCTTAATGGCCTTATGCAGACACAAATAATTAGAATTTTTTTAATGAAAAAGTAAAAGATAGGTGACCTTCACAAAAAATTAATCATTTCAATCACACTTTCTCTTTCATATTGTTGAAGTATGTGTTTCAGCTAAGAATTTGCCCAGATTTTATTTTTTATTATTAAACATAGATATATATTGGAAAGTATCATCTGCCAAAACACTGATCTAGAAAGAGCTGCCTATTATCACTCTGTTCTAAAGAACCTCATTGTTTTTATTTCCTTGCAAGGGAACCAGGCAGGGGAGAAATGAGAATGATTTAAAATCTCAATAACAAAGAACAGGAATTCACCAGTTTCAAACAACAATCACTAAGCAAAACAAACTCATTCTTTATTATATGCCATCAATAAAATGCACTATCTCATGCTTTGTCTTCATCTCATATCTACAGAAGTTTTATTATTAATTTTTATTCATAAATTTTAGCAAAACAATAAGCCCACAGAAATAGTGTCTTTATCATCTTAGATAGAAACATATTTGCAGTTATGAAATTTCAGGTGGGCAAGCTCATATTTTTCTGTTTGTTATAAAGGCCATTTTGATTTCTAAGGCCAGACAAGTTCTTTTGCTTACCAAAACAAAATATTCTTTTGTATGTTCATATGTGCATGTGTCTGGAAGTTGGCCCCTCCATGTTTGAATCTATTGGCCAAATTTGATAAAGTAAGGAATTGTGTTGTAGTTTTTCTCTCCTGCAGGATGCATGGAGCAGCCAAGAAGATGGGAGGATACCCATCCAGGCCCCTTCTGGGGAAGGGCTACAACCTTCCTTGGGTTTGCTGCACAGTCATTTCAAGCACAGGCCAGAGCAATCATTCCCAATGACAATTCTCACAGGTCACAGAGGCATCTGAAATCTGTGTGTTGTGGATTTTACCCGGATTCACTGCAAAATTAATTACTTACAAATGGCCCAATAGTGTTATCTTTCATTAAGAGATGTCCAAAAAGCTAACCAATACCTAAGCAGTAAGGAAATGTATAAGGGTTGGTTGGTCACATGGGCAGCACTGACAGAGTGTTTATCAGATTGTCTGTCTCTGGTTTTGCCTTTATTATTAAATGGGCAAAATAAAGACATGACACTTTAAATTGTATATACAGGTACCTACAATTTTTCTCCTAGGGTATCTGTGCAAGCATGTCTTCAGCTACTCTTTCTGAAGCTTATTATAAATTACTTTGGAAGTACAACCTACTTTACCCATTTTTAATAAAGACACTTAGGAATACCATCCTGCATATCAATTTACTGCAAGAGTTATCATTAGCAGAGTGAACCAAACTAGTCAATTTCAAGTCGAATCCAGATATATCAAGAGTTCACAGCAACTTGCAGCACTTTGCTTGTTTCATTAAATCCCTCAAGGATTTAAAACGGCAACTTAGCTAATAAGGCACTTTGCAGAAGAAACATGATAGCAAAGGTCAGAGCATTTCAAGCAGAAACAGGACTATTGTTGAAAGGTTCATGAACTTTCAATTAAGTAACTGATTTACCTCCCTGTATTCCAGGTCCAGATACAATCATTAAAGCAAGTAGCTCCTTCTCAACCAACAGTATTTCTATGTCCTTCTCAGAATTTAAAAGGGAAGGAAGAAATAATTTAGAGGTATTTGCAAAATGGCTAAATGAACTCATGATTTTGAACATCCCTCCTACATGTCACTTGTGTGGGGTTACAGAGGAAACCAGTGGAACAGTAAATAACAGAATAGGAGGGATTTCTGCATTGAACAGAAGATGATGCCTAAGAACATGATCTTGTACAGAAATTCCAAGTGGTAAAACCCCAAGAAGTGTGGCTTGAAGGTGTGGTAAGATTTAGTTCTAGAGAATAATAGAATCTAATCAAAGGATAGAGAAGCTCAAATTGAAAAAAACCAAAAAACAACCAAGTCAGAAGGGCAGTTCTAAAATGAAATGGAGCAAAGAATCAAACACTATTCAGCAGGTGCACTGATGTTTAGAAAATATTGGGTGCAAAGTCTGTTATTCCAACCAGCTTAAAATCAGCTGAGGCTCTCAGTGTCTCATACCCTCACTGCTGCTAATGTCATTTCTTCCAGCACCAGCAAACGCAACCTTTTCACTGTTTGCTAAATCATTTTCTTGTTCTGTCCTTTGGATTGTGTCACCACCTCTGTGAATCTTGACTGTCTTTTTTTGTCACATTAAACACACATAACTCGCTTCGACTTTCAAGGTCCTTCACAGACTTCTTTCTCTTGACCTGTTATCCGAAACTGGGAATCCAAGTCCCAGCTCTAGTCTGTGATCAGCAAGTGTGCTGTTAGGCTTTTAAGAAAGTATTTTCAAGCAAGAAAAGGTGATTAATGACCCCAGCGATCTCAGAAAGAAACATCTCTGCTCCAAACAGAGGAGTTCTTTTGTTCTTGGGAAAGTAGGGAAAGGGAGCTGTTTCTCAGCTGCTTTATTCTGGAAGACAACTAGGTGTGGCAGGCATTCAACCAAAGACAGGTTTGGTAAAAGAACACTATCTTCTCTAGAAGGATTCTTTTTCTCCTGCGAGTCTGAAAGTAACTGTAGTTTCAGTCAAAATGCTATCATACATTAACCAAAATCAGCAGCAGAACATGTATTTATACAACACATATGTTTTGTGTACATATTGATGCACATATATATATATATATATACACAGACAGACAGTAAGCTATAAAAACACTGAGACATAGGTCTGCTCAGTGGCAAAAAGTCTTTAAGGCAAGGGAATGAAACATTTTGCAAAAGAAGCCAAACTTCAGCATGTTCTGTTAGAGGTATGATGCATCCTCTGATGACCCTGACTAGGGATTTGTTGTGTGGCCTTCTGGAGGGATAGCTTTCCCCAGCTGACAGACTGGAGTTCAGCTCCAGTGAGCTGCCACTGCTGCCACACAGCTGGGCAACAGGACAGAGCATCTGTCCCAATAATCATTTGTGATCCCAAATCTGAAACCTGAGCAAAATAATTCAGAATTCTTCTCAAGATCTTAACAGCCATACACATAGTTTGCAAAATAGTGTCTTACTGATTATAAAAGAAAGGGTCTAAAAATTACTCTAATGAAATAGAGAATAATGACTAGGCATAAATTTGGATATAGAATAAATCAGATCACATTTTATCAAATTTAATCCTGACCTAAAGATTTCATGAGTCTAAATTCTTCAGAAATATCCATCACCTGAATTTTGACTCTCCTTCAACACTAAAACCTATGCCTATTTTTATATAAAATTTTAGATTGATATCTATATCTACCTCCTCTTGCCTGCCTCAGAGAGCTCCGCAAAGTGAGACTGCAAGTTGATCATTTTCTGCTCAGCTGCAGACAGGTAACCCAAGGATAACTTCTCTGATCAACACGATGTTGGGGCTAGAGAAGAGGTTCCCAATTAGAAACATAAGAAAATGGATTTTCCCGCATGTTTACCATGGATATCTTTCAGTTTGATGAAGTTTAGAAGGAGAGATCTTATCTAAAGTTGATTGTTGAAGAGCACAATCATATCTCTGGTGCTACTGCAGCTGCTATTTCATTCCACAGCACCTTCTTGCTCATGTTCAAGACTGCCAGTGACATGGACACAGGTACAGCCATACCTTTAAAATGCTTCAAGTTTCAGGAAGACTCACACACCACAGAGCACGGCCATGACATTTTTGACATGTGCAGCAGAGGAAAAGTAACTTGGAGAAGGGGCTGCCAACGAGCTGTGCAGTGTGGCTGCATGTCTCATATCTGCATTTCTGTTTCAGAAGGGCCGTTCCTAATTAGCAGTGGTGTTACCAAGTGTAGTCAGGTATACATGGTATGGAAGTCAAATACAGTAGTAATTCATTGTGTTCTACCCCACCAAGATGGAAATTGGACATCTTTACTTTTTACCAGGTAGTTCTGAACCCAGTGCTCCCTGCTCCCACATGGTGGGAATGTGCAGGTAGAAGTGAGATATGATGGATGTTAATATTACATGATATGAATTCAGTCTTACCAGTGATTAATTTTTCTTGTACTTGGGGAAAGTTGCAAAGCAAGGGGGAACCTCTGCAGAATAACAATGAACACAGCCAGAAAGAAGAAGAAATTGCATGATACACGAGCACATTCTAAATGTTGACTCACAGCACCCCACATTTCTCTCTGCTGCCTTCAAAACTCTCCCTAATCTCCTGATATGTTCAGTTTACAGCATGATGCAGTGTCCCTGAAGCACCCTGACCCCATTATTTGGCTTTTTATTTTCCTTCTACTCCTACTCTTTCCATTTTTTCCTCAATGCCTGCTGAACCATTGTTTTCTAGATCTGTCATCATTACATCCGACAGTCCCTTAACATCGGAATGGGTCTCTGTAACAACTGCCACAATCCTTTTTCACTTATGTCCTCCCTCCTATCTGCAACTCTCCTAGGCCTAATTTAGTCTACCTTTTACTAATTATAAATGCAGATAATATGAAATCAACTGCATGAAAAGTCAAATGACACTTCCTTCAGAGAGATTACTTCAACTTTAAGTTTACAAGTTAATAAACATGGCTCTGAAGCATGAGGCTTACCTCATCTTCATTTTTAGCACCCAGACAGCTCCTTTGCAAAGTGTGACTGGAAAACTACTATATCATTACAAGCCCTGAGATAACATGTTCCAGATTTCCAATACCATAAACTGCAAGGAAAAAAAAAAACCCAGTCTAGGATATGCAACTGTGTTTAATAAAGCACCTTATAAGGCAACTTACCTTGTAACTCACAGCAAACTAAGCATTTTGGAAAATCAATTTTTGCTTCAATTTTCCTTTTTGTAATGAAGGAACGTAACTCCTCTCCCATCACCAAGCTCAGTAACATCCTCCTGCCCTAGTACATGGCAGCCAAGAATCTAGAGCAGCACCTGCTTTGTATTTCCTGAGCTCAATGTAAATTACCTTTCAGTTTAATGGGTTTGGATACAGACTGAACTTTTTCACTCTGCAATCAGCTTGTGAAGTTGATTCACATGATGCTGCAAGAAAGCTACTGTCAGAATAGAGATGATCCCACTGAAAGAATAGATGTGGATGTCTCAATGATATTTAAGATGTCATGTAAAATCAATACTCTTGTAATTCAAACAAACATCTGAAAAAGATACTAACCATCATCATTTTCCATAGAGATATAATAGAGGACACTGACAAATCTTTATTTTAAATTCTGTTATGTTTACATGTTTCTAAATAACAAAAAACTACAGAACAAAAAATCTTAAGTAAATGTATTTATTATTGTTGGAATTTTTAATGGAGAAATAGTGTTATTTCAATTATAGACTTACAATCCTTCATTGTTCATTATGCGAAAATAAGAGACAAGAACAAAAACACTAGTCAATTGCATTTTGATTAAGAGTCAAACTGTGGTTTCAGATGTTTATGCACAAATTTCATTGACAGCAGGATCAATTACATTTGTACATGAAATGAGAATTTGTCTCAAAAAAAAATAAAATAAGAGTCCTTAGTATTTTTAACACCCTTTTTACACAGAAAAAGCCTTTTGCATACATGAAGAAAATATATACGAAGGATATGAAGACCAACTTCATAAAACTCTTGTCACCTTGACTGCTACAACATTAAAATGGAAATTAGTCTTTCAATAAAGGCAACCAGTTGTGACAGAAACAGAAATACCTCTTCCCCCCTCCCATAGTTTTAACTACATATAACTTGATGAATACAGTTTTCAGAACAGACATCTGTTTCACCTGTCCATTGTTTTAAGAAAGTAAAAGTTTAGCTCTTTATCAATGATTATAACAAAATTTCCTATCCTTTCATATTTTATGTATCAAAGACTAAAAGAGTTTATAATTTCCAAGAAAGCCTTGTGGATTACCTGGTGCAGCTCAGAGGATGTAGACAATGCCGAAAACAGCTACTGAAAAATGTCTTTAATGGTGAAAACAGTTACTTCTTTTAACTGAAACCTCTTTAGCATGCAATCAGACAAGCATCAAGAGACATGCACAATAGAAAATTGTCTTGTAATTGTTAGTAGCATCTTCTTTCTTCCTTTCTACTATTAACAAAAGCTAATGTTAAAGCAGTAATGAAGAACCAAACAGATTCTCTACTTCCATTTTAACAATAGGATTTGCCTAAATAAATGTTATCCTCTGAAAGTCTCATTTCACAACTCAAGTTTCAGCTCCAGACCTACAGCTGGAGTTCTGTGTAAATGCAGCAAAGGAGAAAAACAAAAATATCTCTTAGTTCTAGAGGCTGCCTCACTCAGAGGCACCCAACTCAGAGGAGCCAAGTCCTAGAGGAATGATGCGCTCACCATCCTGAAATACCGTGGCTGAGTCGGGCGCCAGTTGTCCACCAAGGGGTGGTCAGGTTCATTCTCAGCATTCTTGGAGAGGCTGCGGAGTTTTGCCATCTGCAGAAGAGCAAAAATTGAAGTGTCTTGATGGAAATCCTTTGGGATCAAATCCACAGCCCCAAAATTAAACTAAGGAGAATGATCCAGCTATGGAAAAAGTCTCCTAAGTTGTGAAGATGTCCTATACCCCACCACCACAAGAATTGTATTCGTTTTTTTCCTAGCAGTGCTATTCCTAGGAATGGTCGAAACAGAAAAATGGGTCCTATTTGAACAGGACTGAGAAAAATAGTGTAATTTAGGTACTGTCTAGAGAGCCATGTACAGCCACCAGAAACTGTGCAAAGTACTCAGAAAATGCGAATACAGCAGTGTGTGCTCTAATAAACTTCTACTCTAACCCTGCCTTAGTGCCTGATTGTTAAGAATCCTTTAGAATTGCAAGGTTTTAAAGCTGAATTATAAACTAATTGTTCATTTCCATGGTAGGTCTGTAGCAGAGGATATATTCTGCTGCAGTGACACAAGAAGTTCATTTTTAATAACAGGAATTTAAATCTGAATAAAGATTTGGTCAAGGTTTCAAATTGTTTGTAAACAAGGTCTGCAGCTTGACACTTCTTGGCCATTTTTTTTAACCAAGGTATGGGGATTTTTGAGGGATGCCATAAGAAGAGTTCTGCCCATACTCTTCAAAACTGTGTAACACTCTTCCTGCACTGCTTTCTGATTTTCAAAGGATGCAACATATAACAGATACCCTATATTCATTTGTTGTCACCACCATGCACTACACTAGACCCAAAGCACATCAGCTGTGATTCAGACACTTGAACCTGTCCCTGTTTGAATGACTTACCATGAAAAGCACATAGTCATTTCCCATGTAAACCTGAAAACATAGCCCCATGCATGGCACACATCACCTTTGTTTGCCAGGAACTTCAGTACACTGACGTTTCTATTTTTCAGTACAGAATTCAAGGCCAATACAAGCAGAACTTTGGTATGGATTGTGAAACCTCAGCTCACTGTGATTAAACTAGTTCCAGTTTATGGACTGAGCTAGCTTGGGCATCTCCACATTGCTCTTCACTGAACAGCTCAGAAACACCAGCCATCTCAGCCTGCCTGAACAATGATGAGGTCACATTTATAACCAGCATAATATGCATCTGATGGATTATTAGTCTGAAATTAAATCTGAGATTTCAGATGAATGATTTGTATGGAAAGAGATGAAAAAAGTTCATCAGTTTTGTTAATACTGATAAATTACTATTGGAGAAGAATGCTGAAGTTTATTATTATTTGTGGAAGATCTGTTCTACTCAGTAAATAAACCAACACGTATTCAGGCTCTGACTATATAAAGATGAAAATTTAGTCTGCAATTAGACAGAGTTATTCCACAGTTAAATTCCTGTTCTTTCATTAAAAGTAATCTGAGCAGCTAGGCCACCCACACTACATCTCACTGGGATTTCTGGTGAATTGATTTTTCCTGCAGAGCACTGATTTGCAGCGACTGCACTTCCCCTTGCGGCTAATATACAGTTACCATCTGGCTGCAAAAGCATCCAAGAAATCTGCTGTAAATGCACACACACTTAAAATAATCACTATTAATGAGGCTGCCATGGTAGTACACTGTCTAGGATTAGAAATAATTGGCAACACAATCCTCTTATGAATACATTATTTAGAATGCAGGCACTCTGGAGTGAGGGAAGTATTTCTATTGTATTTCTACACAATAATTCACACACTGCCAATTCTGCCTGAAAAGCAGCTACCTCAGGATAAGAGCCAATTTCTCGTCTTTATGTAGTAATTTCAACTTTACCTTAAATGCTCCATTTTTTTCTACAGGAGGGATAGTTAAAGAACAGTCTGTATGTTTCCCAAAACTCACTAATTTTAGAACAGCTGAGAAAAAGACCATGACACAAACACAACAGTAATCAAAAAGTCTTTTCATGAAGCCAGATCAATGATGTGATTAGTTATTTCTTTTAAAATGCATTTTAAATCAGAGATGCCCAATAATGACAGTACCTTCCCCAATAAAATTTGTAGCTAATATTCTGTAATATAAGCATCTAAGATAATTCATTTTGTGGAAACCAGTCAGACCATATTTGTATTTTTCACACAAATACCCACTTCAAAATAACCCCCATACTTTAATTTTTGGATGGGCAAGGAAACAGGAGGTAGAGCAATTCAGTAAGCTCTGAAAATTAAGCTGTAAGTTATAGGAATACACTACCAAATTTCAACTATTGCCGGCTAATGTTCGCATCATACCTGACTTGTATTACTTAAAAGACAGAGTCACATAAATACAAAGTACTAGAAAATAGAAGTATTTTCTTTTTGTGGTAACATGCACATCAATCAATGCACTAAACACCTTAACATCTTGAAAACCTAAAATGAAAACTTATGTGTCTAAATATATAGTATCTCCATAACATGTCAATCCCTTGATTAATATTCATGTGCTTAGTATCCTGGAGCCTTGAAATTTGTGATATCATATCATTATAGTCAGCTGACTAGAGGAATAACCTCAGATGAGAAAACTGATTTGTGTGGTAAGAGTAGAATCATAGGCTGAAACGTGCTGAAAGCGGGCATTCAAATTCCTATGAGTGGACTGGGGGGAAATTAGGATTAACAAGAAATACTTCTTTACAGTAAGTGACCAAAGAAATTTTTGACATTAACAATAAATTCTAGTTATCTGATGTTGCTCCGGTTTGTAAAAATTTAGCTGGTATGCCTTCCAGAAACACAGGTATCAAGCACGTGATTCAACACTTCCAATTTACACTCCCATCTGTAATACAGGACAGACAGAATCACTAATACCATTACATTTGTATTCTGATAAATGATGTTTTTGAAAGAAA
The DNA here is from genome assembly GCA_013400915.1 of Pardalotus punctatus. Lineage (NCBI taxonomy): Eukaryota > Metazoa > Chordata > Aves > Passeriformes > Pardalotidae > Pardalotus > Pardalotus punctatus. The sequence goes on from VZTX01023287.1 coordinate 389,570, forward strand.
ACTCTTACCATCTACACTGTGTTATGTTTTTGCTGCTTTAAAAAGCTCTCTGATATCTGTGGACTTGAACTACCATGGTGTTGGATGTGGGCTAGCTCTTCACCCCACTTTTAATCCTGTAATTACTCACAAATCCGATGAGTGTTTTCCTTGTCAAAAGAATAAAATCAGGTTATGGCATGTAAGTAAAAATAAGGGGGAAGTTTACCTGGTCTGAACTGACTATGATAGGCTCTCTAAGAATAATCCAGGTGACACACTCTTCACAAGGTGGAGTAGTGATAGATCCATGGTATGTCCAGTAGTCATGAGATTTAGGGAAAAGAATTGAAGGATCGAAGTTTGGAAAAGGAGCATTTTTTCCCTTTAAAATAACCACAAAAACACAACAAAACCAAACAGAAAACTCTTCAACAAATCTAGTTACGATTAGTTTGCAGCTCTGTTATTTTAAGAAACAGGGAACGACTCAGATACTTCAAATGTATGAACTAAGAAAAGTAAGCAAGATCTGCATGAGACACAGTGATGCAGTGTGAAGATAAGTGGACTGAATGACCCTCACAGATGGGCCCAGGGAAGCATGACACAACATAAAACTCCATGAGGCTACTTCCTGCACCTGAGCTAACTCATGTGAAGTGGCGTCCAGTACCAATGTGTTTTACCCATTTCTGTGCAGAAATACTCCTCCTCCTGGCATCCTTTCTTATGGAAATTCTTTCTATCTATTGACTACTTGATTAGGTCACCATATAACAACCTCAGACAGGTATTACTTTTATAATATTTGTGCTAGACAGGCTATGAAATGTGAGATTTATCACATAATGTTACCTAAGATACAAATGTCTAGTCAGTGGTATTTCCAGAGATCCATTAGGCAGCCTGTATATTAAGACCAAATGGACCAATTTCCAAAGATTCCTTTTATTTGGCACTGCCCACTGAGGCAATAACATTCCACGCCTAGTTTTTAGGTGAGTAAAGATTGGGGAAATTACTCATTCTCCTAAACTCATGAGCCCCACTAAAGCCGAAGAAGGCTCATATGTAAATGGAAGAAAGGATTTTCATGTTAAGGAAAAGCTACCTACCCATGGTTTTATTCCCGAATAAATTGTGGAAATGTTGCAGAGCAGAATTTGAAAACTAAAAAGTCAGACTTTTTTTTTTTCCTGGTGTTCTGAGACTTTGAGCAATTTCCTATAATGAAAAGATGAAAAGCCCAACATCATTACCTTTGTTTTGATAGTATTTATTTCTTCTAGAATTCTCTTCATCTCTGGTTTGGGAGTTTCCCCTACCTAAAAAGAAGAAACAAGGAGTTCTGCTTGACCAGCTTTCTTCTTTCTCCTATTTTTCTATATGAGCACCTAAATGTGTATCAACTATAAAATTATAATGCATTAATCTATTAATTATATTGCCAACCTATCACCCCTACCAGCTTGGTAAGCTATGCCTTCTGCCTATTACCTCTGTCTGTACCCCAACAGGTATTATGATACAAAGGGGGAAATTGTATCAGTATAGAAATTTAGCATAACAGGTAATTGCACAGCACAGTTATTCCTGCTGACATTACATTTTAGCCTAACAAAGATAAACACCTCTTCAGACTCAAGTAAAGAATTTGCAAAAAAGTTCTATTCTAGTTTAAAAAATAGATTTCATGGTCATATCTATTGTTTGCAATTGCTGATCTCAAAAAAGACATCCAGCTTTCTATCTCTAGTGAATACTAATTAAAATAAGAGAGAGCAACAGCTAATATTTCAGGCTCTGGCTGAATGCTCCCAAAAGGATTTTAAAAAAAAAGAATGAGTGACATGTATTGTCTGTGAGATAATTTTGTTTGGGACAAAGTTCATGAAAAGCCTAGAAGAGATATGTGTCCTTGAAATCTGTCCACAATTGTCAGTTGGCCTTCTCTGACATGTGTCCCCATTCCATGAGCCACATAGTGACACAATAGCTGCAGGGACAAGTGTGTGTAGTATTGGATACCACTTGAGGTAATATGACTCATGCTCTATAACTTGAAAAGGATACATTACTGGAAGTCAAGTCCTTAAATGTGGTAGGATCCCTAGAAAACATATTCAGAGGGTTTTGCTTTTTTTTAACCCTGTAAGAATAGAAACTCTGTAGTATCAGTGCAAAGGGTTGCATGCTTCTACTTACTTGCAAAAATATGGCCAAAACAGCTATCCCATCGGTTCTTCTCCTGGCATCAAGGTAATTACTGTATTTGGGATTCCAGTGTAACAAATGTAGCTTGAAACAAAGAAAAACATGGGAAAAAAACCCATTATTCAACAGCAAGCCATCACAGGCTGAATTTACAGTCCTTCATATAACTGTGTGAGTTTGAGACAACAAAGAATGATAATGAGGCCTTCCAAAATAAGGGGGGGAAAAAAGGGACAGCAAAGTCATATATTAGTTATATCTGTCATACATTATTAATTATACTACTAGTTGTAAGAAATTGAAAAAAAATTAACTTGAAATTTCATGTTAAAGCTGAAGAAAAGCTGCTTAAGTAAGCAGGTACAACATGCAGTCTAAACATCTACTAATATGTGATTCATTCCCATTTGGCATTCAAATTACAGCAATTCTAGCAAAGAATCCATATGAATGTCATTCATGTATATTATTAGTCTACATTTCTCATTTTTTTTACAATCCTGAAATGGCAAAGAATCAAGGTAACACATTCATCCCCCTTTCTATCACTGCAATTTTATACTTTTACTATAGTTCTATATTTTTAGAATACTGTTTTACTAAGTTTGGATTCCTTCTCAGTAATTCAGTCTTGCCTGTGGTGTTTCACGCCACATTGGTTTGAGAACACGGAAACCTTTGTTTCACACAGTATTTTTCTTTTCTCGTGCTGTGAGAGTTACTTCAACCTGATTCACATTTCTAAGAATCAATGGGAGTAAGAAGAAAAAGGCACAAATAAAAAAACAGAGAAAACTCCCTGAAAAACAGACAAATGACAAATTTTGTCCCACCAGAACAACAGCAATAAATTTAATTTTACACCCCGTTTTAGAGTAAAAAGTGGTGAGTCTTACCTCTCCTGCATACCTCACTCCATTCACAACATGTTCAGAGCCATGGTCATCAGACGAGCCCCAGTGGAAGTGCAGCTGACGTAGCCTGTAGACTCCTGGGAGTGGCCCACCTCTCAGCACTGCAATTGATAATTTGCAACAGCATCAGACTCAAGTATCTCCCAATTCTTTCAAATGAAATACATATATATCCCCAGTATTTACACACATATTTACACACTCACTGTGCACATGCTCTATGTTCTGAAAATCTGCACTGATTTTAGCTACACTTCAGGCAACCATCTTCAGCTATACGTACTTATACGTAGATGAGAATTTTTGTGTCTAGGCTTCTACTACAGTCACTACCGACCACTGATTTAATTCAGCTGCATAAATGTGCACCCAGTAATTTCTGGAATATTCCAGGGACACCTGGAGAGGAGTGAAAGATGTGGTCCAGGGTCTGTAGAAGAACTGTGCATTTCTGAAGCAATATCTGGAGGCAAGTGGAAATAGCTTAGGTTATCAAACATGTCACAAGACGCCTATGCTTGGGTAACTGAAGTATACCCCTAATCAGAACAGTCAAGCCCCCAGAATAATTCTGCTTGCCTTAAGGTAGACACGCAACAGACAGTGACCTGAATTGCTCTCTGGACTCCTTGATTGAATGTAATTCCAACTCTCTTGCCTAGAATGGCAGTTTAGATATAACCCACTGACTTTAAGACACCTAAATTTAGACGGATTGATCTCCTCCTGAATTGAATCTAGTACCTGTAATCTAGTACCTATATGATAGCACACAAACATAACCATGATTAAGATCAACTACTGAAGTGCTGGATGATAAACAAATTCCAACAAAATGCTACAAAATTGTGTATCTTACTGCAGGGTATGACTTATTTGTTTAAAAAGTCCTGAAAGTACTGATGCTGCTTCTGCTCTAATGGCTGCTTCCTCCAGTTATGAAAGAGGAGAAAGAAAGCAAAAAATAAACCAGAAAAGCAATCCCTAAGAATGCAAGCTATTTTCCTAAAGAAAAGTTCAAACCGTGATGAATGATATCTAATATTCTAAATAATCTTACAATTTTAAAATAATATTGTGAACAAAGGTGGTCTATTTGAAAGGATCAATAAAATAGAAATAGCACCTTTACATTCACCAAATACTAAAAAATACTCAACTCTCATTCACTCTTTTTGAGGATAGAAGTTACAGCATTTAGCAGTGCTCAAGAACAGGTCTTTATATGCCAGAGAAAAATATCCTTCAATCTGAAGAGAAAATAAATCCATTATCATCTCAAGAAATACAGCACTAAGAGTAGAACAAGCTGTTATTCTCAACAAATTCATTTTACTTCTTCCCACAGACATTCAGAATAGTGGTCAACATAGACAGGGTAACAGTAGTAGCTGACAAGGCCATCAATTCTCCATTAAAATAGATCTGTAAGGCCAAATATTCTTCTCTAAGGTAAAAAGATGTCATTATTTCCACTGCTGGGCCATCAGCAGCCATTTTTGTTTGGGGGTTAGTTGAAGCTCTGCATCATTTCCTGCCAACACATTCCAGCTTCACTCCTCTATAAACAGGCAGTAAGTTTTACCTAGCACACTTTAAGCAGACAGAATTATGCAAACAACATCTCCTGAAGGACAAAAAGGTGTTTCTTTTCTTTTAATTACAAGTGTGAAGTATTAAACATATAAATACATGAAATGAAAATATAAGTAAATGGAATTTTCCTGCATTTTAAAAAAGGAAAAGGAAACAAAACTGTTACAATAGTTAAATTCTCCAATATTTAAAACATAAAAAATCCCAAACTATGTCTGCATAGCTCAAAATCAATAGGATAAATTTTTTTTTTTATAAACATATGCTTTGGAACCTAAATTCTAAACATTTCTTTATCCTCTTGGGCTTTTGTTTTCAATGCTACACAAATAAAAATGCACAACCACATAACAGAAAAAGATTATAAAATAAAATTTTATAAAAGAAGATACGGTATCTTTACATTATTTTTCAGCAAAGTTAGTAAATAATATTTACATGTAACAGGGGATTTTTCTGACAATTATTACACAGGAAATGTTCACCTTAAATATCTGAGAGTCACAGCAGAATTCCCAAAATGTAACTCCCTTAAACTTGCTGTCATTAATGTAACATGACCCAGGTGCAGGAACATACAAACCAGCTCAGGAACACATGGCAGAAAAGCATTCACTTCTTTTTGGTGCCTTATTGTTTCAAACTCTCATCCCATTGCTCAGTGACTGATTTTAAATGGGTTTGCACATCACCCTCGGTGACCCATCAGTGCCTGATACCAGACATAAAAATGTCATGTCAGTCTTGCCCAAATTCTGTCCTCCCCACATCCACATGGAAGAACAATCTATCACAGAACAATCCTACACGGACACACACACGGACATCTGTTCTGGAAAAAAGCTCACCTTTTATTTGATCTGTCATCAGCTGAGCAGCATGAGACAAAACATGCTAATAAAAGAATGGGCTTTTTTCCCCTTTCAATGTAATCATTAGGGCAAGTGTTGCACAGGAAGATGTAACTAAGGCAAGAAAACCCTCTGTCTCTCATTGTGACAGACAGAAAAATGAAGGTGTGATGGAGTTGCATGGAGATGGCTGCTCCAGTCACTTTACTTTAGCTAGCTGGGTGTCCTTGAGAACAGAAAAGTGACAAGAAGCCTTTCAAATATGTGCATCCACTTGCTGAGCAGCTTCTGTAGGGGCCTGGTTGTTAATCTGCGCTACTGTCAATTTTCATTTGCCCTCACTAAGGTAAAACTGGCAAGGTTATGCCTACACAAATGCCTTCCCTGCTTGCTGTAAAGGCATACCATGAAAGCCAGAGGGAAAAACCCAAGGAGAATAAAACAGACTCTTGAGCTGTGTTTACAAACATGAGAAGAAATTACTGTTATAGGAAGATTTATGATCTCACATCCTGCCAAATCCATAAAATGAACTGGTAAACAGCAATGAAATTAAATTAGTAATGTACTGCTGTATGACAATTGAAAAGACACATTGCCTTTGTTATGCTGCTTTATAATAGAATCTAACAGTTCAGTACAGAAACCACAGATGTTTCGCATCAGTGTCACATTTTAAAATCAGAAAAAAGCCTCTGCTCAGAAGAGGATCTCTGTACTGAAACTGTCTGGCTAACTGCTGGGATAAAATATGTTTTCTAAAAGCTTTTGAAACTCAAATTTCAGTTCTCACTGAAACTTTCTTTAAGCAAACAGTGAATAGATAGGCAGAAAGATTATTTTTGTTTCTATTTGAACTCGGTACTCTTATAGGGACAGACTGGGAAAGTGTCAGACAGAAGTCTGTCAGCCTGCCACCCACCCTCACCTATACTCTAACACATCCAGTTTTGTGATCCTTGATCACAGCCTGTTCATCAGTGAGCTCACAAATCATCTTTGTTTGTGATCTACATGGGGCTGAATACGTGGCTGCCCTATCTCCAGGCGCAGAAAACTGACAGTGCTCTGTGTAACTGTAGCCTCAGCAGGTCCTTGACTGTTCAACCACTTTTAAATTCTAACATTGGAAATTTAAAGTTAACAAAAACTCAAATCCTAAATTCCCTGTACAAAGTACAGGAGTGCTCAATACCTTCACGCAGACACTACAAATGACAGATGAATTGTTACACTGAAGGAAGAATTTAACTTTGCTGCCTTTTGCCTTATGCAGTAGTGCATTGAGTAGTATGTATGTGCCACAGCCACAAAAGTACTGGGATTTAGTGGTGCTATTCTTGTAACAGCTACTGGTTTTCACCAGTGTAAATTCGGCAGACAAAATGTTTAGTAACATCAACCAAAACTGCAGTGTCTACAGACAGCCTTCTATGGACAGTAATTGAAGTTACTGGGGTTTGTCCTCACTCAACAATAACCAGTCAACAAATGAATGTTTTATTCACCAGAAGTTGATTATCAAAATTTCATTTGCAAAAATAGATGAGGGTTCCCACAAAGTGGTATTTGAGGAAATGCTGGCCACAAGCCCTAGTCATGTTAGAAGAGTTGATTAGCAACAAGCTCTGACTTCTTACAGCAACTGTCTCTAATAATTTTTTTTTTTTCATCATCCATTCTCAAAGCCACACATTTATTTTATAGGAAAGATTCCAAAAACAGCATCAAGGTAACCCTATAAGAATGTGTGCCTCACTGTGGTACTCCAAGCCCTTAAATGATATCCATCTGAAAGTCAGTAAAAGAAGTAGGAATCTGATTGGTTGATGAACTCCCATAGAAAGTGCCAACAAAAACGAGAGACAAAGAGAGAAGATGAAGGCAGGCATCCATTTGACATAGTCTTATTGTACCTCCCCTCAGCTGCTCTGTCTGGGTTCCATTACCAGACTTTTGTATCTTTACTGTTTCTCAATCAAATACCTTGGTGTAACCATCTAACCAAAGCATTACAATGAAAGCCAAAGAGTCATTAATTGTAAGAAGTTATAAATCTCACACAGCACCATGACTATAGTCCCCCCCAGTTAGAAGCTCTCAGGACACTTCTCTGACATGAATATTTTTGGAATTTTAGAAATAAATGGATTCTGCTAGTGGAAATAAGATTTCAGCCCTAATTCAAACCAAAATTGGGTCACTGCTCGATCTAAAAGAGTATCTCAGTTGCCAGTCATGCCAAAAAATATAGCAGTGGTAGGTTGCTGAAGTTCCCACATTCTGGTGTGTGTTTTACTGGGCCAAGCCACCTAGGAGGTTTGATTTCAGTGCCCAGTTCTTTTCTGAATTTTGAGACTCCAGCCCCCACCTGCAATAATTTTACAGTGCATAAGGTCCTCCTATATCAGTACGGTAAGACAGGAAAGTGGTCCACAAGAATCCATTAACTTGTATGGACAGGCAGCAGAGGCATAATACTGCTCCTACTGCTGTCAGCAAAGCCAGTAAAGCTTTCAATTGCACAGCAGATTCTCAAAGTCAACCAGACTTTGCAAATAGCTGGAAATAAATTCTCAAATTCCTTCCACTAGGCTAACTCTAAATATAACAGTAATAAGGCCTTTTTCAACATAATACCTGAATTACATTGGATGGCACTCTGTCTAATTGTTTGAATTTAAGAAACTGTCCCCAGCTGTGAATATTCCAAGTGTGCTTGGCAGAAGACACAATGGATGTACAACTTCGGGACATCCAAAGTAATTCATTTTATCACTCACCTTGGCAATTTATCCAGCAATCTGTTTTATCTAAACTAATGAAAATCTAGACAGAAGTACAGATATGGGTATGACCACTATAACTGAAAAAAGTTAAGGAAATAAATTAAGCCCTTCATTTTCTGGTTAACTCAGAAATAATTCAGATACATAGAGTGATAGATACATAGATATGAAATTAATGTCTTTGTTCCAAAGGAATAAAAGCTTCATTCCTATATGATTGCTATTGCATATGTATATTTTGTGCAGCTGGTGGTCCTTTTATGTAAAAAATAAGCCACTGTACATATAATAAAAAATTTTGAATGTATTCAAGTCAGTAGGAGTATGCACAGTAGAATTTGTCCTGCAATTAGCATTATATTAGAGAAAGAACACCACCTACAGACTCTGCAGGCAATGGTATAACAATGGAGACATAACAACAAACAATGAATGTTTCTTGACTTCAAAGAGTTGAGAGATACACCTACTTTTTTTGCAGTGAGTCACTTTTTATTTCTGAAATCAAAACACAACAGTTACTGAGCAGCTCATCTGAAAAAATACTCAGAACATTCCAAAACTTTCTGCTCTTTGTGGCGAGTGTTGCATCCATGCTGTAGATTGCTGTGCATGGATACTCCATCCCATTCAAAATCTGAGTTGTTGTAACAACAATTATTTTTATTTTTATGCACAAGATGCAACTACTGGTATATCAGATGCTGTTCTAACAAATATAACAGATGGATAGTAAAAAGTGGTAAGTAATAGTCACAGATCTCATATGGCAGAGCTGCATCTCTTTACTTATCTATCATTTTATCTGATATTAATAACATTTTTCCTCAAATAACATTCAAGATTCCCACTTTGTGAGATAAGTAACAAAAATCTTGACTAGACAGTAATTTTTGAGTTTTGATAGGGTATTAACTGGTCCAGTTTACAGACATTCTGATCCTCAGTTTTCAGGAAACCAAGTAATTCATTAAAATCACATTAAACTGAATCCATGTCCATATATACTTAACATTAAATGATGTATTAGTAGAATTTCTTCTAGTAATCATAGCTGTCAATTCTAGTTGTAATAGAAAGTAGAACTTTTAATGCAGGTAAGAAATAAGTCTGTACACTGTATGCTCTTATAACTGCAAGTGGATAAAGATTTTGGACATTAAACCTGAAACACCGAAATTTATCAGCCCTATAATCTTCATTAAGACAAAACTTCATGCATGCCAAAAAGAGTTTTAACTGATTAAATACCATGACGCTGTGGCAACATCTGGTTCATTACTTCATTTATCGAAAATTATATAGATAAAGTTTTTAAATATTGTAATTTAAGATGTTCTGCTGGGCATCTCAAATAGCTAAAGTGGAATCTAGTTCTCAAAGATAAATCCTGGACTCCTTCCTCCTGGAAAGCAACACAACTGCAGTGGCTTTTTGCAACCCCAGAAATTTATCTTACACCTTAATTCACCCTGTACCAAGTTTCTTAGCAGCTCTTAAAAGGAATCTCAGGCCTTTCCCGGCAGTAGCACAGGGTACCAGAGTCACAGAAACCTGTACATCACACACAGGCAGTACACAGAAACTTTCTGACAGCCTGACCATTCAGAGTAGGCTCTTCCATGCAAATTGAGAAACAGTCACTTACATATAATGACAGTTAGAGATACAAAACCGACCTGATCTATCGAATGAATCATCAAACACAACTCGGCACGTTTTCCCATTATTGAGGATGGTCTTAGCTGAACCGGGATCATAACTAGCAAACCATGGTAGCAGAGAACTATCATAATGCACCTCTTTATTATTGATTTCAATCGGTGACTGATGGCGTCCATTCGCAAAAGGGTAATTTTTGTGCCACTGATCTGGTCCTAGAAAAAAGTACAGAGAAGTATCATGAAAACCTTTTCCAGACAGGTATGAATTACACTTGTTACAATTAACACAAACTCGGCTTTGCTTAAGTACAGAACATAAATTAAGTGCATTAATAAACAGGTTACTAATTGCCTGGTTGTTATTCATGCCGTATCAAGAGTTTTATTATAAAAAACCTTCAGATTGATTTCTAGCTAGAATACTGGATACTTCAAGTTATTCAACTGAACCTAAACTCTCATAGCAACCTCAAGACTTACTAGCAAACTGACTACTAAGACACTGATAATACAGCATGGAAGAAAACTAGAGGAGCATACTCCAAGTCCAGCAGTGGCTAGATATATGTTGGGATATGCCTAAATAATTCAAATATGGCACCATGTACCCATCTGGAACAAGAAAAGGCCACTGGATCCCTGGACATGTCAGGAATTTGAAACATGGACTTAATTATCATCATGGTTTTACAAGAAGGTCATGTGGAAAAAGCCTAACCAACGCTGAGCTGCTCCTTCAGGCAGCAGAGGAGAAAGGAGGAGCAAGGAACCACCAAAGCCCCAGTCTCTGAAGGCAAAAGGACCTGCAGCCCAGGACGGCTCTTCTTCCATTAGGGCCAGCCTAAATCCGGATTTTAATGCTATGTCAAATTTTAGTTTACATTAACAGTAGAAAAACTGACTTTATTTAACTTAGAGACCCCCTGCCATTGACCTCTCCTTGCACCAGCTTCGCCTCTTCCGCGCCTGCGAGCGACAGCCGAGCGGCCTCGGCCACGCCGCCTGCCCAGCCCCGGGCCCGCCTGGAGCCCGGATCCCCCGCCGTGCTCCCTTGGGAAGCGGGACCCTGTCCTGCCCGGGTTTCGGTGCCGGGACGAGCGGGCCCCGCGCTCACCGTTGTCACTGTCGTAGCCCCAGGGGTAGTAGTTGGGGTTGATCATGGTGCGGTACCGGCGCCGCGCCCCAGCCTCCGCCGGCGGCTATGGCAGGACGGCGGCCTCGCCTCACGGCGGCTTTTTATAGACTCCCGCCAAATCCGTGCCCGTCCCCGCCGCCCGTGGGCCGGGAGGGCCCCGGGAGGGCCCGGGGAGCCGGGGGCGGGGAGAGCCGCGCTGCTCGCACCGCCCGCCCGGCTCCCGCTGTCCCCCAGGGAATGCGGGGCGGGAGCCGGCCCGGGCCAGTGCCGGGATTGCCCAGCGAGGGAAAAGGGCTGCCACCGCCTGCTCAGCGCCGAGGAGATGGGAATATAGAAAAGCACGGATGTCCAGCACTAGGCACAGGCAGTGTGGGAATAGTTTTCAGACTCAAGTGAGATATGTACTCGTACATGCGCGGGCACACAGGCAGATCAACCAGGACTGGGTCCCTGCCCAGGAGAGCGCGTTGGAGACGTTTCCCTGCTGGGTGTGAAGCATAGCCCTGATCCAGGAGCCAGCCGGGGAGAGAGGATGAGTCCAACAGCTTTTGCGTGCAAATGGCTATCACAGGTTCACACCCTTCCTTATGAAATTCCCGTGTATTCGCTTGGGTTCCAGTGCTACTCCCTGCTGTGCGGTCTCTCGTTGCCTTCATAAATAGCTTCCCTGAAAAAATTCAGAGGCATTAATTGCTCCAGCCTGTAAAAAGGTGCCGCTTCCTCTACTGTGCAAGGTTTCTTGGAAAGTGGAAATCATTAAACTAGCTGCAGATCAAGTGCCTGCCAGCTCCAGATAAAATCTTTATTATCAAATTAAGCATAGGATTTGTTTGTTTTGCTTCAGCTCTAATTCTTCTTTCATTTACCACGGTGTTATGCATCAGATTGCACTTAAAATTGTAAGCATACTTGCTAGCAGGCATGTGTTCCTTATGTGACACACAGAAATCAAATGACTTCTAAAAATATTTGTTGTTCTGACACATAGGGAGTTGCCACATGAGTTAGAGAAGACAGAGGTTAGCACGAGTGGTGTAAAATGGATGAGGGACTGACTAAGCAGAAGACAAGACACTGGGTGAAAGGCAAATTACTGTGATTTAAATTTTAGAAGCCTTTCTGTATAAGAAGGAGTGAGCTTATTTTACTTGCTAGTAATGAAATGGGGGGGAAAGTACAACTTGGTTGAAGAAAAATGGAAATGGCACAGGATGGAAGTGTGGAGTCTTCATGCAGAAAAATTAAGTATTCCTGAATGTTGTGTAAGCTACAGTGGGTGAAATTTAGTAGCAGAAAGTGTAACACAGTGGTCTTGAATCATAGTTGTGGCTGATAGGTTTTTTCTGATATGAAGAGGAAATGAAAGAGAAGGAAGAAGAGTGTGTCTGTTGGTGCTGACATGTCAATAAACACTACCAGGCAGGAACTGCTCACAGAAAAACCCAGAAATGAACCAAGGACATGTCACTGGAGCTGGAGAGACCCTGCTATGACCTCCTTTGAGACCGGTCTGTTGGACTCATGAAGCGGAATTACGATGAATTGCAACAGGTGCAGGGGAGACAAGGCCATTAAAGAGCCTCTTTTATAAGATGAGACTGTAAAAGCTTAGTGTGCTTTGCATAGCAAACAACTGGTAAGAGGGTAAGTGACAGCTGTCTTTATATACACTTCATCAGAGAGGTAAACAACAACAAATTCTAAGAGTTACTGAAGCTAAAGAGCCGTGTTAGCCAATGTTCAATTACATATACCTTTGCCATGAACAATTTGAGACAAGATCAGGGTTTGGAACCACCCAAAGTATTCCAGTGACTTTGCAATATTAAAAGTGGAGACATGTACAAGCTACACAGGAGCTTTGTATTTATGCCTGACAGAGCACATACTATTTCCCACCACTTCCTCAATTTTCACTTCCATTTCCCAGCATCTTCTCAGTATCATGATCCACAGACAAATCTCCAGATCCTGAGGATGTGAGATAAAAGCACTGTCTTATAAACCTACTGTAATGCACAAATTTGAGGTTGTATTTTACTGCCTGGGTAGAAAGACTAAGTACCATGAATCATCCCATACACAAAAATCCCTAGAACTTGACCTCCAACAAGTTTTGTTGTTCTTTGTTTCCTGAGGAGATCCAGAAAGTTATTTCAGGGCAGACCACAGGTCACAATTTGGAGGGTCCCTTCTCTGTGTTGTAACTAATAAATCTACTGCTGCTTTAGATAAAGACAGATTAATCAAAAAAATGTAAGACAGGCTTAGTGTCTAATTTAAAATTGATTTAAAGGATAGTAGCTGAGTTCAGAGAAGAAAAACATTCAAGAAGTGAGATGAAAGTTCACCAGACAGCATCTATCCATGAAAAAATAAACAGGCAAATTCAACACACAGAATCCTAGGAGCTTTCTAGTTGGTTAGCCATTATAGTGTTGCTGTAAGCATTATCCAGGTGGCATATATGCTGAAATGTAAGCCTCTGTTTAAGAGTAGATCGGTCTGCTCTTGTGTGCTCTGGCACAGAGGTTTAGAACAGTAAGGACTATGCCATCACTTCATAAAAGCAAAATCTGCATGTCTGCTGTGAAAATCCCACAATTTGGTCACTCCTGTTCACTTAGGTATAGTTTCTATTCATTTGTATAGAATTTAAACTGTAAGTTGGAAGTGAAAAGGAGTAGTCCAGTGTTAAACAGGTAATTAAGTTTACCAGGATAATTTTTTAAAGCTTATATAAACCATTTATTCTCAATCTTTGGTAGTAAGTGATGTGATAAAATCCTTACTCTTAAGATTCAAACATACATAAGGAAGGTCTGGAAGAGAAACCCACGATCTTTATAAAATTAAACAGCAGTCTCACTTCCTAGTCTAAAATGCCCCAGCTCTTGCTCTTCTTCAGACCACATTCGCTGTAGCATGTCTTTATCAGAAGATGTTTATGGTTCCAATGCCTTTAAATATTCCATGAAATGGTTTAGATGTAAGGAGAACCTCAACACTTTTACATTACAGTCCAGATCCTGCACCTTACCTACCTTTGTGGAAGGGCTGAAGTATATCAGAACTTAAATAGTCCTGCAGTATAGTTAGTGAGAGGCAAAGTCCTAGGACAGAAAGTGCAGCATGAATCCACATTCCTTACATGTCATGGAGAAGCGCTCACAAAAGCTTTTTCTGTGTCAGCAAACTAAAAACTCTGAGGAACATGGTGGGAGGGTAGATCTGCAATTGTGAGGCTCCATCAGCCAAAGCCTTGATACTACTGATGGTGCTGGGGACAAAGATACAAAAATTACTTCCAGAAATAGATGAAGAGGTTGTGTTTGCTCATGTTTCATAACTCACTTCCAGAGAGTGGAGGAGGTTGCTATTTCTAGCAATCCTGACATAGCGATTCCTCCCAAATTACTTTATTTAGGCTTTGCTCAAGGGACCAGGAATTAGTGCAAGATCCTTGACTGATTAACAGACTATCACCTCTTTATATTGTTTCCATCCCTCACGATTATTCACTTCTCTTTTCAGATGCATAAGACAAAAGATCATTAACCCAAGAGCCTGTAGTCTCATTTTGAACAAGTACAAGGATAATTCCTGTTCAAAGAGGCAAAGGCACATAGTTGGCCAAGAGATTTAGGTTGGGTAGTTATATTTACTTCTCAGACATATGCTTGGACTTTACACTTCAGATAGATATTTTTCCACATAATACTAATCACCTTTAAAACTAGGGATTTGTCAGTGGGGATGGAGAAATGTTTTGAAGCTTATTCTGAATTTAGGCACTAGGCATAGACAAATATGCTTTAATAAAAGGCTGTTCATTCAAATCAGATTGACACATTCATCAAAGAATGACTGTATTTCTCTGTAGTGTAATAGTGTCATCATTCCTAGATTTAGACATGTGCAATTCCAAAACTCATCAAGTATATAAATTTTGCTTTGATTATAAATATAAATTTATTCTTTCAAGTTATCTCTGTATCTCCCAGAGATCCGAGCAACTATGATACTTTCGTTTCTATTTACAAAAATTCCACATACTGTCATTTTGCTGATAAAATGAGAAAGAAGTTACAAAGCCCTGGCACAAGCCAGAACCAACACAGAGGGTCAAGTTGTAGAGTCAGTGAAAAGACTTTTCATGTGTAACTGTAGAAGTGAATGCAATTGCCAGCCACCTTCTTGCGTAACAAAAGAGTTAAGTTTAGGAAAGGTCTGTGTTACTTTTGTAATTTCTGTTATGAGGTCTAGGAAGAATCAGCCCCTGCTGCATTAGGTTATTACAGGATTCTCATCCAAAGAATCTTGTTCCCTCTATGTTTTTTATTTAGAACTAAGTGAAGAAAGAAATACAGTGTTTGAGAAAGTCTACTATTAAAACAAAAAAATTCCTTGTTCCATTATAAGGCAGATCAATAGCAATTGCAAGTAAAATCAGACTTATTTTTCATTACATGCTGCCACTTACGTAGCATTCCCCAACCCCAGTTTTGGCTTATGCATAAAAACAGTGATACAAACTGTGTCATTAATTCAAGCATTCTCTCCGACACAGTGTTTTTTTTTCCTTTTTTTCTTTGCCTCTTCCTCCTCATTCTACATTGTTTGTACAAAGGAGAACAAGGAAGTGGAAAAGCATTGATCTCAGGAGATCTTTGCTAAAAGGCTGTGCTTACTAAGGCCGTGCTTACTTCTCTAGAGTTATTTCTGCAAGAAACGGAGAATTCCATGTCACCCTTTTACATCTGTTTCACCCTCAAATATGCTTTTACTATAGTATTTACAAAATGGAGCACAGAGTAGAAAGAACAGAGAAGAGATCTGTGGAGAAATTATCCAACCTATCTACAACCTAAATTGCAAGTAGAGGCTACAGCAGGTATTTCAGACTATCTTCAGAGATTGCATCCAGAGCTCTTATATTTTACTTTTGGTGATGAATATACGTAACAGCTTAAGTAGAGGGAGTTTGGGAGCTGAAAGTCCTCTGGATATTTTGTGGTTCACCAGGAGAGAGCAATAAAGTCATACTTAATACATCACCAGGTGAGAGTAATGAAGTCATACTTCACAATCTAAAGAAAGCTGCCAAAGTTATCTGTAGTTTTACTTGAAGAAAGGAAGATGCAGAAATATTTCAATTGTTTGACCTTTATTGAATATAAACACACAAAACTTGAAAAAAGCCAGAAGAGTGATTGGCTTAAAAATACTAAGCAAACATTTGTCATTTCATTGTTATGAATGAACACAGTGGAATATTGCTGCTGACAATGGCATGATCTTTTAAGGAAGTGAATGAAACACTGCTTTTCAAAAGGATGTACGCAGAGAGTGACATTTTAGTCTTGTATCTGTACAGGAAAGAGAATCAATCAGAATAAAATTCCAGTATTGTTAATTCTTACTGAACTGGTGGTCAGTTGCAGTGCTACAATAGGTGTGCTACTCAATCTGAAAAATAGGCATGCAATAGAATAAAAATTAAATGAAAGAAGGTAAATGTGCTGACAAATGGGAGGCATTTTAGTACATGTGATATATATAAGCTTGCCTAAAACTAACCTAGAATATCCAACCTCAGAACTGCAGCATAATTCAAAAATGTGTTGGGATCAGCATCACATAAGCCACTTAGCTGAATGTTATGACATCATGTTGATGACATTTCTCTCTGCTTGGAAGTAATGTGATAACAATGGAATGGGCAGCACCATAGCACTCCAGCAGCCTAAATAACTTTGCAGTTTTCTGCAGATCAAATAAACAGCCAGCTGGTCATACTGGTTAATATTGTTCTGCCCAGCTATAAACTGAGTGTCTTCCCTATTCATCTTCCCAGTTAGGCATATTTACTGATAAATCACTGAGTGATTTATTGGCCAAACAGCAAGACAGAAGAAGGAAATAAAGGGAAGAAGAGGGATATGAAGCCTGGAGAAGGGACATATGGAGCTCTTGCTGTAAGAAGAATGGGAACTAAGCATGGTAAAGGGATTACTGAGACTGGTATAAATTCTTGGGAGAGGCAGAAAAGAGAAAGGGGGCCAAGTGGTAAGGAACAGCAGTAAAGAAAAAAAATGGAAAAAGATTTGTGGTACTAGAATTATTTATGTCATAGAAGACAGACTGGTTGCCAAGAGCCCATAAAACAGAGTGCAGAGAAAGAAGGCAGATTACCATGTCTGTGAGTGGAGAAGTGACAAGACCAAATGGCAAGGTCAATAAATATGTCCTATAAAAGAAGTGATGAATTGGTAAAATGCTCCACTATATACATAAATTTTGTACACCTATGATGAAAAAGAGAAAAGTCAAAGAGATAATGATAATTTAGATGAACTTTGTTCAGATACGATGAACAAGATTTCATCCACCAGAGTATCCACTTGTTGTTCTGGAATGAAATTTCATTTGTCATATTACTGGTAGAACTTTGATGACCTGAACAATGGCACAAAATATACCCTCAGCAAGTTCAAGGATGAAATCATGAGCTGCTATGCAGAGGAGCCCAGACAGGCTGAAGAAATGGGCTGACAGGAGCCTGAAGCAGTTCAACAAAGGCTGTGCTAAGTCCTGCACCTGGGGAGGATGGGCTGGGGCCACCTGGCCAGCAAGCACCTTTGCACAAAATGATCTGGAGATTCTGGTGGACACCAAATGAGTTGAGTCAGCAGTGTGCCCTTGCTGCGGTGCACGTGGAGCTGCATTAACAGGAGCATAGCCAGCAGGTTGGCAGGAATGATGATTTCCATCTTCAACACTTGTGCAAATGGTCTTTGAATCCAGTTTTCAGCCTGCTGTTGCAAGAAATATGTTGAATAAACATTGCAAATGCAGTGGAGGGCCAGCAAGACAGAGGGCTGGAGTGCCACAGGCAAGGAGAAGCAGAGCTCGCTAGATTTTCTCAGTCAGTAGAGTGGGCTGAGATACACCTGCTTTATCTGTGTTTCAATGCAGTGCCAGACTGCAGAACAATCGCACCAAATTACAGAACTATTTTGGAGTTATTGTTTTGTGATTAGTGCAAATATTAATATAACCTACCTTCTAATTTAATTTTGTGGAAAATAATAAAGCAAAAATGAATCTGCAGAAAGCACCATACTGTTTTGCAACAGGTTGCACATAGCATGCCTGGCACCATGCAAAAGACATTCACACAGTGCTTTTCATTGGGCATGCCATAGTTGGTGTGGCATGTTACAGCCAAGAAGCCAGTTTGTCATATGCCTTCCACTTCACTGAAATTTGTGCCAGGCTATGGAAAACATGGTAGGCATGAATGGAAACCTATCAGCAATGAGATCTTTGTCTGCCAAAATAAGAAAAACAACATACTGAGTTGAATTATTTTGCTATTATGTCACAATCCCCATTTTTTTCCTACAGTTTCTATTGTGAAGGAACTGATACTTACAGACTAGGAGTAGATAGCTCTATAAAATGTCTTTCTTCCAGGATTTATTATGGTTTTATCGCAACTCGTCTTCAAAATTAAAGAGCTGCTATCGCATACTCTGCACCACCACTTACATTATTTAAAAGTCCACATGGGCAAAAGTCTATACTGAAACAAGAAAATAAAAAACACGAATTTTGTTAGTATCAGTAATTATGTCACATTTGTAGGTAAAAATTTTTATACATGGATAAGTTAGAAAAGAAAGCCCAAGTAAACCTATCTAGGTGAATGTTAAAAATGTGTTGGCACTCTTGGCTGGAATGCGGGTAAAGCACTTGGCCTATTTCAGCATGTGTTCCCATCTACCCACTTTGCAATGCAGTGCAGCTACAACAACACATAATTGTGAGCTCATTTGGATACTTTCTGAATGCCATCCAGGCATTTCTGTCAACTGCATTGTTTTGCCTGCTACCTTTCAATTCCTTTCAAAGCCCTGGAAAATACTTGCTTCTGCACACACACACACACACCATCCATGTTTAATTGTGGGAACCAACAGGTTTACTGCACTGACTATACAGCAGTTTAGGTGGAACAACTGCAACATGCTCAAGAAGCATTTAACTAGATGGGTGGGGAACAATCTCAGGGATAACAGCTGGTGCCATTGGTACAGTGGAGATGGCAATGCAAGATGCAAGACCAGAAACACACATTTCTGTAGAAAGATTGCACCTGTGAAAGTCTGCCTGGTGCTCACAAGATGGGTCAACCAGACAGCTGCCTAGTGCAGGGAACTCCTAAAGAGCTCCAGGAAGTTTTGCAGCTCTGTCAGCCTGGTAGGACAAAAACATCCAGCAAGTCTACATTACATTGACTTTGCCAGTTCAGTTTGCAGCCTGCAGTGACCATCTCCTGCACAAAGAGCAGCAGCCTGTTCTGGACCAGACATGGGTAAGCAAGAAAGCATCACCAGGAGAAATATGGTAGGGGCCCCCAAAATCCTACATCCATGAGGCAAACTCTAGAACAGACCCTGCTGCTAGAGACAACCCTGGCACAAGTTAAACAGTAAGACAGACAGCCGTGGAGACAGGCTGGCAAAATACTCTGTAGGTCTTACCAAGTACATACAAGAGAAGCACGAGGAGGAAGCATGTCCACAGCAAGACCTGATGCTTGGTATATAACTCTGATCCATAGATTATTTTTGAAACATAAGCAAGAGGGATTTCTGGGCTGTGGCCAGTGTAATCATATATATGGAGATGAGTTTAGCTTTATGGTGATAACTGTGCCATTTCCTTTCCCAGCTACAGCCAAGGGTGTTTTCCAAGTGAAGTAAGTGTAAATAAGTAATTTGCATGCTTTAATTAAGTGTCCATGCAGTGATGGAAAAATTACAACCAGATCATAAATTCCAGCAAGTGCTAGCCGGATAGATGGATTATACAGAGATTCCCTGTGACAAGGCACAGACGGGAAAGCTTCTGCAGGTAATACTGCCTTGTGCCCTCTCCATCTGGGCTGTTTGACAAAACTCCACATCCTAGTTTAAGATTATGTCAATGTTCTCACACATTCCCTTCACCAGTTCCAACTAAGGAAGCTTGACATTTTTGTGCATCAGATAGACCACACAGGGAATCAGAAGCTCAGGCAAGGAGATGTTCAACAGCTTGTCTTCTTCTGGCTGGATATAACCGTGCACTGCTGTGGCGCTTATTTGCTGATCACAAATGTTTCTCCATGCATGCATAAATGGAATTCATCTACTCCTTGAATTCCCTTGCTGACATGGAAATATGTGCACCGACATTCATGAAGTCTATCCAGGCAACAAATTTTAGTGCATGTCTTTTATTCAACAGCTCAGTCACAGTACATATTGCCAAGTGAAGAGATCACTTAATTAAACAGGTGCATCAGGAACTGGACCCTACATCTTGTGATATGAAGACACAAATAAAAGCAATGGATTCACTGTTCAACTTGGAAGTTTTATGGTTCTATGCATAGTGTTGCTTAGAATGCTAAAGAATGCCTAGAATGCCTAGATGCTATTGTGAAGTTGTTCCAGGCAGATATTTTCCAAATCATGGGACTTCATTTCCTGATTAAAGACATTTCAATACAGTAAGAAAAAAAACCAAACACAAAAAAAAAACAAACCCAAACCAAAAAACCCACAAACAAACAAACCCCCCCCCCAAAAAAAAAGGGGGGAAAAACCCAAAAAACCCTCTAATCTAGTGTTGCTTTTGGTTGAGCATTTAAAGCAAGCGAATACCAAAAACTTACATAAAAATGGCAAAACCTTCAGCCAGATTTGTAAAAAGGGAACATTGTGCTTCCAGTAAGGATGACAGAGACTAACTAGGACAGCCAAGCTCAGCAAAGCATCATAGACAGCAGATTTCCTCAGGATTCCAAAAATGACTGTTGAATGGCAATGCTTACTTTTACTAAATTTAATTAATACAATTTTAATTGTTGTATACTATTAAATATTAACCATTAAAAGATCAAATTGACTGGAACATACACCAGAAAGCAAGCCTCACTATAACCCAGATTGTATCCAGGGTAAAAGGTCACAATCAGAGTCCACAAGGAGTTGCTTTTTACAGAGAACTGCCAGTCAAGATTGTCTGCAGTGGACTTTTACTCCCCATCACCTGTAGACGAGGAGAAGATACCTGTATACAGAATACTTTATGAATTTTGGGGCTTGAGGCTATGGGAAGAATATACAGGAAATCTGGTTGGAAATGTTCAAAACTTTTTATGTGACTTCTTACAGTGGCATTAAAATAGTCTGATGATGGACACCAGTATAAGAACATAATTATTTTCATTATTAATTCTGTGCCATCTTTATGGTCTGTAATTCAATGTAAGTCCTGGGACAATTATTACTTTAAAGGCAGAAGAAATGTTCCATAGCCTCAGCTTTATTCAGATTACAGTGACTCTATGCCTTTTGCAGAATTTTTTCAGGGGTGGAAGTTGCAGGAAAATGCTCTAAGACATTAGGCATGGAAAGTATTGCTTCTAAACTTGCATTCCCTTACCTTTCCCTGTAGAGACAATGAAATCAGTGTTTCAATTATAGGTCTTACACACTATTGGGCAACAAATCAACTTTCATCTGTTTATTCAAGGGTCAGTAGCATTTGTTTAGCTGTAAATTTAGATAGGCTGCTGACACTGTTGCCATTTGTTGCTCAATGATGTCTGACAAGAAAAACTATTTCATGAATATACTCTTTCTCCAGTAGAGATTTATTACACAGACAATTCACAATATTGTGGGAGCTCTTAAATTAGGGCTTAATGGCTGGCAGCCTGCAGTGTTAAGAAAAAAGGGTCACTGTTCTTGGAAAGAGGTGAACTTTAATGGAAATGCCTTTGTTTTTACATTCAGTGTAGAAATTGTCATAACCATGAAGGATGACTGAGACATGTGCAGAGAGAAAAGGGCTATGTGTACTGAAATTGCTATTCAGGCAGGGTATTGCTAGTTTGCAGGGTAATGTGTCCTGCAGTCTTGGTCTCACAATTACTCAAATCAGCAATCAGGTCAGTACATACCAGTGGGAGATTTTCACCTGTAACTTGGCTTACCTTCTGATAGGGTTCTTTGGGACTTTAGGAATGGAATTATCTGAACTACTCTCAGCCTACAGAAGCAAAAGCACTTATATACATAATAAAATATGCACTTATTTTGTCTGCATGAATAAACATGCAGACAAAATATAAAAGTTCTTCAGATAGAAATGAATACCAGTCCATTACTTTCAATATTTATTTCAACACCAGATCCTGTAGCTCACGAATAAGTTGAATAAACTGCATTTGTTTCAATGCTTACTTACTTGCACAGGACCTAGGGAATCTGCACTGCTCAGGCTTCCTGTTAGCTGAAAGTGGTGTCAGGAACTTGACTGTTGAAGAACTGGCTCCACCATGTGGGCTCTGGAAAATGACCATTACAAGCCAAGAAAGAAGCAGCATCCTTCTCTTTCGTTTTCAGCAAGGATGTTTGTGTTGTCCATGGGATGAAGGTAGGATGAATAGTGGGAATGCCAGTTAAAAAAAAACCAAAAACAAAAAAACCGAGGGAATTGGAAAAATAAAAAATCTTAGTCTAGTAAAGATCTATTATCTCCACCATAAAGGTCTGGGACAACTGGCCCATGGCCTTGCTGGTCTAGTGCAGTGAGGAGGCTGGTCTAACTCCAGGAAAGAGTTTCAAGTTCTTCAACAGTTTTCTGACAGATCTTCTGCAAGATATTAGTAGAAGAGTGACAGTGTGCAACTCAAATTTACCAAAGGCATATTTTTTTCCTAACACCTACTGCATATTCTGCTTACTGATGGCATGACAGAACGGCAAAAGCATGAGTTAATGTCAAACTCTGACTTAAAGAATTAGTGGCAGAATCAGTGAGACTTACTTTAAAAATTCCCACGCAGATAACATTCTGTGTCAGTGCTCCTGATTGTGCTAAGTACAGGTGTGACTGAAACCCTTCTTCTGAGTACCTGATGGCATCGTTGCTTCCAACCTTCCTGTTGGATTTTCCCCTAGAGAGGCAGAATGTTATCTCCAGGGAGATCTTGTTAAATAAGTGTTCTCAACAGAAGTGTTGAAATTTATTATGCCAATCTTTTTGTTTTCCAAAGCAGACTACTCCATCTGTATGAAGTTTGCTCTACTGTCCTACTTAATTTACCATCTCATTTAATGGTAATTTTAATTCTCATATATATATTCCTATTAATCCTTTCTCATTTGAACTCATGTTCTTCACAGTCATCCTTCTTGAAAGCGAAGTATTTATTTAGACTGAGGACTTGTATCTTCATGAGTTTGCAATACAAACTGCATTTCTTTCTTCTCCATCCTGTTTCACAGAAAATTTTCCATCTTCTATGTATTTTTTTTCCAAATAATGGTCTAGTGGAAGTTGTCCCCACCATGGCATGGAGGCTGGAACTGGATGATCTTTAAGGTCCCTTCCAACTCAGGACTATGATTCTGTAAGTGTTTCCCTCATTTAAATGCACGGACATTCTTGCAAGTATTGTGCTATCCAGTCCAAATGTAGAAAGTTAAAATTTTCTATAATAGCAATTCTCTGTTGGTGTTTATTTTCCCAGTAATATCACAATGTCTTCATCTGTATTCAAATCTCTTTGTGTGTTTTAAGGAACACAAAATTCTACAGCTTTTCTATCTTTCCCTCACAAATAACCCTGAATATGTTAATTTTATTGCACTTTTTTGAAAATCAACATGTACAGCAGCCGTAAACTGAAGATGCTTTAAAAAAATCTGTTCTTAAAAAGTGAGTCTGATTTGATCTCTAGTTCATCATCAGCTGTACATTATCTTTGGGAGAGTGAGGAATGTTATAAGAAGTTCTATTAAATTCTTGGGCTTGGAAATAAAATAATTCTGGAATACATGCTTTGTGCTCCAATACTGACAAAGATAAAAGCCAGATTGAGATTAAATAAATGCCATTGAGATGAAAGGGAGATTGACAAGGTGGAATACACACTGTACAGCTGCTCCATTCACTGAGGCATGGGACAAAATGCCTCAGGAAAAAACAGATATTGTTCTATTTTGTTCAACTCCCTGACAATATGAATGTTCTTCAACGCTGATTACTCAGCAGAAAAACATCAGCAAGGAGATCCAGGAGCATATTTCTTTGAGAAACAGTAGAAAAAGAGATATATTATTTTAATTTTGTAGTAGAAATGCAGAATCATAGCTGGTTTTATATTGAGGGTCATACCAGGAATTCACAGTTAAGTTGCGAATTTACATGTGACTGAAAGATGGTAACACCTGTTTCAGTTAATAAAAAAAAAGCTTTGAAACTACAGGAATAAGCTTTTAATTTTTCTGGTAATTTCTCTTGTGAGGTGTGGGAAACTGGGAAAGTTTAAGGATTTGTCAAAACCTAACAGGTGGTAATTAATTTTAATCATTTGGCTGCCCTACTGTAATTAATATATATATTATAAGTGCTAAATTCCTAAGAATTTAATGCCCCAGAATGATTAAGGTTTATTTTTACTGCGTTGGTTTTTTTTCTCTAAGATACATGACCAGCAGGCTTAGAATCCACATAACATATTCTCAGTTTGTTACCAAGGTAATCAATACTGAACTACACTTTTCATCAAAAGAGGAAAGACAATGGGAACAAAATTGTGTGTGCTTAATTCTTCAAGGGAAAAACAAAACTTTAAAGCCTATTTGCAGTGGGGCTGATGCTTTTGCATGATAGTAGTTCAAAGATTAGAGGAGATGGGTGAGGGAGCAATATAAATTTCAGACTGTATTTTCCTTTTTGCCAATGTACAAACCATGTGTTTGGTGTTGGAACCAAAACAACTCTTTCAGTAGTTCATAAATTTCTGCCTATTCTACCTTTCAAAATAAGTAGAGGAAACACGTGAACAAAGCAAAAGTGCACTCATTGTCCGATTTTCAGGCAATTATTCTTTAACAAGTTTGTGTGCTTCAAAAGTACAAACTAATCAGGATTTTTCAGAATTATGTCACATTTCAGCTAACTGATCCATGTGCTTCTTGCAAGAAAAGGAAATTTATATCCCAATTAGTGATACTGAAGATCAGATATGAACGTATGAACCTTGGGAAGATTTAAGAGGATGTTTGTGTGCAGGCAAGAAATGAACACTTTTTTTTTTTCTACCTGAAATCAGAGAATAAGTGATACTATATGATCCTCATATTTTTGAGAATCTGTTTGACTGGATAAACAGAAACCTGGATGAGCTATTACGCTAAACTCCAACAGCTAATAAGTACTATAGCAACTGTCCCCCTTTTATTACAAGGATATGTATCAAACAAAGGAGCAGCAAGGTTTTCTAGCAAGTTCTTGCTACTTTCAATCATCACTTAGCATTAGAAATAAAAACAGAAATAAGTTTTTTATGTAAGTCAATTTATTCGTTCTCTGAAGACATAAAAGCAGTTAGTTCAAGTGCAGGCAACTAATTTTGTTTTATTGCCCGAATAACAAGAGATTAAAACATCACACTCAATGGCTTTTAGTTAGAAAGACTCAAACTCGTCTCAGACTTGTGTTAAAATTTTCTCATCACCAGGATCAACTGCATATGGAAATGAGAAGAAATTTTACACGTAAGACATAGTACCGTAGAAAAAACCCTGTTGCTTATGAGCTTTCTGTAGTAACATTTTTACGTGTTGAGAAGATGTACAGATTCAGGGGATTAAAGAAAATCTGAGGGACTCCTAAAGTCAATACCCTTGCAAGTGTTGCACTCATAATATCAAAAGCTGATCTTGTGATAAGATTAAGCCAGTGCCGAAACATTTGTAAACAGGATTCAATCAATACTTTAGCTTCTACTCACATGAACTTAGTTTTTAAAAAGAAACTGCTTTATACTAAGCAAAATACACTCCTAGTAAACTGAAATACTAACTTTAAATGGGAATTCAGCAATTCTTAGAACATTTCTAAAATAATTAAAAGGATCAAAATCTGCCCTTAGTTTCACTGCTGAATTCTCATTGAATTGTGCTGGTAATAACAGCAGAATTTATTCAGTGTTGCCCATTCTTTACTTTCCTGTTGGAGCACCATTTTTCTAGTAAAGGTGGGCAGTGAAATAGTTAAGGATAACTGGGAAATGCCAATTCCAGCCATTTTTAACCCTGCTTTTTTCAGACTTTGACATATCCCTTATAAATGTTGCTGTGAACATATTTGTGGCAACATCTCTAGAAGAACACCCACTGCTACCTACTGATGAGTTACAGGAACACAGAGAACCCAGAAGCTTCCTGAGCAGTAGGATTTACCCACCACCTTTGACCATCCAATCTCCTGTATGTCCAATAGTGAGTAATCACCTGGGTGGTGCATATAATGTAGTAGATCTTTATTCAGATGACTTGTGTGTGGGTTCAACCTAAATGGTACTTTGTGTTACACTAAAATGATGAAGCTTACATGATGAAGGATAGAGGAAGTTGATTTAAAAGTTTCTGTCTGCCAGTGATTCCTTGCTTGGATCATATGTGCAAGATGATGTGTCCCCAGAAACAAAGAGAGCCAAACAGAGTCCACTTATATTCTCCAGCTACAGAGTCAAATAAACAAACAATTATATGACTTAACCTGGATTTTTCAGTAGTGGGAATGACAAATGACACATATGAATCATCCACAAAGATCCTTTCCATATGCAACAAAATCCCTAACAGGTGAAACCATTAAGTTGTCAAAAATAAAAAGCAGGGAGAGCATCAAAAAATCCATCATTCTGGGAGATAACATAGTCAGAGCAGCAGAAGAAAGACACTTCCCCTTCAGCAATACTAAAGCTGCTATACTAAATACAAGGCAATGTGATACCAGCAGGACTCCACACTGGATAGGTGAAGTAATAGCGGCAGTGAAAGAAGAAAACAATGGCAGCAGCAGGTTATGGCAAAGAGAAAATGCTGAAATGACAGCAAAGTATCTTTACTTCTTCACACAGAAACTGAGTATGCCTGATTTTACCCTCAGAAGACTATAATCGCATCTTGCATAACAAACAAGAGAGGGAAGGGAAAATCTAGTATGTTAAATGGGTACTTATTCTTTGCGTGTCTCCTCTGGGGGTGGGGTGTCTGAGCGAGATCACAATGTAGAGAAAGGCATTCTCCTCCTGTTCATCTACTGTTAGTGCTGCTTTCCTGAACTGCTGGTTCATTTTTCTGCATTACTATATTTCCTTTGAAATAAATTTTAAATATTGAAACTGAGCCTATTTTTCTTACAAGACCACAAGGCAGAGAAGTGATCACAAATGCTGAGGCATTTGTGGTCAAGAATCATAATATCTCACATTTGCTTATTATGCTTAATATTTGTGTACAGTATTTTTCCGGTCTTAGAAACAGATTCACTTTTACCACTCAGAATTTCAAGCTGAGAAACACAGACCTGGATCCAGAGGAAAAGCAGCAGACAGCAAAAACTAACTACACTATGGGATGCAGGGGTTTTCTCAATCAGGTGCAGGAGAGTGAGACTTGAGATTTCACTTGAATGAGGCTCTCACTGTCCTGCCCTTCAGAGGCTGAGGTGGGCGCCAGTTGTCAACAAGAGGGTTCACAGGTTCATTCTCAGCATTCTTGGAAAGGCTACGGAGCTTTGCCATCTGCAAGGAAAAAAAATTAAAGCATCCATGCAGAAGCACTGTGGACCTTGCTGCCTAGAACAAACTCTGAGATGAAAAAATGTAAAGACAAGCACACAATGACAATGACAATCTCTAACAATACTGGTAGAGATTACTGATAAAGATCTCTGCAGCTCAGCACTGTTCCTGTGGATCTTCACACTCTTCATCCACAGAACTGTGCATCATCTGGCCCTTGCCTGGGCTTCTTTTGGACTTTTCTCTGATCCACGCTCACAGTGTGGAAAAACAATAGGGCCCTGCAGTGACCCTGCTGGGGCTGGACTGCAGGTAAGTAACTTGAGAAAATACAGCCAGGTGTGAAGAAGGATGCACATCTACATCTATGCAAGGCAGTCTGATAGGAAAAGCTGGTCCAAACATTGGTATTTTGTTCCATAAGGCAGAGATATGCCAAGTGGATTATTGAGTTGAATTGTGAATTCAGCACTCAGTTGCTGTTCCTCAAATTAACTTAATTTCAGTGTTGCTTTGTTAATTGTTACCCTTTCCTCTGAATGCAAAATAAATCTATTCTGAAAACAACCATTTCAGTAAAAAGGATATACCCTGATTTGTAGTGCTGAAGCAGAGAGTTGTATAAATACCCAAAATTTTTGACACAAGAACTAAAAGGGTCACCTTACCCAGACTGGCTTTTTTTTTTTTTCCTTCTCTGTAAATGCACATTTGTGCTATGTGAATACAAGTAGTACATTAATTTGTATGTGCATTCAGGTTTGTGGGCTCTAGGTAGTTTGATCCTTCTCACTGACAGCTTTAAGAAGTCAAGATCTGGAACAGCAATTCTTAAACTGGGAAACCAGCAAAATATTAATCTCACTTGCCACTTAATGGTGAAACACATCAAATGAACTGAGGCTGCTGTGATGGCTGAATTTCGTGGCTCAGGGGCACTTCTGCCTTAGCAGGTTTTCAGAATGCCAAGAACACCCCTGCTGAGGCTGTTCCAGGATATGTCTTGCAAGAGGGCCTGATTCTCAGGGTCAGTTTTACAGCCCATTTCAACAATCCATTCTGCAGGCAATTTCTCACTGTCCACAGCTAAAAAGTGCAGGGTAACATAGGACTTGCAAGTCATCACACAGACACACTGAGACACTGCTGAGAACGGTTAAAGGAGTAGCAGAAGTGGCTGGAGTTTACCTGGTCTGAGCTGACTTCAATCGGCTCCCTCAGGAGAATCCAAGTGATGCACTCCTCACAGGGGGGTGTGGTGAATGAACCCTGGTACGTCCAGTAGTCCCGAGATTTGGGGAAAAGAATTGAAGGATCAAAGTGCTGGAAAGGAGCCTCTTTCCCCTTAGAGAAAGAAAAAAATTCTTGCAATAAACTCTAGAGATATGCATCTTAAAAGACATCAGTATCTATGTTATTATAAAGGAAGTAATTAAATACCAAGATTCATGCAAGAAATCAATCTCCTTTTCTTCCTGTCAAGCACTTTCTCAGCAATTAATGATAACTGACATTTTGACTACATTAATAAATTAAAAGAAATTACAAACTGAATTGTGTGAGATCAATGCAAATACACTTTTACATTTTCTATTCTAGAATTATCAAAATTGTGTTTTATTTTGGGCCACTTGGGATAAGAGTTAAAGCCTGTGGCATTTCCTGGTACTGTTAATCTTTTTATCCAACAGAATAGTGGCCAGGCATTTATCCCAGATTCATTATAGTCTTCTCTTCTATCTGAAGGAATTTAAATCTGCACCTCTCTCCTCCCAAGACTGTGCTCGAATTATATATTCATGGTGACACTCTCAGTCTTTTTGTCAGCACTATTACACTTAGTGGAAAAAATTTAAGTATTTCCTGAAGAGTACTGGGTCCTAAATATCTTACAATGAAAGGTGATTACCACCAGAAATGGGGGAAAGCAGACACCAGACAGCATTTCCTGATAAGTCTGCCACCAAATAGGATAGCATCTCCACAGGACTGTGATGAGCGTTCCTTGTTCCCTCTAGGCAACAAAAACTAACCAAGGGAATTCAGTTCACTTCTCTATTGGTATTTTGGATGCAGTTCTGAAAAGCAAGATATATTATTCCTATTTCCTTCTTCTATCATGGAGAATCTTCTCTAGATTAGAACAAAGTGAGTAGCAGGAGGTGAAATTGTTTCCGTGCATCCTTGCACAAATTAAGAGGAGAAAGAGAAACATCAAGACTCAAATTATATCTTCCTGCAAATATTATTCTGAAAGTTCAATATGAGTTTGCAAATCACTTCACAAAATTGTGCTTTTCCAGTAAATACAGTACAGTGTTCAAGAAACACCTCTGTCTGTAATGCATAGAGCAACTGAAACTGCATGTATGATAAACACACCAGTGATACCACGCATTAATCTTTCCGAAAAGTAAGTTATCTTGGGAAAATGTATGTGATGACAGAAAAGAAAGTAAGAGATAAAATACAACACGTGGTTCTTTGTGCACTTATCTTCCTCTGCTTTATTTCAACTGTTGCTTTTTCCAGAACTGCAACCTGTAAATGGCCAAAAAATGATGTAGGCATTTTATGAGAGAAAGCCATCAAAACAGATAGCATTGACATGGCCGGGGGAGCCATGGATAGGGTGAAAAAAAAACGAAAAAAAACCCTTCAGTTCCCTCAGCAGAAAGAACTTAATTGCATTTGAAGACTGAGTTGAAAAAATAAAATGAATATGACTCTCACTAAGGGGAGAGGAGCTTGCAGGCTCAGACCTGTACATCAGTGGCAGTACACACATACATACATTAAATGCAAGGAATTCTGCTAAATTTGCAAGAAAATGCCTACAAATTTGGTGATCTGGTAGCATGTTCAAGGTGAACTATAAAAAGGGACCTCTAGCATTATTATAATCATAAAGTTTATCATGAAGTAGAATTGCTAAAGTATACCTATAAGATATTGTTTATATGAAATAATATTGCTAAATAACAATAGATGCAATATTGCAATTCTCTGCAAATAACTCTCTTCAGCAGCTGTATCTATGCAATAGGTATGGACTGGTGCCTTAGATCATTAATTAAACTGAAAAACTGTTTAGAATATATTTGCAATGCTATTTGAGCTAGTATCATAGGAAGACATAACTTAGGACTGGTGCAGAAACTTCCTTCTTAAAACTAATAACATTTTTAATCTCCCTTACACTGACTGGGAGCCTCCTCCATCATTCCTACTAGTTTCTTCTCATTTTAGGCTAACTAAATTTCTGACTCTGCTATATGCATTTGTTTTGGCCACTGCTGTCCTCAAATTCAAAAAGTTTTTCAGTTCTTCTTGGTATTGGCATACTAACATATTTTTTACAGAGCAGTAGTACCAGTAAGACTATGAATTGTGTATGCAAGGATTGCTAAGAAAATCCTCTTCAACATGAATACTTGCAGAAGTGAGGAGTTAAATATTTAATTAAGCAAAAGAAAGTATCCTGCTTCACAGTCCAATGTATCATCTCTGGTACTACCGTTTCACAT
Organism: Pardalotus punctatus; assembly: GCA_013400915.1. Taxonomy (NCBI): domain Eukaryota; kingdom Metazoa; phylum Chordata; class Aves; order Passeriformes; family Pardalotidae; genus Pardalotus; species Pardalotus punctatus. Next base: position 420,905 of record VZTX01023287.1, read on the forward strand.
CAAAATTATGCCAAAATATGAATCCGAACTAGTGATTCCTACTTCTGCAGCTTTCCAGCTATGTTATATCACAAAAATTTTTTGGATACTTTGGTCTTAATGTTTTCAATTTCTTCAAGAATTCTCTTCATCTCTGGTTTCGGAGTTTTTCCAACCTGTAATGCAAAGCACAAATTACTGTATCTTTCTCATGACATTCCACAGTATTCGAAAGAAATTCACCACATCCCCTCTGTCTAGGCAACAGCAGTCTCAGAGAATCCAGTAGAGACTGACAGAAAATTATGTTTGTTTATGGAACATCCAAAATTGCAGACTCCAGTAACTGGCTTTGCAATTTGGACATGTGTTGAAGGCCTCTACAGGGCATCAGGACTGTCTGAAGAATGAACTGCACGCTCAGTGTCACCTTCACTACCCAGGGCCTAACCCATGGCTCCTGCTTCAAAAGCAACCCACAACCACTGTGAGACATCTGAGCACTTGGCAAAGTCTAGATGGCCTGAAGGGCTGTAGTTGCTGCAGACACTTCATTCTGCAGCACATATGCAGTCAGATTGGATTTGATGTAAGACAGGATGAATTCATGTCTAGACGACCTCAGGCTATGGGGTCACTTTACTGCTTGTGTTCATGACATTTAGCACTTCCAAAAGCTTTGACATGGCTTTGCATCCCAGAACAGTAAAGGCAGTATGCATAAGATGTACTGTTATTTACATGTCTTGTTCCAAAATAGATTAACTTCAGTCCCTCAGAAGATAATTAAATCCTGTTGTAGCAGTATCCCAAAACACAGCAAATGGAACATGACAAATTCAGAGAAAAACAACAGCTCCTTCACCAAAGAGCAAGAAGGAAACAGGGAAAGAGGGCCAGAGAAGATTTTGTGATACTACTTACTTTTCTGGATCTTTTAGCTGACCTTAGTATGGTTAATAAGATATACAGTGGTATGTTTTGTAAGTTGTGTTTTACAACATAAAACTTTAGCCTAAAATAGACCTAAAGGAATAACAAAGGAAGAATAACTGAAGGACATAGTCATAGGGGAGAATCTGGACAGGTGCTGACCTTCAGTTTAAACTAACCACAAAAGGTCAGATTGGCTCACAGTGTAATAGAATTAAAATGACACTGGATCTAGTCTGTCCAGGGACACTGCAGCAAAATTAATTACATCCACTTTCTCTTGCTTGTACAAATGCCACTTACTAGTGATAAAACGATAAGAGGATACCTATTCCCTGATGATATGTTCAAGCTGAAATGCCCACCTGCAGCTAAAAGGACTGAAGTTTGTGTAATTTATCACTGTGTGCCTGTTAGGATTTCTCAATGTCCTAGACCCCATACAAATTTGATACTAGGATTGCTATCTTTCTGTTAAATTTATAAAAGAATCAATCAGAAAATACTGGTACAGTATTATTTTGTTTCAAAGTTTCTGTATTTCAAGGTTAGAATGTTGAGTGATCTTCTTTTACCATCAATTTTTTCTTTTTGGTGTAGGCTCATTGAATTCATTTTGAGTCCCAGCTTGTGTGGGAATCAACAAGAGACCAGAGAAGGGAATCAGTCAACATAACCTTGCTGACAGGCAGATACAACACCTGCTAGCAGACAAAAGGCAAGAGGAAACTCTCAGCCTATGCAGACCCTCCTCCTCACCCAGTGCACACCACAGAAAAGGGCTGCAGTGCAGGAAAACACAATGGTAACTTTTCCCCTGGCATTACAGAAAGATGAAAACTACAGAAAATTATAGACTGAATATTTGCCACTTACTTTCAGAAGAATGCCCACAACAGCTACACCATCAGGTTGTTTCAAAGCTCCAGAAAAATTACCATGTTTTGGATTCCAGTGCACCATATGTAACTAAAAATCAATTAAACTTCAGTTATAAATACAAGAAATTGCCATAAGCACAATCTTCACTTTAAATTAAGAGAAGATTCTAGTACACAGCAAGTAAAGGAATGGACATGAAAAAGAAAACTACATGTAAGTATTTCTTACTGCTGTTGCCATGTTTTTATATGCTCACACTTACCATAAAGAATTGCTTTGCATTTAATTGAAGCATAAGACAAAGAAAATGGAGTTTACCACACAATATCAGACAATGCAGCTATAAATAGTTTAATCCAAGCACATGACAGGCACACATGCAGTGCATAAAACACCTACTGACACGCACTTCATCCCAAGTACATTTTTAGATCTTCAGGTTATGCAGATATCAGCTCAAGGATTTACACTGGGTTGACAGGCACACATGCAGTGCATAAAACACCTACTGACACGCACTTCATCCCAAGTACATTTTTAGATCTTCAGGTTATGCAGATATCAGCTCAAGGATTTACACTGGGTTGTATGTAGTGCATACATTATTGGTTTGCATCTCTTGGCAAATTGGACTGGAAGGGAGTGGGGATATAATCTGACATTTCTTTTTCATATCCACTTTCAACAATGCTGTATTTTCAGGATATATTTCAAATTTTTGCATCTCTGTCCAGAAGATCTCTAGCTCATGCACATAGCTACAAATGCTGCAATCAGCAGTGTGCAATCTTAGATTAAGTAGCATCTGGAACACAGTCATACAGGGGGAAAAAAGGTCTTCTAAAAAAAGTTTATTTAAAATAACAACAAAGTAATTTGTCCTGAATATAAATTAATCTATTGTTCTTTGTTTCTTTTCTCCTGAGAATAAGGATTTTATTGCTAAATGTAGAGCAACCATTTACCTTTGGTTGCCATGTAGCAAAAGTACATATATTCCAGGCTTTCTTCTCATGTCAATAAATACATGAGCACTGATGTAGTTGCAGTGTTTTAGGATTTTCTTTCTCTCTCATGCAGAATATAGGTAAACTGTACTTTCTTAATCTCTGTGTTTAGTGTTAGAGGTGTACGAGCCATAACCAATAGGTCTTTAGGGGTGGATTGTCTTTGGCCAATAGACAATTGTTTATTACTGTGTATAAAAGGAACTTCTTGTAAATAAAGTTCTCTCTTCGCCATCTTGGAGCCTGTCTGCCTGACCTCTCTACCTGCTTCCACAAATCCCACGAATAACAGAAAAGCAAACCATACACTGATAGCAAAATAACATAAAAAGTCTGTGCTTGAACTAGCCAAGAAATAGTTTGAGGAAGCAGACTTTTTCTGTTTAGTTGGCGACAGAAAGCAGAACACTAGCAAAGATTGGCTGTGGTTAAGGCACAGGAAAAAAATTCCTAAGCCATCACCTGCACTCATCTCTGCAATGTTTGTGCACATTGACCCTGAAAATATCAGACTCAATTTTGTCCAGTGATAGCTGGGAAAAGCTCCTCTAAGCTTTGTGCCTTGAGAGTATTGGTGGAAGGCAGGAAAACACTACTGTAGGATTTTTGTGGGCATAGGTATGTACTTTGAGCCTATTCTCAAATAAGATGGAGGAAGGAGGTAACATTTGCTAGCAACTCTCCAACATCAGTAGTTAATTCACATATATTTATGACCTAAATAAGTCTTCACGGCCTAAAGCACTCAACTCTAGCAAACTTGGACAACAGTCATGCAGTAGTTTACATTTAAAAAAAAGAACCAAAACCAAAAAACCCAAACATCTATCTACCATTTTTCCTGAAAATAAACTCAGCTATTTCAAAGAAGTGATGTTCAGAAACTAAAATATACTTTGAATAAGTTTTAAAATGGATCTAATTTTGAAAGTCAGCTTATCAGATGTGCTTTCAGCGAGTTTTTCTATTCTTCTGAAACTAAGTTGGTACATCAAGCTATACCAGAAATGACTAAAAGCCAAAAAAAATCAAGAGATCTTCCTGTTTGGAAATAACAGATTGCTTTGTCACAAATATTTTTAAAACATTCTAAGATACCAGCAACAACTCTGGCTTGAAGAAAAGAAATCTGTGTTAGTATATACTTGCAGGGATACATTTGTTGGCAGATGCAACTTATCCCACTGCATGTTAACCAACGTTCACAAGTTTCACAGGCAGAGAAAAACCAACAGCTAAATACTTTCAAGAGGAAGAATGGTTAAGCTGTTCAGATGCAAAATCAGTCAAATTCCAGTTAGCACTGAATACTATTAAAAAATCCGTCCTACCTCTGCTGCATATTTCACGCCATCTATAATGTGCTCGGAGCCGTGGTCATCAGAGGAGCCCCAGTGCAGGTGCAGCTGGCGCAGGCGGTAGGTGCCGGTGAGCGGCCCCCCTCTGAGCACTGCAAGGACACGGCATCAGCACCCCACAGCACCCACACATGCCTTCACCCCACGAGAACCACCACTGCTCCTCTCTGAAAGCCAGCTCATTGCAAGGGGCCCACAGCTCTCACCCGTTTGCATGGCTGGGGCTAAATTCTGTTACCGGGAGATCTGTTTGATGTGAAAACTGTAGAAGCTGCTGTGAGTCAAGCACAGAATCAAACCCCAGCTGCCCAACAAGCCCCTTTTCTCTTGGCAAGTGGATAGACTAGAGTTCCTGGTATGGAGAGAGAAGGAAGGTGTTCACAGGTGATTCTTGCCAAGGGTCTGTTTTAAAAAGATTGGAGTTAGGGCTCTTAAATTAACCCAAGGGTGCTTCAAAAAGTACCTCTAAGTCCATGGTTGGCATACCTTTTACAGGTCAGACAACTAAACAATGGTTACAGATAGTTAGCAGCTTCTAAAAAATAAAAAATAAAAAAATAATCTATTTCTTGGAAGTGAGGGAAGACAATAAAATTTAGGTCAAATGAGTTAAAAATTGTTCTTGAGCTACCAATGAAAGAAATTAAGAAGCTGTTACTTCTGCTGTGCTTAGCCAAATAATGCTGACCATGCATCAGTCTGACAGTTGACATCAAGGCTTGACTTTCAAAATACCAGACCTGCTCTTTCAGCCTGGAGATTCTTTTGAGCAGGGACTGCTTAAAGGATAAGCTCTCAAATGTATTTTTCATTCATTACCTAAGGCTGGAATGAGTCGTGTTTCCTTACACAGAAAGCTGATAATGTAGTTCACAACTGCAGTGCCAGAAGACCTTGTTTAAAGAGCATTCAAGTTTGAATTTCAACCAACAGCTTTGAAGTTCAAAGTTAACATTGAAATAATAAATCCTCTTTTGCCCAATGGTCTCAAATGAATTCTTGATATCATATGTGTTGGAATACCTGCACAGAGAGAGAGGGTTAACTTTGCAGTTTCTCTTTTTAGTTGGTAGATGTCACAACCATCAAGGGGAGGGCCAGTAAAAAAACCATTGTTGAGATTTATGCGTGTAGGTCCTCTTACTTTTTTACTTTATTCACACATAAATAACTATAACTCCTTATAAGATTGAATAATATTGACTCAACCTTCTGTAGAAGCCTTCAGTGGAAAATATTTCATATCATCATTACTATTATTATAATTATTATTATTATTAATTTCACTTTCAAATATAGGACAGAAAAGGCACAGACTCTAAGGACCAACTCCTTAAAATATTTTCTTGCCATTTCATGCTGAAATCAATGGGAGGCAGGGACTTGGAGGAGTTGAATTTATGTGATCTACCTACATTTAAAAGCTAAATCAGCGTCAGAGTTGGAGTTTACCATTCATTTCTTGCAGGTGGCCCTTTCCAGAGCTCAAATACTGTGAAGCACTTGGAAACAGCACTTTGTAACAGTATACAAATCTCTTCACCATAAACCCAAATATTTTTAACATTCAAAATTTTCCATGTGATTGGGAAAAAAAAAAAAGCCTATCTTCAACTGTATTTCCTTTTGCAATTAAAATGGGATCTATGACTACTACTTAACCCCATCTCTTAGCACTGCAGAAGCCAACAAATCGAGGTAATAAAATGTCTATGAAATTCTTTCTCATGTGGTCTTGAGCTGTTGAACATTGTGTTTGACTCTGATCAGAGACATGCCTATGAAACACTTGAGTCCTAAATTACTGTCCAGAAACCTGCAAAAAGTAAGGGCAGCCAGGGGTGAATGTACACACTGGATGCCCAAAGAAACAACAGAGACGAGGGGGAGAGGAGAGACAGGGAGGGAATGGAGGGAAGATGATTTAGAGGAGGGGCTGCACCAAGGGCTCTATTTTGCTTGTACAAATTGGGGGCTTTCTCCAACACCACTCCCTGGGCGGACAACTTCTTGAGCAGCCTGTCTAAAACATTTCAGCCTTTAGGAAGCTGTAAAGAAGACAGAACAGAACCACCATGTGAAAATGTTCATTACTGATTTACTTCCCGTGCTTTCAGTCATGGCATTGATTTTATGCAATGCTTGTGGAAGTGCAATCTGTCTTATAAATGGAATCTGTTAGAAGGGCAGGTAGTGATAGGGCAAGGGAGAACGTCTTCAAACTGAAAGAGAGTATGGTTACACTGGATATTAGGAAGAAATTTTTTACTATGAAGTTGGGGAGGCACTGGAACATGTTGCCTCAAGAAGCTGTGGATGCTCCACCCCTGGAAGTGCTCAAGGCCAGGTTGCATGCAGCTTTAGTAATCTGGTCTAGTGAAAGGTGGTGATGCGGGTATGGCTGGAACTAGCTGACCCTTAAGGTCACTTCCAATCCAGATCATTCTGTGTTCCTATGATAATAAAAGTGCAATTTATGATTTGTTGAGACCACTGTGCAGAAACTGTGGTAATAAATATTAAAGGACCATACAAATACATAACTTACAGTCCTGGTCCTAAATAGTTTCAATTCCATATGAGACACATGGAACAGTAACACGTACATGCAATGGCAAATAAAGAAATCCAAGGAAACAATGCACTCATCAAGATAAATGAGCAAGGTAGTGGTCTTTCAATGCACTATGGATATATTTCATTAATTATATAGCTTACTAAGAACAAAATCCCAATACCATCAAAGCAGATGCAGAAAAATACAAAAGGAAAGTAACTGTTTTCCATTAATTAGATTGCTTCCCTTCTTGATAAAGGACCAATCAATACTGCATGCTCTTGACATGTCTTTGCTTTATTGTGAATTTAGTATTAATTTTGACAGTTGTTACCCATCTGCATCCAGAGCTACACAGATATAGCTCTACCATCAAGTTTTGAACAATTTAATTTAGAGATATGAGACTGCTTGCTTTCAATTGAATAATAAAGCCATTTCATAGCTTTCCAGAAACTATAAAATGCTATTTTCATAAATGCTACTTTCATAGCCTTTTCAGGCTGTGAAGTACCTGAAGAATTTTCACGCAGAAGAAATCAAGATCACAGTTAGTAGAAAGGTACATACAAGTTTTTTGTTTACAATGTGCCTCAGAGCACTCTAAACCCCTCTGGGCATTGCTCTCTTCCCTTACACAAAACCTGAAGATGCAGTGTCTATGTTGAAGGAGGTGACATAGGGAGAAGTGCACCATCCAACTGAGTCTGTGTTTCAGGGGTGCCCGTGCAGCTACAGCTTTCCTGTCCCACCTCAGATCCAACAGTGTAAACTCCAGGAGCACCTTTTCTATGCTCCAAAGTTACTTTCGTCTGCTGGCCTGCACAGGCTGGATACTAAAGGATGGTTTTTGATACCCGGCGCTTTGCAAACCTTGATTCCTAACAGCCCCCAAAAGAGCCAAACCAGAAACCGACCTGATCGATCAAATGTGTCGTCGAAGACAACGCGGCAGGTGCGCCCGTTGTTCAGGATGGTTTTCGCCGCCCCGGGATCATAGTTGGCGTGCCAGGCGGCGAGAGAGGAGTCGTGCTGCACGTCCTTGCTGTTGATCTCAATGGGCGACTGCTTGTCGCCCTTGGCCAGGGGGTAGTTTTCGTGCCAGCGCTCGGGTCCTGAGGGACAAACACAAGGAAACGTCGCCCCTGCTCAGCCGGGCTCATCCCGGCCCCGCCCGGCGGCCCCGAGCCCGCTCACCGTTGTCGCTGTCGTAGCCCCACACGGATTGGGCCATGGCGCCGCTGCCCGCGCTCCGTCCCGCTCCCTGCGCCGCGCTGCTCCCGTCCCTCAGATCCGGGGGGCTTTTTATAGAGCGCCGCGGCCTCGCGTCCTCCCCGCACGAGTGGGCAGGGCAGGGCAGCGCTGGGGGCGGCCGCCGGGCAGAGCCGTGTTCTCCCCCGGAGGGGGCACAGGGATGCTGGCGGGACCCCGCGGCTCCCTTCGTGCCCGTCCCGCAGGCCCGGCTCAGCCCGGGCACAGAGGGTCCCATGCTGCGGAATGGAGGGAGCGCCCCGCAGCCCACGAGGGCCGTGGGTCCCGGCTTGGCAGAGGAGCGGCTGCCTGGAGAGCTCAGCGGCTGCACCGGCGCCCGGAGCGGACGGAGGGAGGGCAGTTCTCCCCTCTGCGGACAGCGCCAGGGCATGAAGCGCACCCGGTGGTTCAGGAGGAGCTCCCAGCGCCGGCAGGCTTTCCCGCTTCCCTGCTTTCACAAATGCTCCCATGCAACAGCTTAGAAAGCCCTATGTCTGCCTAAAGGATATCTCATAGCCTGGAAAACCTTCGTGCAAAGGGAGACTCTGCCAGTCCCGAAGGAGGCCATTCCTGACCATTGGCTCAAATCCGGGTTTGATGTTGTCCAGTCAGTTCTCCTTCATGCAGGGAGCTTTACACCAAATATGTTTCTCATGTTAGGCAGCTTAGCAGTGGGTATTTTGGTCAATAAAGCATTTGGTTTTCAGAGGATGGGGGGTTATCGACCGTGTGGTTCCTTGGCTTTGTCTGCACATCTGTGTTGAATACTCAGAGCTTTTCTCTCACATGCCAGCTTCACTGCTATCTCCCATAGCTTTGTCAGTCTATGCTATCACTGCTGCAATTCCATCTACCTTGAACTAAATACTACCTCTAACTACATTAACTTGAACCAAATTCTATTTCCAAGGTAGTTGTTTTGGAGTCAGTCAAGATGCTTCACAAACCATGCAGATTTCCAGCACAGTTGTAGCAAACTTACTCAAATGCTCCTTGTACCCATCAGCACTGCAATGTAGCATGGAAATAAACCTGCAGCTTTGAGAGGTTCTGCCCCTTGTGTTGGTGAGGTACAGGAAATAGGTTGAAAAGCTGCAATATACATAGGACGAATTTGGTGCTATTTGATGTCCCACAACCAGATAAAGGTTCCCCTTCTAGCTGGCCTATGAAGCTAGGCTAATAAAGATCTATATACAGACTTTGTTTAGAGTAACTACAATGATTTTATTAAACTTGTTTAGTAAATTCTTATTGCTCTGAGTTTAATTGTAAGTAGACATGCCAAATCCTTTAAGACAAAGGTGGGACAAGACCTCTAACTTAGGAATCTGCATTTGGGAAAATTTCTGTAGCAACTTAGTATTTTTACATAGAGAAGACATGTCAAATTGAAACTCAATAAACCTTAGCAACTTACACAATATTGTAAGAGGCATCCTTTTACTATCCTTAAGGGAATAGAGATGTGTTCATCATCAAAGTGTCCTTCAAAACATGTAGTTCCTCATATCTTCTCTAGGAAGAATTCAATTAAAAAAATACTAGGAGGTGATTTAGGTACAATGGTATGAAAAGTTACATCTTTTTGCTTTCAAAAGAGAACTCTGAGACAAAAGAAAAACCTTTTTTTGCTCTGTCATCAATCAAATGGATAATGTCACATTTGTTGCAAAGGCAGGCATGTAAAATTGACACCTGTTGCAATTTTAATTCAGAAAGCTTAGGCATTAATCCTTTTGAATTGGTTTCCACCTTATCTGTGTAGAGAGAAACATTTGTGAGGTCATGAAATTCTAATTGGAGCTGCTTGTTTTCTGTGTGTATGAACAAACAGCTTTAGTGGCCTTGTTTATGGAAGTCTCAGAGAGGCTTTTAATCAACTTCATACATACATAAAATGCTTATTGGAGCCACTTGTGGAGGTAAGGAACATGATTTGTATTATACAGAAAAAGGTCCAAGTTAGTTCTTCCCCTAGTATTTTAATTTGTTGCTCTATGTGAGAATTTGTATTATCTTCTCTATTAAAGAGCCAAATCCAACAGCAAAAGTCTTCACATTTTAGCTTTCCAGAGAGCTGGTCCTGTTGCATCCAGAGGAACATCTTTTTGTCAGCTTCTGTGCATTGTGGCTTCCAGGCAGTGACTTACACACAAGTGACAAATGGAGGTACTTTGAGTAGAACCCAGATGCTGAGTCATCCCACAGTGTCTCACTGACTGCTTCTTTTTCCTGTTGCTTTCCTCATCAAAGGTAGAGCAAAAAGCAAATGTAGTAGATCCGCATTAAGAGATAATCAGAATAACGTTATTTTTGCATTCCTTAGGATCTACCTTTATCCTTTTCTTCTGATATTGGCTCAAATTCATTATCATCTAACTTGTGTAACATTGCTTTTTCTAAGAAGTAAACATTTCTGTCATGGAAATGCCATTATAATTAAGAAAAGGTCACAGCTTCAAACATGTAAGAGGAGTGGTGTTACTTAGTACATTCCCAACTTTATTACAGTGATTTCTTTCTATTTTGTAAACCTCAGATGTGTTTTGAAAGCCACCAGCCATCTGAAATAGCAAAGGCAAGAGCATAACAAGATCAATCTATACCATTCATTAAAAAGTTCAGGATTTCAGTAATTGCAGACATGGTCTTGTCCAAAACTGGCACCCAGTCACAGAGTTGGGTACCTGCTGAAAACTGTTTATTCAAAAGATTATCAAAATAAATAAAACACGGTAGCCCTGTTCAATACCTAACACATACGGTGCTCTTTATCCAAAACAGGGGTTTGTACATTTGTCACCTAAATGAAAGATAGACACAGAGGTACCAGTACTAAATAACATGCCGTAGCTATGGAACGTTGTCTGTTGGATGTGCAGTTCAGAAGCTGCCCTTGCTTCTGCTAAACAAGGAAAAAGCATAATCATGCTCATCTCGCTTATGAATATACCTTACCTGAAGTCACAGAGACTTTCTTTTTTGAGAATGGAAAGCAGGAATAAGCAGAGTCTGGAAAATGGCACAGAGCCATGGCTTTACCCAGAGCACACAAAACACGTACAGGAGAATGAAATGCATGGAAATGTGACTGGCAGCAGTTTTGAGCTCTGCCAGCCATGACTGACTTGGCCAATACCTTGAAATAACTAGAACAACCAAACTACTGCTTCACTTCAGGATGCCAATTTCCAGACTCCAGGAGCCAGCAATGACAGCTAGGAATGGCTGACTGTGAGGGGAGACATAGAGGTAAATATGCCAGCAGGATGTAATTCAAGAATGCCTCTGCTCAGAGCTATGTTTTCCAGGTTCACCGTGCTCAGGGACATTTCCCATGGGTGATTTCATGCAAAGGGCTTTGCTGGAGCACAGAGTGTGCCCACATTGAGCACACTGTTAAATGAGCAAAAGCCTTTACTCAGTGCCTGTGGCCAATGTAAATATAAAATATATTCTACTATATTTAATACAAAAACAATACAACAGAGAGGGATCTGATAATACACAATATGGAAGGGGCAGCAGTGTTTTTTGACATGTTGCACGTTGAATGCCAGGCAATGCAAGAAAGGCATGTCACTCAGTGCTTTTGATTGAGGGATGCCATGGTGGCATGCCATAGCCAAAAAGCCAAATTGTCATATGCCTTCACTGAGATGCCATGCTATGGAAAACATTGTAGGAATGAATGGAAACCCCCACTGACAGCCAGAGCTTATTGGAAGATCTGCCAAAAGAAAATGAGAAGCATATTGGGTTAATTTTGCTGGTTTTATACACAATGAGTTTTTTAGCTACATTCATGCCTTTATTTCTGTAGCACATCTAGACAAATATTAGGCAGACTTTTAATGCATCTGTTCAGTTCAGAAGGTTTGTAACTCAGCACTCTGCAGTTTAGACTCTAAGATCTTGCTTACAAAATCCCCTCATCCTCCTGTTGTGGCTCAGAACTTACATTACCACTTGCAAAATATTTAGTGGCTGAGATACAATAAACATGGAAACAATAAGCCAAGCTTCAGATATAGCTAAAGGAACAAGGATGTGAACAAGCTTTCCTTGTGTCAGTCTACTAAAATCAGCATAGATTTGAAGGACTAGTACTAGCATTAAAAAAAAAAAAAAAACACATTCAGATCTGATACAACAAAAATACACTGCATATTTCAGATGCCTCTTCCAGATCTGAAAAACTAAACAGGTAAACTCTTCAGGAATATGACTCTCCTCTTTATTCCCATAGGGCTTTGCTTGTATGGCACTCACACTGAAATCCAAATCTGAGTTGGGCTGTCTACTTTTATATACACTGGCACAGTCTGACTTGAAATAATCCAAGTACAGGAATTTGACGTGTACTGTTTGCTTTTATAAGGTCTGTATGTGCTTGTTTGGAAATTCTGGCAGATTGGCAACTCTTCTATATCGAGGTAGAGTTTTATGTGTGACCTTTATCTTGTGTGATACTCTGGCAGTAATACCTATCTGGGAACAGTCCTAACCAGACCACAGAAATGCTAACTTGGCTGGAGGACTTCATAGGAGTTCTAAAAGAGGCATCTCAATGAAATCTATCATATAATAAATGATGCAGCAAATCAGAAATACTTCTTGCATACTTTCTAGTGAGATACACCCTCCTAAAAGAGAATTTTATAAGAAAATTGTGTGTTTCCAGCCCTTGATATATGGTCTCTGAAGGCAGAAGAGCTTTCATTTCATAGACATTTTCCAGAAGTCCCTTGAGATGTGTGTTTCCCAAAATTCTAAGAAAGTCACTTCTTCTGAATCCATATCATTTGTGCACTTTGAAAGGTCAGAGCATAACATCCTGTTTCTATCCATATCTGTGCTTCACTTCAACGGAGTAAAAATTTCACTCTGAGACCACAAAGCAACTTTGGAAGAATCATTTGTAGATAACAAAAAGGTAACTGGATGTGTCTAAGTATAAACATTAATATGTTCATTGCAAGTGCGAGTAGTATGTAATAAAAAGGGGATCAGGATTAGGAATCTCATGCTTGTCATGCATATTGAAGAGCAGATATTACCAGAAGAGAAGGGAGACAAAAATGTAAAAAAAGCCTTTAGTAACTTAGAAACAATATTGGCTGGGAATGTTAATGCTCTTCTCAGAGCAGTTTAAGGAATTAACAGTCTATCAAAAGTTGGGGTTTTATAATAAATAACTGCAGACACAGACTGAAAGAGTGATATGCAGTGACCCTGATATCTAATCTTTAAAAATATGTCTGGGGACATAGTAATAGAGCAGTAAAAAATCCTCCATCTTCTGCATTCTAGATCTAATTTATCTGAATTTATACTGATGCATCTTGATGGGCTCCAATGCAATATTCAGCTTTGTCTAATATGACCACATGCAGGCTTGGGCTATGGATTCTAAAACACATCTGCACTTTAAAAGATGCCAGTGCAACTAACAGAAATGCTCTTGGTCTCACAGTTTAACATGACGGCGCAGTGGTTTGTCCAGTGCAAAAAAAGATTTTGCTAGTTTGTCTTTTGCTATTCCTACCTTTCTGTGTCATGTTCCTTAGTCTCTTTTTAAACATTTCTCTGACTTTCTCTGTGGTGTTATTCTCCATTCTCTACAAATGCATTGGTTGCTTAATGCATCTTTACATTATGTATTTTGAAAAGAAAAACACAACCCTAACTCTTTTTTTTTTCCACCTGCAAGGATGCAAAGATTTTGTGACTTATTGATGCTAGACATATTTTAAGTGATCCAATTAAACTCTTCCATTTAACTCTCATAGTAGTTTCAGTGAATTTACATACCCACAGTAGTGCTGAGGTACAGAATTATGTTTGAAATATGGGGACAAAGTACTGAGACCTTTTCAGAATTAAGTTCTTTACACTTGACCTTAAGGATTCTTCAGGACTATCTATAAAACCAGTAAAATGTATCAGTGCAACAGGCCAGTTTGATTATTCAGATTGAGGGGGGTTTTTATTATCAAATCTTTTATGTCATTGTGGAACTGTTCCTCCTAGTCAAGGACAGAACATTTTCCAGCACGAATTTTCCAGTCTTCCTATTTGTCTGGGAAGAAGATTAGTAAGGGCTTTGATATGACAAGCTAGAGGTAAATAAGGAAATTATGCTTCATCCTTGTAAGGAAGACAGTGACTACTGTTGCTCTGTGCTGCACTTCGGGCTTTTTTTGGAAGTGCTATCTGCATCATACCAAGGAATGACACTGAGAGGTGCCCTCTGATATTTGCTATTTCTGACCATTATTACAGTAATGGTCACGGCTTATAATCCAACACATGAAGAGTTCAGTAATGGTGAACAATGAAGGGTTTTTTATTATCCTAGCTTGGAACTCCTAACTCAGAGCAGGCTGCTAGCCATCTGGAACTACAGATTTTGGCCCTTCCAGCAATGATGATCATACATCTTCCCCAGACTTTCACAGGCACAGATCCTAGTTGCTGTCGTCAGAGAAGAGCACTTTTTTGACTGTGGAAAGTGGTTGAGAATATAAATAATTCTCTTTGATTTTTCACATTTGCTTGGTGCTGGCTTGATGGCTTTCCCTCAATTCTAGCGATGCCAAGAAACTCTCTACCCAGTCAACCAATCCTTCTAGACTTGTGAAATACTTTTGGTTTGCTCAGAGCTGACATCAATGAAACGTTTGTGTTCCGGATTCACACAGGTCCATTCTTTGAGGACATGAATAATGAACCAGTTCACTATTGCACAACCCAGATACAAAATGAAACAGAACTAATCCATTAGTAGATCATATTGAGCTACTAACAGAACTAACTCATCCATAGTAGATCATATTGGTTAGTTTTAAGAAATATGCTGCATGGAAATGGAGAAATAAGGATTAAATATATGATAATGAAGAATCACAGATCAGGAAATGCTCATTAGAAGTCTCAAGCCAGTCAACACTGGTGGCTTGTATAGTCAATCAGCATCTGCCAATTTCTCAAACATCCCCCATGGACAGAGCAAAAATATCCCAGTTATTCAAAAAACAAATTCCTCCAGGACAGCACAACTGTAACAAAAGGGATGTGTCAAAAAGTGAGAAGCCATTAAATCTAGTCCCATCTCAAACAATGATGTCCTCTGAGCAGCTGTGGGTGTCACTCCCTGGCCAGCATTCACATTGCTGTAGTCATGCAGAGAGTACAGCCCCCTATTCTATGCCTCACAAGACTGTTAAAGATTAATAACATAATTCTTGCAAACTCTGTTATTCATCAAAACAGCCACACAAATGCTAAATGTTAGCTACCTACTCACTACAGGAGCACCTTTACTGAAGGGGTAAATCTGGCCTGTTCTGGGTGTCCCCACTGCAGAACATCTCCAATCTCTATTTCATAATTTTCTTGCAGAGTTGTAGCCTGCAAGCAGCATAATGGATGGAACAAACAGCAGATCAAGCGCCCACAACAACCTGAAATTCATGTTAACACTTCTCAGTTTGTGTCCCTAAACACTGGTGCTTTTAAAGTTAGTTTCATTATTCAGTCTTCTTCTAGGTGCTTCTGCCTGGG
This sequence comes from Pardalotus punctatus, assembly GCA_013400915.1. Taxonomy (NCBI): domain Eukaryota; kingdom Metazoa; phylum Chordata; class Aves; order Passeriformes; family Pardalotidae; genus Pardalotus; species Pardalotus punctatus. The sequence continues at coordinate 436,441 of VZTX01023287.1, forward strand.
TATTCCAGCTTTAACCTTGTGCTTTTTGCAAAGGTTCTCTACAGAAATTTTAGCAAAGTATTTTAAGACATTAGACATGGAAAATATTTTTCTAACCTTGCATCACTATACCTTTTTTGAGAGAGACAATGAACCTCGTGGTTCAATTATAGGTCTTACACACACTATTGGGCAACAGGCCAGCAATTTTCATCTGTGTATTCCAAGACCAATACCATTTGTTTAGCTATAAATTCAGAGATGCTGAATGCATTGTATTTCTGCTTCTCTGAGTTTATTAGAGGTCTGTGTTTGACAACATCTATGAGTATAATAAAATAAGAAATTGTAATCTTGTAAAAAAATCCCAACAATTATTCAGTGTGGTAAAATAACAGATAATCTACCCAAACCTCAAGCAAATACAAAGAATTTCCCTTCAACAGCTGGATGTATAGCCCATGAAGTCAAGTAATCCTTACCCAGCAACATTTCTGATAACTTAAGCAATATGATGTGGACTAAAAATTATCTAAACCCAAAAATTTCTTTTAAAAAGGTATTTTAAGTGCCCTTGTTTCATCATAGACAGGACAATATCTTCATTAAGCCCTTCTGGATTTATCAGCTTTCACAACAATCTTTTGCCTTTGGCAATATTGTGACTTTCCTTTTCTGAGTGATAGTCAACAGACTAACATCTAATAACACTGGTTACTAAGCATCCTGTAATACTGAAAACAGACATTCTGGATGTGTTTTTCCACAAAAGGTCTATATTTTAATGGTCAGTCATGCTTATATACAGAACCCAACTCCAAAAGTGATGACAAATATGAGTCGTTTGGTATTACAATGGTTTCTCTGGTTTTCAGAAAAAAAGATGCATTAGAAGCTGATGTCTTTCCTTCAACAGTCACCACTATAGCTTTAGCACCTCAGTGAAGGAAAGACATCTTCCCTGTAGAGAAAACCTCCTTATAGATCACAGATACAAGCTATATTTATCTGTCATTCAAACAGAATATAACTCTTAGCATTGACTCAGAAAGACTAAGATTTGCTGTTATTAGACAGTCAAATATTCAGTGAGTCATTTGTTTCTATGGCATAATAACTAAAGCTTTCATTTATTTAGTCCAATGAGACAGAAGAAAGGAGTTCAATGAACCACTAATACACTGTAACACTGACAGATTTGTGCTATGTAGGACAAAATGGTTGCAAGACCTTCCTCAGCTTCTCAAATTAGAGAAAAGCACTGCTGCTTGATGGCTAAGTCATCTAGCACACAAGCCCAACCTAGCAGTTTAAGCACATAAAGAATTTAAAGTTCATAACCAGTTCCTTTGTTTTCAGCTGGAGTGCTCACAGTTGTACACTTTATAGACACAGTTCAGGTGAATAATGGTTTTTATTACTCTAGATATTGGAATTTTTTCTTAAATAGCAGTCATCTGATTTTAAAGTCATATAAAATTTTGCATTTGAAGAAACTATGAATTTATTTTAAAAATTAATTTAACTTGACCTTGGTACCTAATTAGCTTACCAGATGTTCTTTGGGTGTGCTGGAGGGGACTTGGGAGAATCAAGCCTGGGCTTCCCTATTTAGTCAGTGTATGTCTCAGCAAGGCACTTTTTGTTCTCTTGCATCTCTAGCAGATGGCACAAACTGCCTGTCCTTTGTAAGACAGCATGAATTGCACTTCAGAAGAGCTTTGGCATTGGTAGAAAGACCTCTTTCTTCTCTGGTGCTTCCCTCTGTTACCCATGTGTCGACAATGAAGGGCAAGCCACATTTGTTGGTCCTTTGTGAAAAGGAAGATCTCCTGTGCCCCTTCACTGGTTCTCAGTCAGGATTTTAACTGTTGCATACTTGCACACCTTGAAAACTCTCTGCAGACAGAGAATAAGACATGCAGAACAGACACAGCGAGCCTTCATCAGGTTTTTATGCTAACACATCAATACCTGTAAAAAATAAATAAAGCAGCACTAAAACCACTCCTGAGAAAAGTAAGTTTGCTTTTACAAGACAAGGGATTCTGTTTTCTTCACCAACCCATGTGCTTTCTTCAGAATTTATAGCACAAATTAGAGATTAAAACATCATCTATATACATGTAAATAAAAATAACATAATTTGGTGATATTTAATTGTAATGTGTTTGTTATAATCCAGTATAAGTAAACAGTCCTTCAGCAATCGCAGCATCATTAAAGTGTCTGTTCCAGAAAGTTTAAAAGATTGCCCTGAAATAATGGAAGACAATACTGTTCGTATAAGATTTGTTTTTCTTTCTGCACTTACTATATGATGTGTCATCTCTGTATGGTATTTCACTTTGGAATGGAAAAAACTCAACAGTTTAGGTTAGGATTTTAGGAAGCATTAGCTAATTACAGCTTTTATAATCCCTTTAATTTAGATCTAGTCCCCTGTTTTAAATAGCTGAGATCATCCCCATCTTGCAACATCCCACACTGTCACTTACTGGATACTCTTTTTCCTATAAGTACGCATATTGGAACTCTCAATTTTATTAGTTTATCTTAACAAGGTGATAAGTTCTGGACTGTTGACTGTTTTACTTTATTCATATGATTATTTCCACTACAGATAAAAATTCAGAGAACAGCCGTTATCTAGGTGTGTCCTAATCCAAATGTAATGAATTATAAAAATCATTGCACAGCCATGTTCAAAATCCCTAAGGCAATGCCCACATCTCTGACTAATTCTTCTTGTTTTTAATTCTGGACATATTCTCTATACAGCACAATCTATGATTACTGTATCTGTTCATAGAAAATAAATAGAATAAACCAGGAACTCAGTATTCTTGTGTAGTGTTCCAATATTTTTTATAGTGATAGAGAAATGTTTTATAACATTCCAGTCACAGAACCATAAAAAGACTCAGGCTGGAAGGGAACTGAGACAGTCAACTAGTCCAACTTCCTGCAAAAATAACAACCTCAAAATACCTCACATGTATTTCAGAAAATATATTAAAATTACATATATTAATTTCACTTAGCATATGAGCTGCTTTTGTAATTAATTCTTAAAATGGTCGCTAAAATTTAATTTCAGTTACTGGTACAGATTTAGGAAAGAAGTGGAAGAACTAGTGTCCTCAGTAGTCTCTGGATGAAATACACTTTCAGAGTGTTTGGCAATGTAACAAGAAATATGTAGGGTTAATATACAGGAAGCATGAATGTACACCATATGCTGATGTTCAAAAAGATAATAGTCAAACAATAAGGGAAAATAACATATCTGAAGTCCAAAGTGTTGCATTAGATGAAATTAACCTTCCTACAAGGACAGCAAGTTATAGTGCAAAGGCAGCAATAGCATCATATGGCCAAATAAAAAAAACATCCAGAGCAATACTTCTGTAAGAAAAATAGTGAACCGAAATTCAGTGGTTGCTCTCTGTGGCAGAGAACAATACAAAGATGAGAAAAAGAAGGAGCATCCTTCACTGAAAATGAGTATCTCCATCAAAGTACAGAATGATTAATGTAAAGGACAGAAACACTTTATTTCTACCATCAAGCAAAGCTAAGATAGCCCTGCTCTGTGTATCTGCATTAGAGGTACTCAAGGTGTGCAAGTAAGGCAGCCACAGGCTGGAGCTTTTATCCCACCAGGCTGTCCTAACATACATTTCATTTCCATCTTCCCATGTCTGCAGATCCAGTCTGGTCCCATATTATTCTACACATCTTAGATATTTTTCTGTGGGTCCTCCATTTCTTGTTTGCATCTTAGAGCCTCCTCTTCACATTTTTTTTGTTCAGTTTCTAAAACACAGAAGCCAAAATATCTTTATTTAGAACTGTTTTCTTGCCACTTCACGAAGCTGTCAAAGACTGATGTTATTGAGATCATCTGAGTTGTTTTAATCTTCCACTAAAGAAATACAAGGGTATAGTCCTTTCAAATAAGAGTGGGCATTTTTCAAGACACTGTTACTGGGAAGCATGAGTTTGGGGTAAACTGCAAAGAAACAGACAGACACAAAAGTAATAATTCAGATTTTTTTACTACCTGTCCTTCTTCAGGGCTGAAATGAAATAGCTGGGAGAGTCCCTCATGGTCTCCCACATCCCTGCTCGGTCAGCCTGCAATGGGATGAACAATGGCCAGGGAGATGGTAAGGGCTGGGGAGATTTTTTCAGGATTTCTTCTTTTCTGAAGAGGTGGGAGCAAGAATGCATGGGTGTGCCATCATGCACTTATCTCCATTCAGCAACTTTCTGCCTGTTGTTCATTGCTTTCTGCCTGTTGTCAAGCTGAGGTCAATTCATTGGCTCCTTGCCTCCATCTCAGTCTGTTTACATAGTTTCAGGTTTTCAAGGCCATCTCTGGGCAGAAAACGGCTGAAAAAATTTATTTTAAACTGAAAGGAGACCTGCAGCCCTCTCTGCTGACCTGGTGTGGTGGTTTTACTTGGCCCAGTTTTTGCTAGTAGGTAGGGAGGGGCACAAAGATGGCTCCTGTGTGTCCTGTGTGAAGGTTCTGGAAGTTTTTCACCCTGTCCAGCAGAGCCACTCTCTGATGGCTCTGAAGATGATGGACATGCTGCTGGCCAAACCTGGGCCAAGTAGAGATGTTAGTTACGCCTCTGTGAAAGCATATTTAAGAAGAAATCAAAACAATGGGTGCACGCACTTCTTTTTAGTCAGAGGAGGAGGAGAAGGAGGTGAAAATATGTGAGGGAAAACAACATGGAGACACCAAGGTCAGTGGAGAAGGTGGGGGAGGAGGTGCTCCAGGCACCGGAGCTGAAAACACTCTGCCAGCCGTGGTGAAGACCATGGGGGGAGCAGGTGGTCCCACTGCAGCCCATGGAGTCCATGGGGGTGCAGAGATCCACCCACAGCC